>CM056049.1:521517357-522067003 GCA_029574335.1 Rana kukunoris
CCCCTCTAGCGGCTGATCTCCGGTATAGCAGCCCACATAGGAGAAGGATGGGGAGCGCAACTGTCAGGACGAAGAGTGCACAGCACCTGTGTCACCCAGCACAGGATGTTCTACTTCACCAGATGTGTGATCCAATGGCTCAACATTTATTTTTTTTTTTATTTATTTTTTGGGGGGTGGGGCGCAAACAAACTGAAAAACACTGAAAAAACACATGAATTGCTGCCACTGCGCCCATTAAATGCAGTCACTGTGCCACTGCCCATCAAATGCAGCCACTGTGCCCATCAAACACGGCCACTATGCCCATCAAATGCCGCCACTGTGCCCATCAAACGCTGCTACTGTGCCCATCAAACACAGCCACTGTGCCCATCAAACACAGCCACTATGCCCATCAAATGCTGCCACTGTGCCCATCAAATGCTGCCACTGTGCCCATCAAATGTGCCACTGTGCCCATCAAAAGTAGCCACTGTGCCCATCAAAAGCTGCCACTGTGCCCATCAAATTCAGCCACTGTGCCCATCAAAATCACCACTGTGCCCATCAAAAGCTGCCACTGTGCCAATCAAATGCTGCCACTGTGTGCCCATCAAATGCTGCCACTGTGCCCATCAAATGCAGCCCCTGTGCCCATCAACACGTTGCCACTGTGCCATCGAATGCTACCACTCTGGGGGGGGGGGCGCAAATAAACTGAGAAACACTGAAAAAAACACATGAATTGCAGCCATCATGCCCATCAAACGCTGCCACTGTGCCCATCAAACACAGCCACTGTGCCCATCAAACACAGCCACTGTGCCCATCAAACACAGCCAATATGCCCATCAAATGCTGCCACTGTGCCCATCAAATGCTGCGACTGTGCCCATCAAATGTAGCCACTGTGCCCATCAAAAGCTGCCCATGTGCCCATCAAATTCAGCCACTGTGCCCATCAAATGCAACCACTGTGCCCATCAAAAGCTGCCACTGTGCCAATCAAATGCTGCCACTGTGCCCATCAAATGCTGCCACTGTGCCCATCAAATGCAGCCCCTGTGCCCATCAAACGTTGCCACTGTGCCATCGAATGCTACCACTCTGGGGGGGGCGCAAATAAACTGAGAAACACTGAAAAAAACACATGAATTGCAGCCATCA
The DNA here is from genome assembly GCA_029574335.1 of Rana kukunoris. NCBI lineage: Eukaryota > Metazoa > Chordata > Amphibia > Anura > Ranidae > Rana > Rana kukunoris. The sequence goes on from CM056049.1 coordinate 521,518,507, forward strand.
TGCCCATCAAACGCTGCCACTGTGCCCATCAAACACAGCCACTGTGCCCATCAAACACAGCCAATATGCCCATCAAATGCTGCCACTGTGCCCATCAAATGCTGCGACTGTGCCCATCAAATGTAGCCACTGTGCCCATCAAAAGCTGCCACTGTGCCCATCAAATTCAGCCACTGTGCCCATCAAATGCAACCACTGTGCCCATCAAAAGCTGCCACTGTGCCAATCAAATGCTGCCACTGTGCCCATCAAATGCTGCCACTGTGCCCATCAAATGCAGCCCCTGTGCCCATCAAACGTTGCCACTGTGCCATTGAATGCTACCACTCTGGGGGGGGGCGCAAATAAACTGAAAAACACTGAAAAAAACACATGAATTGCAGCCATCATGCCCATCAAATGCTGCCTCTGTGCCCATCAAACGCCGCCACTGTGCCCATCAAACGCCGCCACTGTGCCCATCAAACAGCCACTGTGCCTATCCAACGCAGCCACTGTGCCCATCAAACACAGCAACTTTGCCCATCAAATGCTGCCACTGTGCCTTCAAACACAGCCACTGTGCCCATCAAACGTTGCCACTGTGCCATCGAATGCTGCCACTCTGCGCATCAAATTCTGCCACTGTGCCCATTGGATGCTGCCACTGTACCATCAAATGCTGCCAGTGGGATCCCCTGCCCGCTCGCCGTCTGCCTGGCACTTACCCTGTCTCCGTGGGGCAGCGAATAATGGCGACGAGCAGTGTCCTGCATGCATTTCCTCCCGTCTTCTCCTCCCGTCAGACATCCAATCACAGCGCCTGTCATTTCAGCCAATCAGGTGACGGGTAACAGACCCGAACACCTGATTGGCGGAGAGGCGGTTCAGTGTTAGCAAAACTAATATTCATTCACTTTTCTAACACACCTGGGTGGATTGCGAGCGCCAAGCATGGCGCTCGCAGGTCATCTTTCTTGATCATACATCATGGGAAACAGAGCCTTAATTATGTAATGGGTTATATAGTCACCACAGGTGATTGGACACTGGCAAACCCAATTAAAATTGAGTTCCTCCTCTATATAACCCCTCCTAAATGGACAGTATGTCAGTTTTTTTTTCGCCAGTGTTTAAGGTGGTTGGTCATGTTCAACATGTGCTAAGAAAAAAGTGCTCTTTTGATGGTCTGTCTGCGGAGGCCTAGGAGCTATAACCGGTTCCATACCTAGGACCAATATCAAAAACCTAAGATGGGTGGTACCCAGACCTCGTGTAATGAAGAAGCGAGGTTTGCCTGTAATGTCTCTCTGCAGAGGTCTGGGCTCTGGGATCCAGACTTTGGTGTACTAATACAACTGTGGCACGAAATGTTTCTGACAGAGTCTTCTACAGGTCCAGGTATGAGGTTTCTCTAAGGAACACTTGATCAACCTGAAGGTTGGCACAACTTGCCCGCCGTGATGGGTGAAAGCTGGAACTACTTTTTAGTAGCTTTTCCTGTGGCGTGGATAAGGTAAGAAGAGGATGATTAAATTTTATATTTATCTTCTGTGAGTAGGATGTCTTGCCTGGTTTTCGCCACTGGAGGGAGTAAGTGCATACCTGGTGTATTCTTACATAGCCATCCAGGAACAAGCTCAGTGAAGTTGGTCAATTTGAACACCACTCACCTCCTTCCATTGCAGGCTCTGCCACAAAAACGCATACAGGGGTCCCCAATGATGCCCCCAGTAATCTCTCCCCCCCTTTCCTCGTTCTCATGGGCGCCTCCATGACAGTGGCGCGCGCTTTTTGTTGTCATAGTGAGACATGGATTGGGGGGGCCGTGGTTGCTAGTGCCCATGTGCAAACGTGGAACACCTGTGTGAAGGCGCCAAGAGGCTGGTTTAAAAGCCCAGCACACCAGAAGCCTTCTGTAAAGCAGTATGGACACAGCTGTGGGCTGTAAGCATCCCTGTGGATTGAACCAGGCAAACCTAAGACTCCTACTTGACATTAGGTTGTGCAGTGAGCTGATATTTTGTGTATTGTAAGACTATAGCACAACAGTGATTGCATTCATTTTGTGGATAGTACCTTTGCTTTGCAGTAAGGACTATGTCCCCGAGAAGCCATTTGAGGGCTAGTAAAAGAGGCACCAGAAGATCCCCGCGTATGGCTAAGGATTCTGAGCTTGCCTGCAGTTTACCATCCTCCTCTGTCAGTCTGGTAGCAGCCTCACAGGATGATCATGTGCCCCTGTCTGGTTTTGCAGCTTCTCCTATGGCAGCTCCTGTATACATCACTGAGGACGCTTTATAAGTTGTTTTTAATGGCTTAGAACAGTGGTTCTTAACCTGGGGGTCGGGACCCCCTTGGGGTTCAAATTTTGACTTCCCAGGGGGTCACCAAATCCTGTGCTGTTCCTGGAGCCCGCAGCCTCCATTCAGTTCACAGCATGGCTGGGGGGCCAAGACTAGAAGTCAGCTGATGTGAGGAATGTGAAGTGGGAGAGGCTGGAGGAGACCCTAGCTCCTGATTTCAGCATAGGTGGCACTGCTACGAGACACCAAACAGTCTGAGACACCGTGAATGCAGAGTAACACTACCTGTGATTAGAGTTGCCATTAAAAGTCCCCACTACAGTTTTCAGAACAGCAGATGACCTTAATTAAGTGCACCTTAGTTGACTGATCAGAACTCCCCCCAGCACTGCCACTGATCCTATTAACCCCCCCCCCCCCACCAAGGAATAAGAGAAGGAATAAAAATAGGAGACTACATGGAAGGGAGAGAAAAAAATGGGAAGGAACGAAGAAAAAGGGCTAGAGAGAGGGATGGAGGGAAAAAGGGCAAAGAAAGGAGAACAAAGAGAAAGAGGGGTACATCCTAAAATGTACCATAAGGGGTTTTTATACTGTACAAGTGGAAGGGACTCAGGGAGCGCTAAATGTCCATGGGTTAGGGGCACAAATAACTTGCCTTGAATGCTGACAACCCACACTACGAAAATCATTTTACTGTTAGGGGTCCCTGCAACTTTGGGAATTTTATCAAGGCGTCAAGGCACTAGAAAGGTTGAGAACCACTGGCTTAGAAGGAAGGATTGCTACTATTATCGCGACCTCCTTGAAAGATAGCAGAAAACGGGGTAGATCCCCTTCATCTGCTCTGGCTCTCTCATAAGATGAGCCTTCTGAGGGTGAAAAATTCCTCTCTGGAGATGAGGATCATGTGCAGTCTGAGGACTCAGAGGATGAGAGGATTTCTGCTACCTCTCAGTCGCTAAAGATGTGGGTGCAATATTATGCAAAGATGGTGCGTGCCACTTACAAATTGCCTCCTGTTGAAGCTTCTAGGTTCTCTATTTCCTATTTGGGATCTCGGAAATCCCCACAGGCTGCATGCTCCTTTCCAGTTCATCCCTTGCTGGATAAACTGATGTATGATGACTGGGTTCACCCAGATAAACTGTTTTCTCCTCCTAGGCAGTTTTCCCTCCTTTATCCTATGGAGGAAGGTTTCACTAAGAAATGGGGGGTACCTGCTATAGATGCAGCTATTTCTTGTGCAAACAAAAACCTAACATGTCCTGTAGACAATGCGCAGGGTTTTAAGGATCCAACTGATAAAAAGTTGGAGTCCCTATTAAAAGCCTCCTCTTCCATGGCTGGGGCTGTAGTACAACCTGCAGTTGCAGCCATTGGTGTATGTCAGTTTTTCTCAAGGAACAAATGAAGCAGATGATCAAACTCCTCCCTACAGAGGAGATTGAGATTTATGAGGACCTGCCTAAGGCCTTGTGTTTTGCGATTGATGCGATTATGGACTCTGTTCAGCAAGCATCCCACTTGAATCTTCTCCAGGTACACATGCACAGGTCCCTTTGGTTAAAACATTGGGAGGCTGAGGTTTCTTGCAAGAAATACTTGGCAGCGTTCCCCTTTGGGGGAGGATGCCTGTTTGGGGGTGACTTGGATAAATACATCCAAAAGATTAAGGGGGCAAGTCTACTCTGTTGCCGGTTAAGAAGAAGAGTAAACGTCCTTCATTTAACCACTTAACGCCCGCCCACTGTATATATACGTCCTATTTTTAAAGATGGATATCTCGGTAACGGCAGCAGCTGCTGCCACAACCGAGATATCCATCTTTACAGTGGGCGGGCCTGTCTACGATAAAGGTGGATTCGCCGTGAGATCGCCGTTATCGGTGGCGGGAGAGGGCCCCCCTCCCTCCGCTCTCCCGCGCCCTCCGTCGCTTACTGTTGCCGTCGGTAGCGGCGGAGGCGATCGGGTCCTGTCGGCAGCTGTGTGGGGATGCGAGTGAAGGCAAAATCGCCCCCACCCGTCCCCATAGCTCTGCTGGGCGGAAGTGAAGTCAAAACGTCAGTCCCGCCAGCATCTTAAAGAAACATTTTTTTGTTAACCTTTTTTCAAATGACAATTTTTTTTTTCTGCTTTTTTTGCTTTTAAGTCTAAACATGAGATCTGAGTTTTTTTTGGCCCCAGATCTCATATTTAAGAGGACCTGTCATGCTTTTTTCTATTACAAGAGATGTTTACATTCCTTGTAATAGGAGTAAAAGTGATCTTTTTTATTTTTTTTATTTCAGTGTAAAAAATTATAAAATAAATAAAAATCAATCCGAAAACAAAAAAATGTTTTTTTAAAGCGCCCCGTCCCAACGAGCTTGCGCTCAGAAGCGAACGCATAGGCAAGTAGCGCCCGCATATGAAAACGGTGTTCAAACCACACAAGTGAGGTATTGCTGCGATCGTTAGAGCGAGAGCAATAATTCTAGCCCTGGACCTCCTCTGTAACTCAAATAATGCAACCTATAGAATTTTTTAAACGTCACCTATTGAGATTTTTAAGGGTAAAAGTTTGACACAATGCCACGAGCGGGCGCAATTTTTAAGCGTGACATGTTGGGTATCATTTTACTCGGCTAACATTATCTTTCACAATATATAAAAAAATTGGGCAAAAATTTTTTGTTGTCTTATTTTTTAATTCAAAAAAGTGATTTTTTTCCAAAAAAAGTGCGCTTGTAAGACCGCTGAGCAAATACGATGTGACAAAAAGTATTGCAATGACTGCCATTTTATTCTCTAGGGTGTTAGAAAAAAAATATATAATGTTTGGGGGTTTTAAAGTAATTTCCTAGCAAAAAAAAATGTTTTAGTCTCGTAAACACCAAATCTGAAAAACACCCTGGGTCCTTAAGTGGTTAAGCGTTCTCTTTCTCCAGCCCCTTGAACCTCATTCTCCAGGCAGTGGCGACGGCCTCCCCAGACTAACACTAGGGGAAAGGCCCAGAGCCAAGCCTAAGGACAGAAAATAACTTGGGGTTCAAAGTCTAAGCAGATCCCCCCAAAACATCCCTATGAAGGGATGCCCCCCGCTCGGCCGAGTGGGGGGAAGGCTGCTGTAATTTGCAAAAGCCTGGTGGAACGAAGTTCAGGACAAGTGGGTCATCTCCACAGTGTCCTTAGGCTACAAGCTAGAATTCAGAGACCTTTCGGCACCCCGTTTTCTGAGGTCAAGAGTTGCCAAAGATCCATAAAAAAGAAGGCTTTTACTGTTGGCCTTGGAACACCTGTTGTCCCAAGGTGTAATCATGGAGTTAACCCCAGAGGATCATTTGCTCCTTTCGCATGGAGTCTGTCCATTCAGTTGTTTTCACCCTTCAGGGAGGAAAATTTGTGGCATCAATAGACATCAGAGATGCATATCTACATGTGCCAATATTCCCTGCTCACCACAGATTTCTAAGGTTTGCGGTGGATCAGCATGGATCAAATTACTGGCCCCAGCCCTAGCAAGGCATAGCATGAGGCATAGCAGTAACAGCCTAACTGGACGATCTGTAACGCTTGGGCCACAATGTGCACAGCACAGTGGAATATTTAGAGTACCTAGGCTAGGTCCTCAATCTGAAAAAATCCTCCTTGCAACCTCAAAGAAGGCTGGAGTATTTGGGCATGATTATAGACACGTCCCAAAGCAAGGTATTACATCCCAAGCCAAAGGCAAAAGCCATAGGAGACTTGGTCCGAGTGATAAAGGCAAAAAGAAGGCCTTTTATCCGTCTATGCATGAGATTATTGGGAAAGATGGTAGCCTCATTCGAGGCTGTCCCTTACGCCCAGTTTTACTCAAGGCCCTTACAGGGCAGAATTCTGTCAGCTTGGAACAAAGATGTTCAGGCCCTGGATCTTCCTATGATCTTATATCCAAAGGTTCGCAAGAGCCTCAATTGGTGGTTGCGCCCCCAAAATCTGTCAGGAGGAAAATCCTCCACTCCTGTTAACTGGAAAGTTGTAACCACAGACACCAGCCTTCTTTGCTGGGGGGCAGTTTTAGAAGAAGCATCTGCCCAAGGGAAGTGGTCCAGGACCGAAAAGCTCCTACCCGTCAACATTCTGGAGATTCGGGCAATTCATCTGGCCCTCAAAGTTTGGTCTTACAGACTACAGGCTTGGCCTGTTCGGATATAGTCCGACAATGCTACAGCTGTGGCCTATATCAATCACCAAGGAGGTAACATAAGTCTGAATGCTCAAAAAGAGGTGAATCACATCCTGGCCTGGGCAGATGGACATATTCCTCGCCTATCTGCGGTCTTCATTCCAGGGGTAGAGAATTGACAGGTGGATTTTTTAAGCCGCCATCAGCTGAGTCCAGGACAATGGTCTCTACACCCCAACATGTTTCAAATCATATGTCAGAAATTATGTGGACCTGTTGGCTTCCAGGTCCAACGCAAAGCTAGACAGCTTTGTGTCAAGAACAAGAGATCCCTGTGCCCAAGGGTCAGATGGCCTGACAATCTCATGGGATCTTTATTCTCTGATTTATGTGTTCCCTCCAATTCGATCCAATTTCTTCCACCATTCCTTCAGAGAGTCAAGAGGAAAGGAAAGTCTGTGATTTTGATTGCCCCGACTTGGCCGAGGAGACCCAGGTACGTAGAAATCGTAAGGATGGCAGTAGGAAGACCTTGGGTTTTCCCACTACACTCAGACCTACTGTCGCAGGGTCCAATATTCCATCCTCCCTTACAAAGTCTAAATTTGAAGGTTTGGCTTGTTGAGACCCACATTCTGAGGAAACATGGGCTCTCAGGGTCAGTCCTATCCACTCTGGTTAATGCTAGGAATCTGGCCTCCAGGCTCATCTACTACAGAATCTGGAAGGCATATGTTTCCTGGTGTGAACCCAGAAAGTGGCATCCTAGGAAGTATGCCATTAATAGGATTCTTGCCTTTCTTCAGTTGGGCTTAAATATGAAGTTGGCTTTGAGCACTATCAAGGGCCAGATCTCAGCATTGTCGGTATTCTTTCAAAAAACACTTGCCTCTTAATCCCTAGTCAGGGCTTTTGTTCACGGAGCACAGCGTTTGAATCCGCAGGTTAAGTCTCCCGTGTGTCTATGGGATTTGAATTTGGTATTATCTGTTTTACAGAAACTTCCCTTTGGAATCTTTGCACCAGGTTTCTCTAAGTCTTTTGACAAAGAAACAGTTTTTTCTTGTAGCCATATCCTCAGCAAGGAGGGTATCGTAATTGGCGGCTCTTTCATGTAAAGAACCGTATATAATTATTCATGATGACAGGGTGATGCTGCGTCCCCACCCAACTTTCTTACCTAAGATGGTTTCAGGATTCCATCTAAATCAAGATATAGGGCCAGATTCAGGAACAGTTAGGCTGGCGGATCCAGTGATCCGCCAGCCTAACTGTCACTTTGAACCGGCGTTTCTGTTTTCTGTAACCAGAAAACAAGAAACGCCGGGTTGAAGCTCCGATGCGATCAGCGTAACTGAGTTTCGCCATCGCATCGTTACTTCAACTTAAAAATGGCGCCGGGGGCGTTCCCGCCGATTTCCGCTCAAAAAATATGTTAATGAGCGGAAATCGGCAATTCACGAGCGAATTCCGGCGCGACGCAATGACGGTACGACGTTTCCGGAAGCGATACGCGGCGCGAAGATATACCTACATGGGGTTGGAGTATCCTATGTTAGGTATAGGCGTCGTCATCGCGTCGGGAAAAAAAAAAATCACGTCGCTTGCGTAAAAAGATCATGAATGGGAATGTGACGTCATTGACGTTCATTCACAGAATTTGGAGCATGCGCACGGGGATGCTTTGACACTCGACGCATGCGCAGTACGTTCGCGGCGGGATCGCGCTTAGTTTAAATAATACACGCCCCGTACCCGCCCAATTTGAATTCCGCCGGCTCATTTTCGTTACGCTGCCGCAACTTTAGGAGCAAGTGCTTCGTGAATGACAGCACTTGCTGCTAAAATTTCGGCAGAGTAACGTAAATGAGAAGCGTTACTCTGGAGCAAAGATGCTTCCATCTACCTGAATCTGGCCCCTAGTCCTACTGTCTTTTTTTCCAGGAAGAGAGTCTACACTCTCTAGATGTTGTAAGAGCGGTAAAGGTTTTACGGCTCAGATAAGGAAGACTGATTGTCTGTTTATTCTGCCGCAAGGCCCAAGGAAGGGCCAGGCAGCATCAAAATCCACTATTGCAAGTTGGATTCAACAAGTCATTATTCAGGCCTATGGTTTAGAAAAGAAGATCCCTTCTTTTCAGGTGAAAGCGCACTCGACCAGAGCAGTTGGTGCTTCATGGGCAGTACATCATCAGGCCTCCATGGCTCAAATCTGTAAGGCTGCTACTTGGTCTTCGGTCCATACATTTACTCAATTATAGATGTGAGAGGATGCCGCCTTTGGGCGTAGTGTGCTGCAGGCAGCAGTAAAGATCCTCTGGCCCGATGGCGGTCTCATTCTGATCTGTGTATTTCTCCCCTCAATTTTAGCATTGCAATGGGACACCCCATTAAGTAATTAAGGCTCTGTGATTAGAGCCTATGGCCTATGGCTCTAATTAGGTGCTTCAACAATGCCCCCGCCGCTGTAATTCATAAATCTATCCATTGGTCATAGAGGGGGTGGCTGGAGAGAGGGGATGGTGCCCATGCGATCTTATGGACGCACCGCCACTGGTGTGATCACCACTAATTTCCTGCACATGGCGGTGATGGAGGGACTGCTTAACCACCTCAGCCCAGAAGGATTGTCCCCCTTATTGACCAGGCCATTTTTTGCGATACAGCACTGTGTCACTTTAACTGACAATTGCAATGTTGTAACCAAACAAAATTGACATCCTTTTTTTTCCACAAACAGCTCTTTTTTGGTGGTATTTGATCATATCTGCGCTTTTTATTTTTTGTGCTTTAAACAAACAAAGTCAGACAATTTGAAACTTTACATTTTGCTATAATAAATATCCCAGTTTAAAAAAAAAAAAAGTGATAGATTTATGGCATTTGTATTATTAATTTAGTTTTTACTAGTAATGACGGTGATCTGTGATTTTTAGCGGGACTGCAACATTGCGGCGGACAGATCGGACACGTTTGACACTTTTTTGGGACCAGTGTCGTGATCACAGTTTAAAATAGCCACTGATTACCGTATAAATTATACAGGCAGGGAAGGGGTTAACATTAGGGGGTGCGCTATACCGTCAAAATTGCCACGGAATTGCGGCGGTATTCAGCCGCTAGCGGTGTGGTATTTACCCCCACTAGCGGCTGAAAAAGGGTTTGTTCCCCATTCTGGCTCTCTGTGAAGCGATTACGGGTGGCCGGCAGACATCACGTCCGCTGACTACGCGCATCGGCTCTGGTGTCATGCTGCTATTGCACTTAAAGTGGCCAACGTATGCCTACGGCGATTCGCACAGCCGTGCCAACCTCATGCAGTACAATAGCAGAATTTTGAGTATAGCCTCATATAAGACTCAATAATAATTTAGCAAAAAAGGTACATCATCCAAATTGAATATAAAGCGGTTAAACCAAGTGAACCCAAGGTGGCAGTTGCTGATGCTGCCCAAACCAATATGTGTATGTGATCACCTAGAAAAGGAATTGATTGGACTGTCTCGGTACTGATAATCTTGACACATATAGTGGGTGACCCCGAGAAGTTTCTGTTGTGGTGGAGTGTGGCAATATCCTTTACCGGTTTCGTGGGTGTATGCAGAGTGGCTGGTAGCTAATAATTAACTGTACAGTCAATACACCAATCAGCCGCACAGTATAATGCTGGCCATAAAATCGGCTGAAATGTTGTCAATCAGACTGTTTAACATTGTTAAAAAAAAACTTAAAAAAAAAATATGTAAAAAATTATTTTGAAAACAAGTAAAAAAAAATGAAGGGCTCATTTACATGGTTCTTTGAACTATACAGTCAGCGTGTACACACCATCGGACCAAAATCCCCTCGGACGGATAAAGTGGTGACGTGGAGGTGACGTTGACGCCGCCACGTCACCAATCCAGGAGATAAAATACTTCCACGCATGCGTCGAATCCATTCGAAGCATGCGGGAGATTTATGTCTGCTGGTTAGGCGTACTAACCAGCGGACATGTCGGACATACGGGTTTCCAGCAGACAAGTTTTAAAGCATGCTTTAAAACTTGTCCGCTGGAAAAACCTGTCCGCTAGGTCGTACACACGATCGGATATGTCCGCTGAAACTGGTCGGCGGACCAAACGCAGCCGCAGGTCCTAAATTGAGAAGTGTGCAGATTTGGGCAAGTGGCCCCAAATGCCCACTGTCTGTGTTCGGGGGCCATACACATGTGTACCCACACGTCTGTCAAATTAGGACCTCTGTTCATACAGCTGCTGCATCTCCATAGTATAATATAGGCTGCTTGCATACATCTCCAGCCACATAAAAAAAAAAACCATTGATTCACACTGTACAGTAGGGATGAGCCGAAAACCCCCCAGTTTGGTTGGCATCAGAACATGTGAACAGGCAATAAATTTGTTCGAACATCCGAACACCGTAAAAGTCTATGGGACTCGAACATGAAAAATCTAAAGTGTTAATTTTAAAGGCTTATATGCAAGTTATTGTCATAAAAAGTGTTTGGGGACCTGGGTCTTGCTCCAGGGGACACATGGTAAAAAAAACAAAAAAAAAAAAGATAGTGCATTGTTGGTCCACTTACCTTTTTCTTTCATTTCCCTTCTAAATGTTTTTTTTCTTTATCTGAATTTCTCACTTCCTGTTTCTCCTCAGTAAGCTTTCCACCATCATCCGAGCGGTGGATAGTCAGCCAGAACAGCTACAAATTCAGACAAAGAAAACAAAGAAAAAAAACATTTAGAAGGGAAATAGAAGGAAAAGGTAAGTGAACCAACAATGCACTAGCTTAAAGGAACCAATTTAGAGAATAAAAAACAAACCTTTACAACCCCTTTAAGCATTATTGAAATCATTGCTCTGGAAAAAAAATCAGTTTTGAATTTTTTTCGGGAGCAATGATTTCAATAATGCTTAAAGGGGTTGTAAAGGTTTGTTTTTTATTCTCTAAATTGGTTCCTTTAAGCTAGTGCATTGTTGGTTCACTTACCTTTTCCTTCTATTTCCCTTCTAAATGTTTTTTTTTCTTTGTTTTCTTTGTCTGAATTTTAGCTGTTCTGGCTGACTATCCACCGCTCGGATGATGGTGGAAAGCTTACTGAGGAGAAACAGGAAGTGAGAAATTCAGATAAAGAAAAAAAACATTTAGAAGGGAAATGAAAGGAAAAGGTAAGTGGACCAACAATGCACTATCTTTTTTTTTTTTTTTTACCACGTCAGCCTTAACTAGAAACTGGAGAGCAGCTCATAGATCCATGCTTCCTTTGTCTCCATAAGGCGGCGTACACACGGCCGAGGTTCTCGCTGAAAACCAGCGAGAACCTCGCTGGAATGCACATTCCAGCGAGGACCTCGGCCGTGTGTACGGTCTCGGCGAGCTTCCCGTCGGGAAGCCCGTCGAGCAGAAATAGAGAGCACGCTCTCTATTTCCTCGACGGCCCGCCTGGAAGAATGGCTGGTTGCCATTCCCGACGGGCGGGTCGCCGATTTCGACGGCCGGCAGGGAACCTCGACGGGCGGAACGATGTGTTCTGCCCGTCGAGATTCCCTGCCGTGTGTACGCCGCCTAACAGTTTTGCATCATCTGTGGTATCGAAAAAGCTTTTTGCCCTTTTTTTTTTTTTTATGATATATGGCAATGGATAGTTTGTTCGGCTATCTAGTCTTTTAACATTCACCCATCCCCCCTCCCACGTGACCCCCAACAGGAAACAAGAACGAGAAGACCTTCTTTATACTAATTGTGTTTCTGTTTTCTAGTTTGTGTTTTCTAGTTCCAATAACTGTCTACCCTCAGGTTTTCCACATAGCTCCACGACTTTTTGTACACTTGCCATTTTTTCCATTTTTCCTTAAAAACCTGATTTTCCTGGTCGTGGGGCCCGCCCCCCCCCCCCCCCCACCATCTCCCTCAGCTCTTCCATTCTATAGGTCTCCTCCACCGCATTGATCCATTCCCACATCATTGGTGTTTCTACTTTCTGCCAGTTCTTAGGAATAAGCCTTTTTGCTGCATTGAGGAGGTGGGGTGTGAGAGATTTTTTATACATTGTTATCCCCGCTTGCCCACCGTGGAATTAAACTGCCCACGGGTCATTTTTTATTTCTTTCCCCGTAATCTCTTTTATTTGCTCTATGATTTGTTGCCAGAATTTTTTAATTTTTGGGCACAGCCACCACAAATGTGCCATAGTTCCTTTTTCAGGGCATCCCCGCCAACAATTACCAGTTTCTCCTACGCTGAATCTACTCACTTTATCTGGCGTGGCATACCAGCCCGAGATACATTTGTAGTTTGACTCCGCGGTTCTCGTATCGATGGCAGAAGAATGGGTCAATTCCAATAACTTTTCGAAAGTGTTATCCCCTCTTAATGACCCCAGTTCTCTTTCCCATTTCTGGACGAAGGGCAGCTCCACCAGCGCGTCCACCTTTACCAAGATCTTATATAGTTTCGACACTGTGCCTTTTGAATTTTCTTTTTTGCACATTTTTTCCAACGGGGTGAGCTCTAAGCTCGTCCGCAGAGGGTGCGGAAGGTGTTGCACGAAGTGGCATAGCTGGGTATACCGCCATTCATCCAGAATCCAGATTTCTGGCCTGTGTTTCAACTCCTCAAACCCCATAATTCTACCCTCATTTATTATTTCACCTAAGTGTACTTTATCTATTTTAATCCAATTCCCCCAGATTTTTTCCTCCCCCGGTGCAAAGTATGGGTTTTCCTTCAAATTTATGAGGGGTGAGTTGTAGCCCTCATCTATTTTTTTGTGAACTCTATCCCATAATCTCAGTGTATCTCGTGTTATGTCGAAAGTTTTTTTATTTAGTGCTCTATATTGTGCGGGGATCCATATTATAGTGCTCAATTGTGCTTTAGATTGTGCGTTTTCTATTTGTACCCATCTTTTTTCTCGTCGATCTCTGGCCCACTCTACTACCCGAGACAATACTGCCGCTTTATAGTAATCTCTTATATCCAGCACGGCAAGTCGCCCTTTGATCTTTTCTTGTTTTAAAATTGCTAGTGAGATTCTATGTTTTTTGTTTTTCCACACATAGTTCATCAAGATTGAGTTTAATGTCCTCAAGAATTGTTGGGGAAGGGCTATAGGCATCATTTGGAATTTATAGAGGATCTTAGGAACCAGGTACATCTTTAAGGTATTAATACGTCCTATCCAAGAGATTGGTTTATTTATTATTTTTTTAATATCTAATTTGATCTCGTTTAACAGAGGGATACAATTTATTTTATACATTTCCTTATCTGATCTTGTTAATTTTATACCTAGATATTTTAGCTCTTTTATCCAGGGGTATACACATCTCCTTCTAATAATCTTCTCTTCTTTTTTATTTAAATTTATGTTCAAAATTTCAGTTTTTGACTCATTCATTTTGAAATTTGAGATGGTACCATACTGTTGGAGTACCTTGGCTAAGGATGGGATAGTTGTCTGTGGGTTAGTAATATAGAATAAAATATCATCGGCAAACGCCGATAGTTTGTGTTCCTCGTTCCCGACTTTTACCCCGCTGATTATGGGGTTATTCCGAATCGTAGATAACAACGGCTCCAGGGACAGGATAAAGAGGAGGGGGGACAAGGGGCAACCCTGGCGCGTCCCATTTTTCATTTCAAAGGGGGCAGATAGGGTGCCGTTGATTTAAATTTTTGCCGTAGGATGGTGGTAGAGTGTTTTCACCCAGCTAATCATCCTGTTCCCGAAGCGCATCGCCTCTAGGGTTTTAAACATAAGGCCCCAGTCTACCCTATCGAAGGCCTTTTCGGCATCCACCGACATGAGTAGACCTGGAACCCTGTCTATTTTTAACCTCTGGATTAAGAGGAGTGCTCTTATTCCATTGTCTTTACTCTCTCTATCGGGGATGAATCCGGTCTGGTCTGGGTGGACCAGTAAGGACATAACTCTTTTTAGTCGCTCTGCTAGGATTTTTGCAAATATTTTGATATCTGCATTCAGAAGCGATATTGGTCTATATCCTGAGCAGAGCGAACTGTCCTTACCTTCTTTTATTATGATAGTAATTGAAGCGGCTAGAGCTTCCCTACTTGTTTCGTATTCTAAACCCAGCCCATTGAAATATTTACATAGCCTAGGTATCAAAATGTTGCCGAATTTTTTAAAGTACAGGGCCGTGAAGCCATCTGGGCCTGGGCTTTTTCCCGCCTTCGTATTATTTAAAGCTTCTTCGATTTCTACTTCCGTTATTGGTTTGTCCAAATTAAATCTATCTATTTCCTCTATCTTAGATATCCCTGATTTTGAGATAAAATCTCTGATTTTAGTCTCGTTACCTCCGATTTGGTGACCCCCCTGATCAATCGTGTACAGCTCTTGGTAATAGTCTTTAAAGGTCTCTGCTATTTCATTGGTGGTGTATACCAAATCTCCGTTTTTTTTTTATCTTCTCGATATAGTTTCTAGATTGCTTTTTTTTAACCATTTTCGCCAAGTGTCTGCTAGGTTAAATTTTTTTTTGTTATTAGTTCTAGAACCTCTCTAAATTCCTCTCTTTTTAACATTAACTTATGGTAGGCCTCTTGCGTTCTCTCAATTTTGTGTACTTGTTCCAGGTGTGCTATTTCTTTAACTAGGGTCACATACTTCCTGCTTTCCTCTTTTTTTTTTCCTGGCCCCCTCGGCGATTAGTATTCCTCGAATATACGCTTTGTGCGCTTCCCATAGGGTAGCGCCTGAAATTTCTCCATTGTCGTTTGTTAAAAAAAAGTGTTTGAGTTCTTGTTCCACCTTCTTCGGCCCGTCCTCATCTCTTATCAGATTTTCATTTAGGTGCCAGGTAGGTGTATGATTTTGTTGTGGGGAGATTTCCATTATCATGGTTATTGGGGCGTGATCCGAAAGGGTCGTTATTTCGATTTTAGCCTCAACCACCTTATCTAGTAGCCTATGGTCTACTAGGATATAGTCTATCCTAGAGTAGGTCCCGTGTACAGGGGAGAAAAAGGTGTAGTCCTGTAACCTTGGATGTAGCATCCTCCATACGTCCACCAACTGGCTTTCATGCATTTTCCGTTTAAATTTTTGTAACCACATACAATTCTTCCCCTGTACACGGGACGTACTATCGACTCCCTGGTTTATGTCAAAATTAAAATCGCCCATCACTATCGTGTAGCCCTCGGAAAACAATTTTAGTTTGCTCAGGATCCTATTAAGGTATTTTACAGGCCCTGCATTACAGTAGGAGCGTATATATTCGCAAGCGTGTAGGTAGTACTTCCGAATTTACCCTTTAAAAATAAAAATCTTCCTTCGGGATCTGTTATTCTATCCTCCACAATAAATCTCATGTCCCTTGCAAACCCTATTGCCACGCCCCTGGCCCGTTTTGAGATGGAATCCCCATAAAACCATATTGGATAGGAAAAGGAACCTAATTTTACATTTGAGTCTAAGGAAAGATGTGTCTCTTGAAGAAAAACCACGTATTGCCTAATTTCTTCAATCACCCTATGTCTTTTGGTCGCGGAATTTAAACCCTTAACATTATAAGACAGAAATTTGATTACTGCCATCTCTTTCTTATTCTACAGCGATAAAACCCCTTCCACCTCCTGTTGGGAGTCACATTCCCTTCCCCCCTCCCTCTCCCCCCCACACCCTCCCTACCCCCCCCCCCCACCCTGGGCCCACAGAACAAAAGGGCCTCTGAACCATGAATCCCTCATTCTCCCTTTCCCACGGTTCTCTTGTTTGAGGTGGGTCTTGCCCCCCCACCACCCCACCTCTCCGGTGAGCTCCGGAAGGGGGGGGGTCTGACCGGGAGCTAGAAAAGAGAAGCCTCCGTTCCCCGCCTTCCCCCGTCCCCCCGCCCCATCCCACCCACTCTCCCCCCAGACCCGCCGGAATCTTTTACTTTTGGTCATTGGTGTTATGTTATTACTTAGTCTACCCATCCTGGTATTTCAGGTGCGGGGAGGCCCAGCTTATTACAGAAGGCTTCTAATTCCTCTGGGAATGTTAGCTTTGCTGAGATGCCCTCTTTCTGCCCAATGAGACACGCTGGGAAGCCCCATTGATATTTAATGTTCTGTAAACGCAGCTGCTCCAGCAGTGGTTTGAGCAGCCTCCTCCTTGCCAGAGTTTCCCAGGCGAGGTCTGTGAAGATCTGGATCTCCGCTCCCTTAAAACTCAAGGGTGGCCTCCTTCTTAGTTGTGACCAAATTTCCGATTTTTCTTCGTAATTTCTGAACCTTACGATAATGTCTCTTGGCCACTCCCTCTCTCTGTTCTTTAATTGTCCTATCCGGTGGGCTCTCTCTATTTTGAGGGGTTTTTCATGGTTTTTCTCCAAGATGGGCAAAAAGAGATCATTCATGATTTTTCTTAGGTCCTCCCCTTTTTCTTCCTTGATTGAGCGGATCCTTAAATTTTGTCTCCTGTTTCTATTCTCCTGGTCTTCAAGACGGTACTGTAATAATCTCTGATTTTGTTTCATTATGCGATGTTGGTCTTTTAATTGGTTGATTTCCAGGGCTTGATGTTCGTTTGTAGTCTCCATCTCTTCCACTCGTGTTAAGAGGTGGCTTAGGTCCTGCCTCAGCGTGCTGATTTCCTGCCTAATTTCTTGCCTTATTACATCTTCCAATCTCTTTAGCATGATATTCATGTCGCTCTTTGTAGGCATTTGGGCATCTGCTCTTACTTCCTCGATGTGGCTTACATCCTGCTCCCCTTCTATTGATATGTCAGTATTTGTGCTGTTCGATCCTCCTGCTCCTTTTTTGGTCTCCCCTTTTTTTTCCGTTTTCTTGTAGTGTTAGGGCTTTTGATGTTTCCATCTTGAGTCATATATTGTCTGATCGTGCTGGTAGCCGCATTTTCCTTAGATATCTTCGGGGTGGTACCCCTAGTTGTTTTGCTCATGTTATGTTTCTTCGCAGTCCTAATTCTTTTCCCCAGCTTTAGGAGGGATATAGGGGCTTTCCTTGTTTACTGGGTTTATTAATCAGCTTACTTGCACCTTCTCTTCTAGGACCTCACCTTGTCCTTCCTATGGCTTGCCCAGGGGGGGGTCCAGAGAAGAGCTCTTATTCCCAAGGACCATCCCTCTCCAACCCGCGTCCAGCGGAAGGGGGGGGCGCGGGGGGGGAGGAACAGGTCTCAGTGCTTGTACCCTGTCTTCTGCCCTTAAAGCATACGGTTGAGCGCCACAGTAGATATTATGCCTCTTTATGTCATTTACACGTCATACTAGCCGCCTACAACCCCAATGCACGGGGGAGGGTCTGCCCCAAACGCACAAAATGAACGAGGACCCTTTGCCACTGCTGCTACCACCTTCTATTTACTGGGTTAGGCGATGAGAGTTTATCTCCAGCACCATCCGCATTGTCTAGCACCAAATGGGGCTATAATAACATGCCTGTGAGCCTGTTCCCATAAACCATGTATGAACTGTGGGGGGGCCTTATTACTTCTATGCAGATGATAATATAAGCAGTTTAACCAGCAACGCACTGTTTTTCGGCCCAAGACAACAACCAGTTCTTACAAGCATAGTCCATATATATTTTAACCTGGCAACTTCCCCCCTTTTTTTTTTGGCTCCAAAGAGCCCTTACCAGATAAGGACTGTCCGCCTCACTCGTTCATAATATGGGTGTTACAGCCAAGGAGGGAATCGCAAGTTCGTTTTACCTGGTTCCGCCGGGGGTCTGGGATGGGGAGATTGCGGTCTTACCCGCCCGTCAGCTTTTACCCAATCGATGTGTCATCCGCTCCGCACAGCTGCGCTCGGTGGGTGCTCTCCTTCGACAGCTGCTGTGGGGTGTAGGGGGAGAGGGCTTTACCGCAATGTCTCGGTGGAGGGGGCGGACGGTCAGGCATCAGCGGGGACAGCAGTTTTGCAGTCTCTCGCGGCATCCATCCTCCGTCCCATAGTTCTTCCGGGTCGCGCCGTCTCCTTCCTCTTCCTCCAGCTCCGGGAACCTATTTAGAAAATTAAAAACTAACCTTTACAACCCCTTTAAAGTGAAACAATAAAAGTGAAATATTCCTTTTAATTTTGTACCTAGGGGGTGTGTATAGTATGCCTGTAAAGTAGCGCTTGTTTCCCGTGCTAAGAATTGTCGCCTCCCGGCAATACAGAGAAAAGTCAGTGTTCTTACCTATTTATTTTTTATTTTTTACACCCACTTTTTTTTTTTACACTTTTCTTCTCTACCACTGTATCTTTTTCTCCATTTAAGAGGAGAAAAAACACACATGTGCTGGCTATAAAGCAACTGATAAGTGTGATAGCCAATCACAGGCTATCACATCAACTAAGTGATTAGTACCTAGACCTCTCAGTTGTCTCTGACAGCTCAGTCTCTCTGCTGGGAGCATTCTGTGCAGCACACTCTCAACACAAACACAGAAGCACACTTCCCTGAGGCCACATATATGCATAAGTTTAGTGGGAAGGGGTTAAGGTATGAAAACATTTTGGGGTTGAATTACTAAATGCAAATAGACTGTGCACTTTGCATATGCAGTTGACTCATTTCCCCCAGAGCTTAGAAAATGTGGTTAAGCTCTGCTGATTTCCATATTCAATCATGTGCAAGCAAAAATACTGTTATTTTTGTTTTCCTTGGGTATTTTTTTTAGAAAGCAAAGCTTCATCACATTCACTGAGCTCTGGGGAAAATGAGTCCAAGCGTATTTGCAAAGTGCACAGTCTATTTGCCTTTAGTAAATTGACCCTTTAGATTGTAGTGATTGTAAACGATCACCTTGTAAAACTGTCCATTCAGTCTAAAATGTTATCAAAAGGCAAAACATTTGTGAATACTGTAGATATGGCAAAAAAAACCATTATGAATATCTTTTCCCCCTTCCTATAAGTGATCACATACTCTCTCCTCACTCTGTCCCCTCCTGGGGGGAGGAGAAGCAACAGTATACTGAACTTCCCAGTGAATGGCTGCAGGGGGGGATGGTGTCAGGACAAGTCTGCTTATTGGAGGAGAGCAGGCTGAGTTTCCAGCACACCTAGAGAACTGACCACCTTGTATTCTCAGGCCTAGTGTGGTCAGTTTCTTAATAGGAAAGTAGAGGGACTGGCAGGGACACCAGGGATTTTACACAAAGCAAGCAATACAAAGAGAACAGGATTATTATTATTATACAGGATTTATACAGCGCCAACAGTTTGCACAGCGCTTTACAACATGAGGGCAGACAGTACAGTTACAATAGAATTCAACACAGTTGGAATCAGAGGGCCTTGCTCCTTAGAGCTTACAATCTAGGATACTTTCTCATACATGTTACAGCAGCCACATATCAGGAATATGAAATTCTGGGGTAACAAATTGTAACTACTTATTGCCTGCCCACAGTGAAAATAATGGAGCAGCGGTGCGGCTCTCGTTCTGGGACAACGTCATATGACGGCACGCAGATTAGGCACAATCGCGGGCGCACCTTGTTCCTGGGACACGGCGCAACCCCGATCTCACCAATGTTTGGCCATGTGATCAGCTGCATCTCCTCACAAGGAAGATGTGAAAAGGTAATCAGGGCACTGATCATTAGTGCCCTAATTACAATGCAACCCCTACAGTGCCCATTAGTGACACTAGCCTGTGCCTATCAGTTACACTAGTCTGTGCCCATCAGTGATGCCAACCTGCGCCCATCAGTTATGCCAATCAGTGCTGCTTTTTAATGCCCATCAATGCCTGCCCATCAGTGCTGCTCATCGTGCCTACCAGTGCCACCTATCAGTGCCCATAAGTGCTGTCTATCAGTGCGCATCAGTGCTGCCTATCAGTACCCATCAGTGCTGCATATTAGTGCCTCCTTATAAGTGCCACCCCATCAGTGCCCTTTAATGCCGCCTCATCAGTGTAGCCTATCTGTGCTCATCAGTGCAGCCCATCAGCGCACATCAGTGAAGGAGAAAAATTACATATTTACAAAATTTTCAGAGAAAAACTTTATTTTTAATTTTTTTCAAAATTTGGGGTATTTTTCCTTTTTTACCAAAAAATAAAAAACCCAGCGATGATTAAATACCACCAAAATAAAGCTATATTTGTAATAAAAAAAAGTAGGGTATATGGGGACTTTAACCACTTGCTTACTGGGCACATATACCCCCTTCCTGCCCAGGCGAAATTTCAGCTTTCAGCACTGTGTCGCTTTAAATTTAAATTGCGCGGTCGTGCGACGTGCCTTACAAACAAAATTGACGTCCTTTTTTTCCCCACAAATAGAGCTTTCTTTTGGTGGTATTTGATCGCCTCTGCGTTTTTTTTTTTGCGCTATAAACAAAAAAGTGCGACAATTTTGAAAAAAAACACAGAATATTTTTTACTTTTTGCTATAATAAAAATCCAATTTTAAAAAAAAAAAATTTTTTTTTTCTCAGTTTAGGCCGATATGTATTCTACATATTTTTGGTAAAAAAAACAATCGCAATAAGCGTATAGTAATTGGTTTGCGCAAAGGTTATAGTGGCTAGGAAATAAGGGATAGAATTCTGACAATTTTTTTTTTACTAGTAATACGGCAATCTGCGAATTTTGTCAGGACTGCGATATTGCGACGGACACATCGGACACTTTTGACACATTTTTGGGACCATTCACATTTATACAGCGATCAGTGCTATAAAAACGCACACATTACTGTATAAATGTGACTGGCAGTGAAGGGGTTAACACTAGGGGGTGAGGAAGGGGTTAAATGTGAGTCCTGTGTGTGTTCTAACTGGGTGGGGGGAGGGGGGTGACTGGGGGAGGTGACCGATGCTGTCTCCCTATGTACAAGAGTAACAGCATCTGTCTCCTCTCACTGACAGGAAGTGGAGCTCTGTGTTTACACACAGAGCTTCACGTCCCTGCTCTAAAACTGCCGATCAGCGGGTACCTGGCGGACATCGCGACCGCCAGGCACGCGCATCGGCATCTCGGGGCCGCGCCGGGTGCGCACGCGCCGCCATCGGCGCGCGCGCGCCCCCCAGTGGCCGGAGAAAGCGATGCCGTCAATTGACGTCAGCTTGGATATTCAGATCCCCTAAGCTGCCGTCAATTGACGATATGCGGGGGCCTCAAGTGGTTAAATGAGCCACGTATGATATGTATCTCCATCCCTATTTATAGAATTACAGAAAAAAGGAGATTTGGGACTTTAAATGAGGCAGGTAATAACGAGTACATACACATATGATAGGTAATAGTCATCTCATGTATGCAAGACACACCATAAATGAATTGTATTTGAGGTAAGTGATACCTGCAGGGACATCAGGCACACACATAACTAACCCAAGAAAGATGGAGGCCACCATATTGGGGTAGATAATAGTGATAAAAACTGGCTACAAAAATATCTATAAAATAAATTGCCATGTATAAATATGACCAATTGGTTGCTAATACCTCGGAATAGTGTAGAAAGACAGGTTCCCATTGGCACTGTGAGGAGACCAAGAAGGCAGGAGATGTGGGAAGCTATCCGCTACTGTAACAGAAAGTAGAACAAGTGCAGTAGGGATAGCATAGCATGTAAAGATTATTTTTACCAAGAAATGGATACAAATTTAATAAAGAATGTTTTTTCAATGTTTTATGCCAATAAATATACTAACATCATTATATTTAATTGGTTCTTACCTGCCTAATTTTAAGTCCCAAATTTCCCTTTTTCTGTAAAGTCTATTTGTGTAAAGAAAATGATTAAAAATTCATTTTGGTACAGTGATGCATGATCGCATAATTGTCATTCAAAGTGTGACAGCTCTGAAATCAGAAAAATGGCTTGGGCGGGAAGGGGGTGAAAGTGCCCTGTATTGAAGTAAAGGCTTCATGAACATGGGAAGAAGAAATGCAGCTGTTAGAGGTGCTTGGCATCTTCGAATTAATTTTTTTTAAGCCTTTGAAAGCAGCTCTAGGTTATCTAATGTGCATATGCGGGGAACTTCTGCTTACCCGGCATGGTTGCAGAGTCACACTAAGTTCCGCCTCCTGGACCAGGTTCTATGATGGACGTTGCACGTCCCAGCATTGGAACAGTGTGACACCCATCATAAGAGCAGGTCCAGGAGGCGGTACTTTGTATGTCACTCCGCCGCGCCGGATATTCTGGTCCTGTATAGCCCAGAGTTCTCAGCTAACCCCAGGCCTTGGAATTCGGGGCTAATATTTGTCAATAACCAATACCAGACCCGTTTTTTTCGGGGGGGGGGGGGCAAACAGGGCTATACCCCCGGTCATCCCCCCTAATCGCAAGTATAAACAAATGTTTAGCTATTTTTATTTTTTATTAAAGGAATGAGCTAGAAGGGGTGTAAGGAGGGCATTTTAATCTCAGAGGGGGGCTTTAATCATCAATAAGGGTGTATTTATTATTTTATTTAAAAAAAAGGCAGATTATGGGGTTGATTTACTAAAGTAAAATAGACTGTGCACTTTGCAAAGTGCAGTTGCACTCTGCAAGAGCAGTTGCTCCAGAGCTTAGTAAATGAGGAAAAGCTCTGTTGAATTCCATCATCCAATAATATGCAAGCAAAAAGGCTGTTTTTTATTTTTATTTTCCTTGCAAGTGATTGGGTACTCTTTGCAAAGCGAAGCTTTACCTGATTTACTAAGCTCTGGAGCAACTGCACTTGCAGAGTGCAATTGCACTTTGCAAAGTGCACAGTCTATTTGCCTTTAGTAAATCAACCCCATAACGTTATTTTACAGAGGGGATGGCATGCTCATAATATAGTTATGATTGCAGCAGGAGGGGAGAGCTAAGGAGTGGACAGAGCTGAAAGGCAGGGAGGGGAGGGGGAGACAACACAGGAGAGCACAGAGGAGAGATCAAATGACAGAGGCATGTAAACTGACCACACAGTGTCAGGGCACAGCAGCCATGATAAACCGTGGTCAGTTTACAGGGGGGCGGCAGAACCAGACAGGCAGGATCATCCAGGTATTTGAGGTGATCCAGGCTGACAAATTACACAGCAGCACAAGCACTGTGCTGTATAACATGATTTAGGGGAACAGGAGTGCTGCTTTAATGTCTTATATCTACCAAGTGTTTACATATCATTTGTGGGAGAAATTTCCCACAACTACAACAGTTTATGCTGACTTTATTAAGAAAAAAACCTTGGTGTATTGATGAGCTTTATCTAAAAGAAATGGAAAGTTTCTACACAGGATTAGTGTTCAGACAGGCAACGCTTGCTGCAAATGAAGTGATGTTCTTAGTGTTCATAAGAAGGATGGGTGGCACATTAGAGAGTTGGTACCCGCTGTGATTCATTGTTCAATACGAAAATGTACATATTAATCAACACAAGGGGATACAAGGAAGAAAAGCTGTCAATGTCATTTTTTTTTTTTCATCGTAGATGATGATGTAAAGACATGAAAAAGGGTTAACATTCTAAAATATAAAAACGAATCACAATGAATTCAATGTTTTAACCTCCGTTTTCTCTCTATATTGTAGCTGATACCTGCTGATACCTGCTGCAGAACTTCTTCCTTTGCTGCTGCTGTATTATCCTTCTGCAGTGTGGACAGGGTTGCATTGAATATTTATTAATGCAAATGTGCAGCAGCCATCTTTAAGTAGGCCACTTTGTAATGCTTGTCTCTAGTGCAGAAAACATGATTCTGACTAAAATGAGAATCACATTTTTGTTTTGCTTAGAATAAAGATCAGGATTTATTCACAATTCTCACAGTGTAACATCTTTCACATATACAAACAAAATTGGGCTAACTTTACTGTTTATTTATTTTTTAAATTCATTGAAGTGTATTTTTTCCAAAAGCCATTGAAAGACCGCTGTGCAAATACAGTGTTACATAAAATATTGCAACAACCGCCATTTTATTCTCAAGGGTCTCTGCTATATATATATATATATATATATATATATATATATATATATTTAGCAGAGACCCTTGAGAATAAAATGGCGGTTGTTGCAATATTTTATATATATATATATGATGTTTGGGGGGTTTTAAGTAATTTTCTAGCAAAAAAACACAGGCCCAGATTCACCAAGCGATTACGCCTGTGCAACAGGAAATGCGCGTGCGTAAGTCTAAATGTGCGCGTGCGTTTCGTTGCGCGGCATCCCCAGAACGAGATACGCAGAAAATCGACTTTTTTTTGTCCCGCGTAATTTCGTTAGACTGGCGCATCCATCCGCGCAAAAGTGCGATAGACACACCATTGATTTGCTAGTCAAATATGCTAATGAGGGACTTACGGGGATCCACAAAACAACGTTGGGGCAGCGCAGGCGACGCAGTGTGCGCAACAGCAAAATGTCCTGTCTAAAATTAGAGCATATAAAAGCTGGTCTAAAAAAAGAAAAAAAGTCTACTTGTTAGATAAAGCAACACTGTTAGTGAGGAGCTCAGCAGTCACACGTGTTGCACAACAATCTGTATGCCAACATGCCAGGGGCATCATCGCACATAGCTATACTACTGACTTTAGATGAACAAAGAAGGAGGAGGGCACGGAGGATGGCACGGAGGATGGCACGGGAGAGGATATACCGTACCCGCATAGACCTGTTTGGCA
Organism: Rana kukunoris; assembly: GCA_029574335.1. Lineage (NCBI taxonomy): Eukaryota > Metazoa > Chordata > Amphibia > Anura > Ranidae > Rana > Rana kukunoris. The sequence continues at coordinate 521,543,529 of CM056049.1, forward strand.
TGAGTGATTCTGAGGTGTATCGCATCTTCAGATTCACCCCTCATGCCATCCTGGAATTAACCACAACCCTGCAGGATGACATCACCAGCCCAACACACCGCTCACATGCAGTGCAGCCACTGGTCAAGTCCTGGCAACACTCCATTTCCTTGCCAGTGGCTCTTTTCAGCGTACAAGTGGAGTGGTGGCTGGGATGTCACAGTCCTCCATGAGCAGATGTGTGCACCAGGTTGTCCCTGCAATCCTCAGACGCATGGCCAACCAAATCATCAAACCCACCACTGAGGACCTGCGGCTGAAGGCAATGACAGATTTCTACAGAATTGCCAGATTCCCACGCACTGTGGGGGCCATTGATTGCACACATGTGGCACTCCAGCCCCCCCAGGAGACAGAGCACATGTACCGCAATCGGAAGCATTGGCATTCCATCAATGTACAGGTGATAGCCGATGCCCAAGTACTCATATGGCACGTCCGTGCCAAACACCCAGGGTCCAGCCATGACAGCTACATATACAATCAATGCCACATCCGATTGGAATTCGATCAGAACGTGTATGGGGACACCTGGCTGGTTGGTGAGTGACATGGGTGGCAGGCATGACTATCCCCTCCCATGATGCACATCACAAGGGGCACATGCATGACTAACATCCTCCTGTCTTTTCCCTTACAGGTGACTCTGCATATCCACTGGGACCCCATCTCATGACTCCTATCCGGAACCCCCAAACTCCAGGAGAGGAAAGATACAATCAAGCACATGATCAAACACGAGCAGTGGTGGAGCGCACCTTTGGCATCCTAAAGTCACGTTTCCGATGCCTGGATACGTCTGGGGGTACCCTCTTGTACTCCCCAAACTTCGTGTGCCAGATCATCGGTGCATGTTGCATGCTGCACAACTTTGCAGAAAGAAAGGGCCTGCAGATTGACCTACGTGATGACCTGACCCCTGAACCAGACAATCCCCCCCTAACCGAGGTTAACCCGTCTTCTGAGGGAAGAGCAGCCAGGAGACAGCTCACATTGGGCATCTTTGCACGTTAAACATACACATTAATCATGGCACAATGAGAATGCATGCATGCACACCACTGTGGTCCCTAGCACACACACCCCACATCCACATCAAATTGGATTGGCACCAGTCCACCATGCAGGACTTGTGAGCAGCAACGCCACGCCAAGGCTCCAATTATGTCACTGTACATTCATACACCATTCACAACGGACCTGGGGATCACTTCTCCTGGGGGTTCTGGGGGAAGGGGAGGGTGGGGGTTTTCCGGGGGGGGGGTCACCCCCACATTCACATTCACAGGTGGAAAAAACAAAAAAAAAAAGCAAAAATGGTAAAAGAAAAAAAAAAATGGGGAAAAAAAAAATGGTGGGGGAAAAAAAAAAAAAAAAAAATTGAAAAAAAAAAAAAATTGGGGGAAAAACAAATTACTGCCCTCTGCGTGAGCCACACCTGGGGCGCCCCCGGCCACGGCCCTGGCTTCTCAGGGAGACTCATGGGGAAGGGTAAAACCGGGGAAGGAGGATCAGCCCCTGATCTCTGCCCACCTGTGGCCTGCCCTCCAAGGCCACAGCAATTCCTGTCCAGGGCAGCACCAACTGTTGCCGTGTTGGCCTGGATAGCCAGGGTAAGGGCCCTCACATCCTGCCCAACACCTGCTGATGTCGTCTGCAGTTCATTTAGGCAGGTTGTGAAAGCCCGGGAGTGGAGTCCAGGTTCCCCAGCGTATCCTTGATGGAGGACAGGCTCTCCTCCATCCGCACCAATGTCTGGCTGACCTGTCCCAGATGGCGGTCTGGAGGAACTGGTCCCTTCTCAGAGTGGCGGCAGGAGATCGGCCAACCCCCTGGTGGTCTGGGATGACATCCTGCCTCCAGCTGATGCTTGTGGCCGGGGAGAAGGGGAGGCCCTTGTGAGGGGAGCCATGTTGGGGGAGGATGGGGGGGGGGGGCTCCCCCTTAGGGAGGCCTTGCCTGCTGGCAGCCAGAGGGGAGGAGTCCTCAAAACCCAAACGTCCAGTGCCTGACATGGACTCCTCCTCCTCATGATTCTCCTCCTCCTCATGATTGTCCTGCTCCTCATGATTGTCCTGCTCCTGTTGAACCTCCTCCGCGGACTCCGGCCTTGTTGGGGGGGCCTCATTAGGCTGCTGTCCTGGGTTGGTGCGGTCAGGCCAGATGGCCCTGCACCCTCCTGCACATCTGTGGATGACACAAAACATTCACAGGTTGGAGGATCCACACACTTGCCACATATTCCCTTTCACCCCCTCCCCCACACATGCTACACACCTGATATTAAAAATAAAAAAATTACCTGGCACCACGGGCTCCGGACTTGAGTCAAAGCCGGGCAGGCCCTCAACTTCGTGCCGATGAAAGGTCAGGGCCACCGCACGCTCCTCCGCTGTCAGGCTAATACGGCATGGTGGGCCCCCTCCTGTGCCCCTGGCATGGGCATGCATTCTGGCCAACTTCTTTTTGACCAGACGCCGGAGGTCATTGATTTTTTTGTCAATCCCAGACCTGGTCCGTGTCTCCCCCTGCCCCGCAGAATTCACCTGGTCAGTGATCCTATCCAATATCTCCCTCCTCCTGGCCGGGGTGGTGTTGGCACTCTCTGGGCCGTGGAGGTAACGCCCATACTCGCTAATGGCCCGGGCAAGAATCTGTTTTTCCACAACTGTAAAATTCAGCTTGCGTTTTCTCTCACTCATCCTTCCAAAAAAAAAATATCCCAGTCAACAAAATTCACGCACACAAACAAGCACAACCAATCAAAAAAAAACACACACAGAGAGAAAATGACTCAGCAAGAAACAGTCCCCAAAAAACAAAACAAAAATACAGCAGAAAAAGAAACAAAAAGAAATATATCAATCAAACAAACAGTCTCTCAAACACTTATCAAAAACCACTTTCAAAAATCTACTAACAACCACTTGATCACACAGAACACTAATCTGACAACTACAAAACACACCGCAACGAACAACAAGAACAAAAGCACTTTGTTAAATGGGAAGGGACAAAGGGATGTACTTTTGCAAAGGAAGTGCGTTTGTGTGTGTCTATTTATGCTGTTTGCGTAGTTCACAACGTTGCCCTAGTCCATTTCCAATTTCACTGATTGCGCCGCTCCCGAGTTATGAGCATGCGCACATCGGAGCTGACATGGTCTCGTTCAAGCGCACATGCGCGAGCCGGCCGGCCCTTCATTTGCATGGGGTCACGGCTCATTTCAATGTAACACGCCCACGTCCTTCCCAATTTGTATTACTCCTCCTTACGCCTCTGGAAAAACGTTACGTATGCGCAATTTCCTGCGCAAAAGCTACGAGAATAGGGTGATTACGCGGCAAAATTGCGCAAGTCTAATGTAAAGGCGGTGCGCTACGCCGGTCCAATAATGCGCAGATGTACGTGAATCTGGGCCACAGATTTTAAATTGTAAGCTACAGGTGTCAGAAAAGGTTTTGGGCCAGATTCAGATACAAAAATGTATCTTTCCGTCGGCGTACCGTTTCCTCTTTACACTACGCCGCCGCAAATATTATGGGCAAGTGCCTTATTCAGGAAGCACTTGCTCCATAATATGCGGCGCCGTAGCGTAAGGCCGCGCAATTCACATTTCTGAAGTGGGGGCGTGATTCATGTAAATGAATCATGACCCCACGTAATTGACGTTTTTTTTGGACGTTCCCAGTGCGCATGCGCGAAATCACGTTGCTTTTTTCTCAATGTAAACGACGTGAACGTAACTAACATCGAGCCCCATTCCCGATCGATTTACGCAAACGACGTAACCGACGTTCAATTCGACGTGGTCCCGACGTCCATACTTAACATTGGCTGCGCCTGCTATAGCAGGGGTAAACTTATGCCGGTCTCACGCTTACGCAAACAACGTAAAATACGACACGCCGTTGCAAGTACGCTCGTGAATCTGCGTAAGTAGCTAATTTGCATAATTTACGCGAAGCGCCACCTAGTGGCCAGCGTAAATATGCAACTTTAGATACGACGATGTAAGCGAATTACGCCGCTTGTATCTTAGAAGAAAGCTGGCGTATCTTCTTTTCTGAATAGCAAAAAAAGATACGCCGGCTATTCTTAGTATTTGCGCTGCGTATCTATAGATACACTGGCGTAAATGCTTTCTAAATCTGGCCCTTTGTCTTTAAGTGATTACACTGACCTCATCTACAAACATAAGTTCATTCCTTTGATCTAAACAAGGAGATGTTACAATGTTTCTCTTTATCTCACCTGTTATAAACTTGGCAGACTACCTGTTTTTTTTTCTTTTCTTTTGACAGCTGTCGGCTCTGCACTGAATCGGGAAAATGCTGTGTGATGATTGCGTGGTGCTAGTATTGCAAAGTGTGTTTCTTTAGCACTTTGGGGTGCCATTCAAAATGAGGGACACTGCAAAGCACTGAAGAAAAAAGGTGCATTACCATGTGTGACACATAGTCTTCATATTTATTTGCAGTAAAACATGCTATCGTCATAAAACTAGGTGAAAAGAAATGACAGCCACTAAATCTCTAATCTCAGTAGTTTACAGTAAATATAATGCTGGGTAAAATCTGGTGTGATAAAGCATATACTCCTTGTTGCCTACTTTCAGGGCATGCCCCCCCCCTCCCACCTTGCCTGTCATGCTTGAGAGTCAAACAAGCAAAACCGCAGTGTTTGAGGTGTAAACTGTGTATACACTGACAGCATAAGTGTGCGCAGCCTATTACATTAGGGTGTGCACCCCAAAGCTCAAACACACGTGTGTATATATATATATATATATATATATATATATATATATATATATATATATTAGGGCTGTGCAAATGAACTTTTAATTAATCGATTAATCTTTAATTGTTTTGATCGATTAAAATACTTTTGATTGGTACTCACCTCTCCGCCGGCTTCTGGGCCTTCAGGGAGTTCCGTCGGAGATCCGGTAACATCACCGACATCGGCAGGGCTTGCCGTGTCCATCTGAAGGGCTCCTTTGCTGTGCCTTCATATCTGCATGCCGACGGGACCTTACTATGTGCCACACACAAGGGCTGTTACAATTCCCTCTATCACTTACCTCCATCAACCTGAGATTCTACAACCATCCACTGGAAGTTGTGATAGTGCCCTTCATGGGACATCTACATGCCGACGGACTGATGTTAACCTCTCCTCATCTGGATTCAGCAGTGGTATCGTTGTACACATTTTTATACCAGTATCATACTTAGCTACGTGTTTTTATGACTGCTTTTGGTACCGTTTGGTATTACTCGCACCATTTTTACAGTTTATGTAGCTACATCGATTTTATCTCCAGTGCAATATTTATTTGGTTACTTACTTGAAGACTATAAAAGTTGTAATGCCATTCCCATCAAACGCTGCCTTTGTGTGTTTTTTGTATCCTGCTATCCATTTTTCCAGTTGTTGGTAGCTGCACTGGGAACGGCCTGCAAGGAGATCAGCTAAAAGTAGTTGGGTCTGTATGTGCGTTATAATTAATCGAAATTATATAATATATATATATATATATAATATATATATATATATATATATATATATATATATATATATATATATATATATTGTACAGGACGCCGGGGTTGGGTCCTGGACGGGTGCTATACGGCACCACTATTTGGACTGTGGTCCATTTAAATAGAGGGAGAAGGTTCAGGGGGTCACCCAAAATTGGGTGAAAGGTTCCAGGCAGGCGCTAATTCAGAGAGGACTGGCTTGCAGTCTTCTCTATCTTTAATAAAGTAGTTTGGGGCCTGGAATTTTGGAGGCTCCAAAGTGTTATTTGGGTGGGACGGAGCCTCCACTCCTAAACCTTGGGAGCCAGCACACATGGTGTTAACTCTCCCAGAGATCCACCTGTTAAGGCAGGAAGTGGTGCTGGAGATGGTGAGTGAGTTGGGAGAGTGCACCTGTGAGGAAGATGGAAGTCTGCTAAACTGCACAGTGAGGACTTTTGAAGTGCAGGGGTGTGAAGATTGACCTTGCAACAAACCGTATGTCATTTTGCTTTCACTGTTTTGTGCTGGATATAAGCAGACTTTGTGTTGACGCTGGAGCCAAGCGGACTTTTATGTTACAGTTTTTTGGCATGCTGAGAAAGCCTTATTTTGCTTTTCTATGAATAAAAGCCTTTTCCTTTAAAACAACGGTTTAAGCACTGAATCCCTGTTGAGCTATGGCCCCCAAACGTTACAATTGGTGTTGAGTGCGGGCACAGTGCATTTGCAGGCGCAAAACCGTTTAAACCTAAAAACTGACATTTAAAGGGACAGTGTGCTTATGGCATGTCTTGGGTGAAGTCAGCCCAATCATTGCAAGCACCAAGCAAAAGCATGGAGGAGGTCATCAAGGCTCTGGCACAAGCCACTGTGACCCAGCAGCAAGCGTTGGCAGAGGCAAACCGTCGCCATGAGGAAGCGATGGCTCAGCAGCAAGAAAACACACGACTGTTAGTTGCCCAGTTTACAGCTCAGCAGGAGTCCTCTCAAGCACAGATGGCTGCCTTGCAGGAAGCAGTACAGCGGCTAGCGCAGGGACGAGAGCAAGCGGTCGTTGCCGCTGGTAACCAAGTGTCCGTGAGAGCCAGCCATTTTTTACAAAAGTTGACACCCAGCGATGATGTAGAGGCCTTTCTTACTACCTTTGAAAGGGTCGCAGAGAGAGAGGGGTGGCCCCGTGACCAATGGGCTGGCATTATCTCCCCTTTCCTCACCGGTGACCCACAAAAGGCCTATTTTGATCTCCCCCATCTGAGCACATCAGTGACTATGAGCGACTGAAAGCTGAGATCCTGGCCCGCCTGGGAGTGACCACAGCTGTCCGGGCTCAGAGGGTGCATCGCTGGCGGTACAAATCGGACCAACCACCCAGGTCCCAGATGCATGAACTAATCCAGTTAGTTAAAAAATGGCTGCAGCCGGAAAAATTGTCAGGTCCACAAATGGTGGAACGAGTGGTGATGGACTGGTACCTACGGTCCCTGCCAGATGACCTACAGCGCTGGGTAAGCCATGGAAATCCTACCAACGCTGACCAGCTGGTCGAGCTGGTTGAACGGTACACCAACCGTGGTGGAGGACCTGCTTGGGCCTGCCAAGCGTCGAGAACCCACGCCAAGGACACCCAGACCAGCCACCACCCTGAGGAGAGAAGTCTTGCCAGATGTTGGCATCCGCAGGTCTACACCGTCTGCCATAGAACCACGGAGGTCGCTTCCTGTACCAAAGATGGGAGACATACAATGTTGGCGATGTCGGTCCTGGGGGCATACCCGGGCACAATGCCCACTGCAGGAGGAGCCTATGGAGTGTGGAACTGGTCGGAGAAGCTCCTTCTATGTGCAAAGTGTGTGTACCACTCATCTTGATCTGGCTGAAGGACGGTTTGAGTGTGAAGTGTGGGTGAACCACCTTCCTGCCAGGCCCTACTGGACTCCGGTAGCATGGTAACATTAGTACATGCCAGGGTACTTGGGAGGCTTGGACCAGTGACTAAAACTCTTCGGGTAGTGTGTATCCATGGGGACACCAAGGAGTACCCCTTGGTCCCGGTGACTGTCTCTTATGGCCATGCCTCCGTTACACAGGAGGTCGGGGTGGTAAACAGTTTAATTCATGACATCATAGTGGGGCGGGACTGTCCCATATTTCTAGAACTATGGAATGAGGTACAGATGGGGCTACCAGGGGAACTGGGGACACTGGGCCTGGAAGGGACAGGGTCTGAAGGGTCTGGACCTGAAATACACCCCTCTGATATGGAAATACCTGTCATTGATAATGAAGTTGCAGGGAATGCTAATGTGGAGGATTATGCCCCTGACCCAGGTCTTAAACCCGAGTTGATCTCTGAGGGAGGGAAGTCTTCCCCTTACAAGTTATGCTGGGGGAGGATGATGAGGAGCTCTCCCCGGTTGAGGAGGATGAAGGGGAAACATCCTCAAGGCCAGTACATCCCGATCTAGATGTGTCCAGGGGTGCATTTGGTACCGCCCAAAATTACAGGACCCTACCTTGGTCAATGCTCGAGAGCAGGTTTCTGTTGTTGATGGGGTCCCACAAATGCCAGATGCAGATCAGAGGTTCCCTCACTTTGCGTTGAAGGGGGATTTACTGTATCGAGTGGCTGAGAGCCGAGGGGAAACTATAGAGCAGTTGCTGGTTCCCCAACCATATAGGCGGATGCTCCTCGACCTAGCCCACAACGATGCACTGGGAGGGCACCTGGGGGCGGCGAGAAAACAGAGGCCAGGATAACCGACCGGTTTTACTGGCCGGGGTTGAAGGCCGAGGTTAAAAGGTACTGTGCGTCTTGTCCCATTTGCCAGTTAACTGCCCCAGTGCCACACTATAGAAACCCTCTGGTCCCTTTGCCAATTATCGAAGTCCCATTTGAGCGGATCGCTATGGATCTGGTGGGACCCCTGGTAAAGTCGGCACGGGGGCACCAATACATATTGGTCATCCTAGATTACGCAACTAGGTATCCAGAAGCCGTCCCTTTGAGGAAGACCTCCTCTAAGGCCATTGCCAGGGAATTGTTTCAAATGTTCTCGCGAACTGGGTTCCCCAAAGAGATCCTGACAGACCAGGGTACCCCTTTTATGTCAAAGGTGATGGCGGACTTGTGCAGACTGTTTCAAATTAAGCAGTTGCGGACGTCCGTCTACCACCCGCAGACCGATGGCCTAGTCGAAAGATTTAATAAAACCCTAAAGTCCATGTTGAAAAGAGTGGTCCAGAAAGATGGGAAGGATTGGGATATGCTACTCCCTGCCCTGTTGTTTGCTATCCGGGAGGTCCCACAAGCATCCACAGGTTTCTCGCCATTTGAGTTAGTGTATGGACGAAGGCCCCGGGGGTTACTCGACCTGGTAAAAGAAACGTGGGAAAGTGAGTCCTCACCACACAAAACGGTGGTAGAGCATATCTCTCAAATGCGAGAGAGGGTGGCTAAGGTGATGCCGCTGGTGAGGGAGCACATGCAGAAGGCCCAGGATGCCCAAAGGAGAGTGTATAACAGGTCGGCTAAAATTAGACAGTTCCAAGTAGGAGACCGGGTGGCTGTCCTAATACCCACGGTGGAGAGTAAATTCTTGGCCAAATGGCAGGGCCCATTTGAGGTAGTAGAGAAAGTCGGTGAGGTGGACTACAAGGTACACCAGCCGGGAAAAGAAAACCATACCAGATCTATCACATTAATTTGTTGAAACCCTGGAGAGACAGAGAACAAGTGTCTGCGGTAGTAGGGGTACAGTCAGGGGACCATGCAGGGATCGACTTGGTGCAGGTTGCTGCTACCCTGACTAGGCCCCAAACCCAGCAAACAAAAGAGTTTCTACAAAGAAATAGAGACATGTTTTCAGAGTTGCCTGGTCGCACCAACGTCATCGAGCATGACATTGTGACCGAGCCCAATGTAAAAGTCAGGTTAAAGCCTTACCGTATCCCAGAAGCGCATAGGGTGTCAGTGTCGGAAGAGGTTAAAAGAATGTTCGAGCTTGGAGTCATTGAAGAGTCGCAGAGCGAATGGTCAAGCCCAATTGTGTTGGTACCCAAGCCCAACGGCACCCTCCGCTTCTGCAACGACTTCAGAAAGCTTAATGAAGTCTCAAAGTTTGACGCATATCCAATGCCACGAGTAGATGAGCTAATTGAGAGGTTGGGTCCTGCCAGGTATATTACCACGCTAGACCTCACAAAAGGGTACTGGCAGATTCCCCTGACTAAGGAAGCCAGGGAGAAGACAGCCTTCTCTACTCCGGAAGGCCACTTCCAATATAAGAGGATGCCATTTGGTCTACACTCAGCCCCTGCCACGTTCCAAAGGGCCATGGACAAAACTCTGCGTCCACACCAACGGTACGCTTCTGTCTACCTAGATGACATAGTCATCTTCAGCACTGATTGGGAGTCCCACCTTCCCCGGGTTCAGGCAGTCGTAGACTCCCTTAGAATAGCAGGGTTCACCATCAACCCCGAGAAGTGTGCCATTGGGATGGAGGAAGCAAAATACCTAGGGTATATTGTGGGTAGAGGACTGGTGAAGCCCCAAATGAGTAAGGTGGAAGCCATACAGGACTGGCCCCGTCCCCTAACCAAGAAGCAGGTCAGGGCATTTTTGGGCATAGTTGGCTATTATAGGAGGTTTGTCCCCAACTTTGCCACTATTGCTGCACCGCTGACCGACCTGACCAAAGGCAGAAAGTCAGTGATGATAAAGTGGAACGCCGAGGCCGAGACAGCTTTTCAAAAGCTTAAGACAGCGTTATGTCAAGATCCGGTGCTTGTAGCTCCAGATTTTACAAAAGATTTTGTAGTGCAGACAGATGCTTCAAGTGAAGGGTTGGGAGCGGTCCTGTCTCAGGAAATCAATGGAGAAGAGCACCCTGTGGTTTTTCTTAGTAGAAAGCTGACGGCAGCTGAGAGAAACTACGCGGTGGTGGAGCGGGAGTGTCTGGCCATCAAGTGGGCTTTGGACTCCCTACGATATTTCCTCCTGGGCAGGAAGTTTCGCTTGGTGTCAGACCACGCTCCTCTTACCTGGATGAGACAAAATAAGCAGACCAATGCCAGGGTAACTAGGTGGTTCCTTTCTCTCCAGGAGTTCAATTTCGTGGTAGAGCACAGACCCGGGAGACAGCATCAGAATGCCGATGCCCTCTCCCGAGTCCATTGCATGGTGTCTACTGGTGCCTCCAACACCTCCGCGTTGAGGCAGAGGGGGGGATATGTACAGGACGCCGGGGTTGGGTCCTGGACGGGTGCTATACGGCACCACTATTTGGACTGTGGTCCATTTAAATAGAGGGAGAAGGTTCAGGGGGTCACCCAAAATTGGGTGAAAGGTTCCAGGCAGGCGCTAATTCAGAGAGGACTGGCTTGCAGTCTTCTCTATCTTTAATAAAGTAGTTTGGGGCCTGGAATTTTGGAGGCTCCAAAGTGTTATTTGGGTGGGACGGAGCCTCCACTCCTAAACCTTGGGAGCCAGCACACATGGTGTTAACTCTCCCAGAGATCCACCTGTTAAGGCAGGAAGTGGTGCTGGAGATGGTGAGTGAGTTGGGAGAGTGCACCTGTGAGGAAGATGGAAGTCTGCTAAACTGCACAGTGAGGACTTTTGAAGTGCAGGGGGTGAAGATTGATCTTGCAACAAACCGTATGTCATTTTGCTTTCACTGTTTTGTGCTGGATATAAGCAGACTTTGTGTTGACGCTGGAGCCAAGCGGACTTTTATGTTACAGTTTTTTGGCATGCTGAGAAAGCCTTATTTTGCTTTTCTATGAATAAAAGCCTTTTCCTTTAAAACAACGGTTTAAGCACTGAATCCCTGTTGAGCTATGGCCCCCAAACGTTACAATATATATATATATATATATATAATCAGTAGGACACCAATGGACAGTGTCAGTAGAAAGGGGCAGGGACTGTTGTCAGTAGTTTATTTTTATTATTATTTTTTTATTACTTTTTACAATTGAATTTTTTAAAATATTTTTTACAATATTTTTTAACTTTTTTTGGAGTACCACTGCGGTGCTTTAGTGAGATATCAGGGTCCTAAACAGACCCCTGATATCTCACTTTGAGACAGAGAAAGGGGCTGAGGACAGAGATTTCCCTTCTCTGCAGCCAAGCAGCAGGGGGAATCTGTGTAGCACAGGGCGATTAGGGTGTGACTGGGCACACCTGGCACACCCTGTGCGCACGCCTATGACTGACAGGAAATCTTTAGGTTTTAATGTTCCCTTTACTCCAATTTGGTGAACACTTTTAATCACTTTCCGACGGTTGTACGACTATGTACGGCCGCAAGGTGGTTGTAAATCTCGGGGACGCCGTCTTTTTACGGCCGCCCCTTTCCTCGTTCCCCGCGCACGCTCCCGAGCGCACATCGGGGAACTTCTGTGCTGCCCGTGTCCCTTGGACACAGCCAATCACAGATCGCGGTAAATAGCCAGTCACAGTGGCTATTTACAGCGCGATCGTCGTGGCCAATGAGAGATGATCTTAAATGTAAACATATGAGATCATCTCTCATTGCCGGCTCTCCCTCCTCACACAGACACTGCATGTGCCTCAACGCATATCTGTGCCACCTGTACCATTTGTACTTTCCTGGCTTGTTAGTGTCTCAAGAAATTAGATAGGCCTTCAGTACATCAGGTGTGATCATTGTTTATGATTTGCACTATAGCTTGTAGACTCTAAAACTTTCACAGAGACCAAATAATTTCCAAAAATGTTGGGTTATTTTTAGCAAAGACATGTAGCAGTATAAATAGTGGGCAAAATTTATCAAGAAAAATTAATAATTTGCTAAATTTTATCACAGAAACTAAGAAAACATTTTTTTTTTCAAAATTGTCGGTCTTTTTTCATTAATAGCGCAAAAAATTAAAAACCCAGAGGTGATCAAATACCACCAAAAGAAAGCTCTATTTGTATAAAAAAAGGACAAAAAACATAATTTGGGTACAGTGTTGCATGACTGAGTAATTGTCATTCAAAGTGTGAGAGCGCTGAAAGCTGAAAATTGGTCTGGGCAGGAGGGGTGTTTAAGTGCCCAGTAAGGAAGTGGTTAACTAAGTAAAATGCATATTAAGAGCGTTACTATTATATTCTAGAGCAGGGGTCTCCAAACTTTCTAAACAAAGGGCCAGTTTATTGACCTTCAGACTTTAGGGGGGGCGGACTATGGCCAGTGGTAGTGGAAATTTTCTTGGCATCGGTGGGAGTAAACATCGCCATAATTGGTATGGCGGGGGGGGGAGGGAAGCAGTACCCTATAATTGGCAGGAATAGTGCCCCGTCATTGGTTTATTTGGAAGGAACATTGCCCCTTTATTGGTATCACTGGGAGGGGAGGAAAAATACCCCATCATCGGTATCATTTGAAAGCAATAATGCCCCATCCCTAGTATCAGTGGGAGGAATAGTGTCCCATTGTTGGTGTCAGTGGGAGATATTGTGCTTCCTTGCTGGTATGAGTTGGCAGAATCGTGTCTTGTATCTTTAGAAGTAGTGACCCAAGAAAAAGCATAAAAGCAGGCAAAGGGCCGCATCCAGCCCCATGGCCGCAGTTTGGAGACCACTGTTCTAGAGCATCAATAATATCTGTACATTTACATTCAGCAAATCTTTATATTGCTGCTGCATTACCTTTAAAAAAAAAAAATCTGATATAGAGATTAATGGAAATGTATGCAAATGTGTCATAACATACATATGAAATGCACATTTTACTATGATAGGTACCGTCTGTCTTTGGAAAATTATAAAAATGCATTTAAAAAACAGACTTGAAAACACTTGCAAAATTAAACTTAAAATGCATACCGTACTTTTAATGAACCTTTACACATCTCAATAGACCAATCACTTAGCACTCAGTGGATAAGCCATAAGTGGGTAAGTGTTTAAAGCAGAACTGAAGCCCCCCCCCCCCCAAAAAGATAAATAAAAATTGCATTTTGTATGTCTCTCCTGACAAAAAGAGTTCTTTAACCACTTAAGGACCGCCGCATGTACATTTACGTCGGCACAATGGCACCGACAGGCACATCAACGTATATATACGTTGGTGCCTTGAGGTGGGTCGGGACCCCCCCCCCCCCCGGTACATGCGGCGGTCCGCGCGGCTGTACGAGCGATCCGGGATGAGGGGGCGGCTATTTGTTTCTGTCCGCCCCCCTCCGGATCGCTCTCAGCCAATGCGCACGCCCGCCTGTGTGTCACTTCCTCCTCCTGTGTAAACACAGGAAGGAGGAAGCGATGTGATCTCTCCCTCTGCGGTTTTTTCAACCACCGCTGAGGAGAGATCACAACACAAGTAAGTCTGCACTAACACTACACTGCACTAACACTACATATAGACACATTTAACCCCCCCGATCGCCCCCCCTCCCCCTGTCACAGTGTCACTGAATACAGTAATCATACATGTATGATTACTGTATTTAGTGTCAGTGTGACAGGCAGTGTGACAGTCAGTTAGTGTTAGGTCCTGGGTAGCCCCCGTACCCCCCTAATAAAGTTTTAACCCCCTGATCACCGCCCTAGTTAACCCTTTCACTCCCTATTGCCAGCATCACTAAGCGATCATTTTTCTGATCGCTGTATTAGTGTCGCTGTTCCCGCTAGGTAGCTAATTTTTTTTTTATTGCGATTTTTTTTTTTACTAAAGACATGTGGCTAAATACATTTTGGCCTAAATGTTTGACTAAAATTTAGTTTATTGATTTTTCTTATAACAAAAAGTAAAAAATATTGATTTTTTTTCAAAAATGTCGCTCTATTTTTGTATATAGCGCAAAAAAAAAAAATCAGAGGCGATCAAATACCACCAAAAGAAAGCTCTATTTGTGGGAAGAAAAGAACGCAACTTTTGTTTGGGAGCCACGTCACATGACTGTTAAAGCGACGCAGTGCCGAATCGCAAAAGCCCCTTGGGTCATTTGGCAGCATATTGGTCCGGTCCTTAAGTGGTTAACTGTGTTCAAGCATTTTTCAGAATTGTACGCTGCCTTCAAAATTTGTGCTGTGTAGTGTACACTCTGTTTCTGCAAGATTCCAAGAGTTCAGCCAAGGTCCAGGATAATTCAACTGGAGTGGCAACAGGGAGTGCCAAAACAATAATGATTCTCCTGCACTCCGGTATTTCTTACTTATGGGGTCATGCAGTTCAATTATAAAGTATCTTCCAGAGTCTTGCAGCCCTCCTCAGAATAGTGGGAATTCAAAAGAAACTAAAAAAGAAAAGAGAATGGAGGGCGCACCGACCTAGTGTGATACTGTAACACGATTTTTATTAAAATACTAAAATCAATGATAATACTCACAAAATGAGTTAAAAACAAGCCTTGAACGACAGTTCAACAGTGCCAGCAGAACAGGACGGTTGCTTCAGTCCAAAAGTATCTGACCGATATTGAAGATAGGCTTACGCGTTTCGGGGGCGTACCCCTTTCCTCAGAGCTCCGGTGGTCTGCACTGCCAACAGGGAGTGCCAACCATGCATCTCTGGAGGATGACGGATGACAGTTTTGAGGGGGATTTTGAGAAGTGGCACTCCCCAAACAGGACATTGCACTAAACCAGTAAGTAAATGGGAGAATCAAAACCTTCGCTAGGTAGAAGCGAGGGATTGATAATAAAGTTGGCAATGTTGCCACCCAGGACAGGGGCTCTGTGAATAGAGGAGATTCCCTTCCTGAGAATTTAATCAGTAATCAGGAATCTAACCAAAGTAATTTAAAGTGGAGTTCCACCCATTTTTTTATGTTTGTCTGTGCTGCATGCCCTAATCTCATAGTGTTCAGAATGGACAATTTTTATCTAAATGCTGTAACAACCTAACAAAACGGACCTTAGTTTACAGACTAACTTTACTAGAATACATTAAGCTTGTGTATTACAGGGATATTTATATTTAAATAGTGAAATTGTGGGTGGAACTCCCCTTTAAAACAGCGGAACTACTGCAACCAGCATATAACATTACCCATAAGTATATAAATGCACACCAATAAGGAGATACTACAAGCTTTACATAAATAAGGCATATCAATAATGGTGATTACAACCAGTGTAAACACAGGTACAACAGCAAAGATATCAATAGGAGTACTGGTTGAATTGTCCACATGTACCTGGATATACAGTACATACAGTAATTATTAATAGAAACACCTCCAGATGAATGTTGCAGCAATGTTCAGTTGAAGGGGTCTGTGAAGATAATTACGATTTGGCATCCTTCTTTGTGTCAGAGACTTGGAGAGATGATCAGTGGTGATGAGGAGAGCCTCCAACTGTTGTCCAACTAGCTTGGAATGCGGCTTCTCACTGGCAGAAACAGTGATGTGGCACTGGAACTCATATTCAGCCTACTTACTCTGCGCTTTAGTCCTTTCCTAATAATTCCCTTTCCTGTCATTCAACTAGACCTCTAACTACCAGAAGTGGCCATCTGATTCCTAACCTGGCTGTAGCTTTTGCTTGTTATTAAGGATGAGCCTTTAAATTTCATACCTGGGGGGTGTCTATAGTATGCCTGTAAAGTAGCGCATGTTTCCCATGCTTAGAAAAGTCCCTGCAAAAAAATGAAATTTCTAAAGGAAAAAAAAGTAATTTAAAACTACTAGCGACTATGATGGATTGTCGGGTCCCGGCATATAAAAGTAATTAAGGGGTTTCCCCCCTTAGTCAATTATGAGGCCCTTTGGGTCTGATATGATTATTAAGGGAAACCCCGAACCAATTTTTTTTTTTAAAAGCGTGGGGGTCCCCCCAAATTCCATATCAGACCCTTCAGGTCTGCTATGGATATTAAGGGGAACCTTCTGCCACTTTTTCTTCAAAAATGGCGTGGGGTTCCCCCCAAAAATCCATACCAGACCCTTATCCGAGCACACAACCTGGCAGGCCACAGTAAAAGAGGGGGGATGAGAGAGCGCCCCCCCCCACCTGAACCGTGCCAGGCCACATGCCCTTAACATGGGGAGGATGTCCCCATATTGATGGGGACAAGGGCCTCATGCCCACAACCCTTGCCCAGTGGTTGTGGGGGTCTACGGGCTTATCGGAATCTGGAACCCCCCTTTAACAAACTCCAGATCCCGCCCCGCTATGTGAATTGGTAACGGGGTACAATGTACCCCTACCATTTCACAAAAAAAGTGTCAAAATGTTAAAAACCACAGGTGACACAAGTCCTTTATTAAAAATAAAAAAAAAGGTTCCAACGATGTAATCCACTCGAGCGATATGAAAAAAAAAAAACCTGCCCCTTCGCACAATACCGCCTCATAGGAGGCGCCCGGCCGAATGACGCTCTGCCAGGTTGACAGCTCTTTTATAGCTGAGCGTGGGAACACACATCACATGCGCAGGTGACCCCACCCCCTCTCTGATGCAAGGAGAAAGCCCAGGGTTACCCAATGACGGGTGACCCTGCCCCCTCTTGTGCAATGCGGGTTTCCTGTGACCGTCAGAGGGGGTGGGGTCCCCCATACATGTCAAATGGTAACCCCCGAGCTTTCTCCTTGCATCAGAGAGGAAGCAGGGTCACACATGCACGTGACATGTGGCCCCGCCCTTAGCTATAAAAGAGCTGTCAACCTGGCAGAGCGTCATTTGGCCGGGCGCCTCCTATGAGGCGGTATTGTTCGTAGCGGTGTTTTTTTTTCCTGCCGTGCTGCTTAAGAGTGGATTACATCATTGGAACCTTTTTTTCCCCCTTTTTTTCTTTTTAAGTAAGGACTTGTCCCAAACTGTCTCCTGTGGTTATTAACATTTTGACACTTTTTTGTGAAATAGTAGGGGAGCAATGTACCCCATTACCAATTCACATGGTGCGGCTAGGATCTGGAGTTCCCCTGTGTTAAAGGGGGCTTCCAGATTCCGATTAGCCCCCGTCCGCTGACCCCCACAACCCCTGGGCAAGGGTTGTGGGGATGAGGCCCTTTTCCCCTCCATCAACATGGGGACATCCTCCCCATGTTGAGGGCATGTGGCCTGGTACGGTTCAGGAAAGGGGACGCTCTCTTGTCTCCCCCGAATTTTCCTGCGGCCTATCAGGTTGCATGCTCGGATAAGGGTATGGTATGGATTTTTCGGTGGAACCCCACACCATTTTTTTTTATTTTGGTGCGGGGCTCCCCTTAAAATCCATACCTATGGATCTTTGGGGGGAACCCCACACCATTGAAAAAAAAGGCGCAAGTGTTCCCCTTAATATCTATACCAGACCCAAAGGGCCAATATTCAAGTCAAACTCATGTTCGACTCGAACAGATAGCCCATCCCTACTTGTTATATAGAATTCCAGACCAGAAGGGACATGGTTAACTAAAGTAACAAGAGCTGTACATAAACTCTGTTGCAATAAACAGGTTTACCTACTAATATAAAGCAAGGTACCTACTACATACATACTGTAGCTAGGGTTGCCACCTCATCCCTTTAAACCCAAACAAATTAATTACACAGGTTCTGTGGCTGATTCTATGTGTGGAATACAGGGGCGGATGGACTCACATATATAGACATTTGTTTTAACTTCTGTGATTGTGTTTCATCATATTGGGATCCTACCAACACAGTGGTAGATTTATTCACATATGTTTTATAGAAGATTGTGATCACCATTCACTGTTGTATTCACTTTTTATTTTCACGTTAAGGTTGATAACCTAACTTTAAATAGTGTGGACTTATAGGTTCATACCCTTGTTTTCACTTTTATACACATTGGTTACTTGAGTGTAACTTTGTACTTTTGGGAAGAGAATACACAAGACCTGTGGTTCTCCCCCCAATTCACATTCCACCTTATACGTGGATTAGCTATTTGTGGCGCTACATTTATTTTTCACATCACAATCCTCTGACATGCAAATTGAATGCGGGGAAACCCACATCCAATTTGCAATAGTGTGAACCTAGCCTAAGGAGAAGAGAGAGAGAAAAAAAAGTGCACTACAACAGGGTAGACGTTGCGCTCCACAGAATTCCTTGCGCGGCAGAGGGACTATAAAAATAAAAATAAAAAGGAACTGCAAAAAGAATGAAGTATATATAGCTGTAAAAGTACAACTAAATAAATAAATAAATGTTCAAGCTCTTTAGACCCTCCACCGTATGGTGAGTCACGGGTCCATCTGATCTGGTAAGAGTACCTTGATATAATCCTCATTTCCATGTCATTGGATTGTGTTTCTTGAAGTGTACCAGTTTAATCTAACTTACTGGGAGATGTGGTTTGATTGATATCACCTCCAAGGCCGATGGACTCATATTTACTATTTCCCGAAGTGCAGCTGTCTATTCAAACTTACTGGGAAGGTTCAATCGACTCATTCCACCTTCAGGGCGGATGGACTCACATATATAGACATGTGTTTTAATTTCTGTGATTGTGTTTCATCATATTGGGATCCTACCAACACAGTGGTAGATTTATTCACATATGTTTTATAGAAGATTGTGATCACCATTCACTGTTGTATTCACTTTTTATTTTCCTGTTAAGGTTGATAACCTAACTTTAAATAGTGTGGACTTATAGGTTCATATCCTTGTTTTCACTTTTATACACATTGGTTACTTGAGTGTAACTTTGTACTTTTGGGAAGAGAATACACAAGACCTGTGGTTCTCCCCCCAATTCACATTCCACCTTATACGTGGATTAGCTATTTGTAGCGCTACATTTATTTTTCACATCACTTTTGCAATTTTCTTTGTCGTGTTGGCTGCCTACATACACATGGTTTTGGGGTTTTGCGCAATATTTTAACAAACACATTTTCTAGGACATTCGAAACATCTATATTGCAGCATTTCCACATCTATGGATATCTTTGACTACCGTAGTAGTCGCACATTCAACACGGAGGGAGTTTTCTCGGTGCTGAATACAGACTCCGAACTGGGAGGTCTATTCATTAGATTGAAAAATGTAATGACTACGGAGTTGCACTTACAGTGGGACATAGCGTTTTTGGAACAATACACCAAGGAACGCATGGTCCCAAGGGGTTTGAGGTGGGATGTCCACCCTCAACAGGGAGATCCAGACCTCGAATCTTGGTATTTATTTTTTAATGAACAAGGCATTTCCCTTTTAAATTTTTTAATTGAAAGGAAAAAATCTAGGATGGCCCTGTTAGATAAAGAAATCAGGGACATCAAAGAGAAACTTATCACATCCAAAACCACACCAGAATATAGCACACTATCTACTAACCTGAAAAAACATTTAGAGAAGGAAGAGCGGGAACAAAAAAAATATACCAGGGATACTGCAGATTATAAAGCAGGTTCTGTTTTTGGTTGGCAGAACAATGAACATTTTAAGTCACACACTGCCTCAAAAAACACAGATATGGAGATATCCCAACCTTCTACTAGTGATGCCAAGATCCTTTCGTTTTCTCAAACTCTGCCAATGTCGGTAGCCCCAGTGAGACAAAATGGGTCTAATCATAGAACGGGAGGACCTCGAACACCCAATGCCCATTATGGGGGTCACCCACCCAACAGAGGCAGAGGAAAGGGATCTCGGGGCAAAACAAAAAACTACAGGGACCAATCGCATGAAGGCCGTTCCTATGATCAGTCGCCATATACTAATGGGAACCGCAATGAATATCCTCCTAGGTATTCCCAAACTACCCCCGGACGTGGAGGGGGTGGCCCTCCCATGGCCAGGGACTATCCACAGAGAACATATGACCATCAGTATGGTTATATGGAAAGAGAGGATAATCAATTTGATAGGTCCCCTTATCACTATTATCAGGACCAGCCAAGGTCCAATTACACAGGGGATTTTCACAGGGATCAGAGCAACCACCCCAGGGGGGAAGAACAAAACGGGGCACGAGAGGGGGGAGGCGCGCCAGGTCGAAAAAGGCAAAGAGTCTAGTAGGGGCCGGAATTTTTAACCTCAGTAATGCTGTTTTGACAGAAGCAGAAAATGTGGTTTTGGATAAGGGTCTGAAATTTGTCCCCCCTAAGTCTTTGAACAAATTCAATACGTTCATAGATGTCCAAAAATATGTACGCAAGCTTAACATTCAGAGATATTTCTTGAGCAATCCAAGCAGGCCCAACGTGCCAGAAGTTTCCTCTGAAGTCATTCATACGGGGTTATCCAATCCTTCTCTATTCTCTCAATCAAAAGATTTTATTGATGATTATGCAAAGCATACAGGAGACATTTTGTAGCAGAGTGCAGAATCAAATATAACAATTAAACAGAATAACTACACATGTCAGCGTACACTTAAATATAATATGAACTGAAAGGGCTTTAAGTAAGCAATACATAACATATGTTGAATAAATGTGAATACAGGAAAGGTGAAATAATAGGGAGGGGGTGAACAGGGTGAGAGCGGGATAGGGTGGGAAGGGAGGGGGAGAGGGTGGGTGGGGGGAAGGAGATAGGATCAATGTGGAAGAAGTCAACCAAGCTTAGGGGATATAATGTGACTCGTCACCCGGAAGTTCGAACAGGCCAATAGCCTGCAAAGACAATCATTTGCGCTTGTTACAAGCAAGAGAGGGTCATATAACAGGATCATTGGTACAATGTTTGGTACTCGGCTGAATATGTAAATAGAAACCATGGTTGCCATATGTCATTAAAGTTAGGGCTCCTCTCGTGCTTCATGGCAATTATTTCTTCCATTTTGTATATGTATGTAACCCTGTCCAGCCATTCTTTGAGCCCTGGAGCCTGGGTTGATTTCCAGTGAAGAGGAATAAGGGTTTTGGCGGCATTGAGTAGATGTATGGTAAGGGTTTTTTTGTATTTACTGATTGGGAGATGGTTTATGTGGAGCAAGCATGCGGCTGCGTCAAGCGCAATCGTTGTTTCAGTGATGTGTCTTATCCATTTAATCACATTTTGCCAATAAATACAAATGACAGAGCATTCCCACCATATATGTAGGAATGAGCCTACTTCATTTTTGCAGCGCCAGCAGGTGTCTGAAGCATTGTTGAACCATTTTTGGGTTCTTTGTGGTGTGATGTACCAGTGCGTGAGTATCTTGTATGAGATCTCCTGATGTCTGGTACTCAAGGAGCATTTGTGTGAAAGAATGCATGCTTTCTCCCACTGCGATTCGTCTATGCTAATACCTAAGTCTTTCTCCCACCTTAATTTGTGTCCATTTACATTAGTTTGTGGTGGCTGTATAAGCCAGGAATAGGCTAGCAAAGTGGTGTGTGGGACTTGGTCTCGTTTATAGCATAAGCTTTCCAGAGCAGTCATTGGGCGACTATATGCGGGGAGGGATCTAGTGTTGGTCAGAAAGTGTCGCAATTGGAGGTGAAACCAGAAACCTGGGAAAGTCTCCCCGTGTTCCGCCCTCATCTCAGCATACGTCTTCACTTTGCCCCCAGAAATGCAATCAAAGGCCAAGAGGTTCGGAACCCTCTTTCCCTGAATGCCCGGGAGGAAATCAGGGTTGTCAAAGATAGGAGTGAGGGGGCCCGGGGCTGTTGCCAGTCCATGTTTTGGTGCAATTTTATGCCAAATTTTGAGTGTATTCGCAATCAGGGGGTGCTTCGTGGAGTTGGGCAGTTTGGAGTGGGTGGTCCAGGGCGCATAAAGGGTGTGGTATGGTGCCATTTGCCTTTCCAATTTGACCCAATCTTTGTCTTTACTGTGGCAGTGCCAATCAATTATTCTCGTGATATGATGATCTGGGAGACCTATGCCGCCTTTGCATTTAGGGAGGGTTAGTAATCTGGTGGTAATTCTGGGGTTTTTATCAGCCCACAGGAATCTCCTTTGTAATTTAATAAGCTTGGTAAAGAATGATTCCGGTATGTGTATTGGGAGGGCGTTGAAAATGTATAAGAGCCTGGGGAGGATTGTCATTTTTAGGATCGAGGCTCTTCCGAACCAGGAGAATAGTTTTGGGATCCATTTTTGGAGGTCAGTAGAGATTGATCTAAGTAGTGGGGGGTAATTAGCGTGAAAGAGGGAGTCTATGGTGTTTGTCAGGTACACCCCTAAGTATTTGAGGGAAGAAGAGACCCAGTGAAAGGGGTGGTTTGACTTCAAATGGGTGATCTGGTCATGGGTGAGGGTCAAGTTCAAAGCTTCCGATTTGGATTTGTTTATTTTAAAGTTTGAAATATACCCAAACGTTTCGAATAGTTTTTGTAGGTTGGGGATGGAGAAGAAGGGTTTTGTGAGGAAGAACAGAAGATCATCCGCATATGCGGCGATCTTGTACTCGGTCTTGCCTATCCTAAAGCCACTCACGTCTTTAGACATATTGACTGCTCTAATCAGTGGTTCTAATGAAATAATAAAAAGGATGGGGGAAAGGGGGCAACCCTGGCGAGTCCCGTTTTTTATGTTTATCGTGTTGGATAAAGTGTTGTTGACTTTAATTCTCGCCTGTGGATGTTGGTATAGGGCTGACAACCAAGACAGCATGCCCTCCCCCATCCCTATGTGGGAGCAGGTGGAGAACATGTAGTCCCAGGAGATTCTATCAAAGGCCTTTTCGGCATCGGTGGAGAGTAGCATTCCGTTTGTTTTAGAAATTTGTGTCGAGTAAATCAGATTGAGTGCTTTCGTGATGTTGTCACGTGCTTCCCTTCCAGGCATGAAGCCCACCTGTTCAGAGCCTATAATTTTGCTGAGAAGGGGTTTCAGTCTGTTGGCCAGAATTTTTGCCAGGAGCTTTAAATCAATATTCAATAGTGAAATGGGCCTGAAATTGGCGCAGTCCGAGTGATCCTTCTCTGGTTTGGGGATCACTGCAATGTGAGCTAATAGGAAGGAGCTAGACTCATGTTTGTTCTTGGCTAGATGGTTGTATGCGGACATAAGTGGTTTGCATATACTGTTCGTGTAAGTTTTGTAGTATTGGGAGGTAAAGCCGTCGGGGCCTGGGCTCTTCCCGGCTTTCAGGTCTAGGATGGCTGTTTGTATTTCTGTCACATTGATAGGATCATCTAATTTAGACTCGTCGTCATGATTTAGTGTGGGAAGTTCACTGTCTTTTAGAAATTCCAGTATGGCTTCACTTTTGGAACTCGTGATATAGTGGGGTTTATGTTGTTCTGGGAGATTATAAAGTTTATCGTAGAACTTTGAGAATAGTTCAGCAATTTTCCCGGGATCATGGTTAAGTACCCCCATTCTATCTTTTTATATTTAAAGTTTTTATTGAAGTTTTTAGAGGAATACATGGCTAGTCAGTACATGGTAAAGACAGATCACCAAAACAAGCAGTTGAATACAATCTAAAATTGATAAATGGGGGTCTGTTCCCTGCAAGAATCACTATGGGAAGAAGAGAAAAAGAAGCAAGAAAAAAAAAGATTGTGTGAAAAATTACAAGAAAAAGAAAAAAAAAAAGGGGTTTAGAGCGTATGCGGATTAGGGTGATCAAAATGTCTTGGCCCAGAGGCCTCTGGAGGCAGGCTCCCCTGCCAACACACCTCCGCACCCCTCTGGGGTCAAACTGTACGGAGGGCGTCGGAGAGGATCCCCGCCTAACATACGCGTCCCAGAGCAAAACTTGTAAGAGAATAGTGCAAATGGAGGAACAGCCCGTATGGGAAGTATGCTGTACTGGTATGTAGCCAATAAAAACAGAACAATCAGATACAATAACCGTAGGGGAGACCTAGCCTGGGCTTAGAAGAGTCATTGGCGCATAGAAGAAAAACAAGGCCCAAGGATAGGTCCCCCGAGGCGTGGGGGGGTTAAGGGTGGGAAACCGGGGAGGTGGGAGAAAGAGAAAGAAAGAGCTAGACTTGAAAGGAAGAAAGAGGCGTATCGGCGGTTTGCTATTACTGTGTATACCCAGGAAGGTCAACTGGACAGGTAAATGGAATTTTCGATCCCCATATAGATAGCCCAAGGTTCCCAAACCTCCCTAAATTGAGGGGAAGTGTCCAGGATAGAACTCATCATTTTCTCTTGGGACATAATCCAGGAAATCTTTCTCTTAGCTGCTGTGATAGAGACCTTGGGGCTTTTCCATGACCTGGCCAAGGTGAGTTTAGCCCCCAAGAGGATAAAGAATATAAGTTTACGAGTTGACTTTGGGGCCCTGATGGAGAGGTGATTGAGGAGGGCCGTCAAAGGGGACCTAGGGATGACCAGTCCGGTGATTTTGGAGGCTATATAGAAAATTTTAGTCCAAAAACTTCTAATTCTAGGGCACTCCCACCAGACATGCAGCATGGAGCCCCTCAACTGGCACCCCCTGAAGCATAAGGGGGAAGCTGAGGGGTACATGGCCGCAAGCCGGGTAGGGGTGAGGTACCACCTGGTGAAGACTTTGAGATTGGCCTCCACAAGTGAAATGTTGAGGACGCCCTTAAACGAGGATCCCACAGCTTTGTGCCAAGTTTCTAGGTCCCAGTTCAACTGTAAATCTTCCTCCCAGGCTAACATATAGGGTGCTTTTTGCGTATCCCTGGCCAGTGACGAGTAGATTATGGAGATCCCCCCCCTTTGCTCCAAAAGGTTTCCACACCATTGTTCATATGGCGTGAGTTGAGGAGGGGCAGGCTTCGTGGCCCAGATGGAATGAAGGAAGTGTGATATTTGATGGAACCTGAATCCCTCCGATGGGGGTAGTTTCAGAGTCTTAATACAGTGGGAAAGGGATAGAGGTCCTGCAGGAGAGAGGAAGTGCCCGATCCGATACATCCCCTTGTCCAGCCACCATGCAAATGCCTTGATATCCATTCCAGGGGGGAAGTCGGGGTTATGAAAGATGTGACTCAGGGGTTTACAGGGGGACACCAAGGAAGGATCATGTTTGAGCTTGTCCCAGATCGCAAATGTGTGAGATAAAGATGGGCAAAGAATGGGGGGCCTAGTCCTAGGAGGGCACCATAGGAGAAAGTCAAGGGTGAAGGCAGGCACTGCTTGCCTCTCCATGTCCACCCAATCAGGTTTGGCGGACTTGCCATAGACCGTGGAGATCTGGGCAAGCCTAGCCGCTTGATAGTACCAGAGTAGGTTGGGTAGTCCCAGTCCCCCCCTGTGTCTGAGTCTGAAAAGAGTGTGCCTAGCTAGGCGGTGGCCCGACTGTCCCCATATAAATTTGGTAACCTTGCTTTGGAATGAATCTAAATGATCCTTCTTGATTGAGATCGGGAGCGCGCGAAAGAGGTAAAGGAGTCGCGGGAGCAGGGTCATTTTCACGGAGTTTATCCTCCCTAGCCAAGAGAGTTGGTGCGGGTGCCATTGTTTAAGATCAAGTCCCAATTTTTTGTAAATGGGGGGGTAGTTGGCCAGGTATAATTGTTCAAATTTGGGAGTCAAGTTGATTCCCAAGTAGCGAATGGAGGTGTCGCTCCATTGAAATCGAAAGGAGTCCTTCAACCGAGCCGCCAGGGGCCCTGGAAGGGAGATGTTGAGGGCCATAGACTTGGTGTAGTTGACCTTTAAACCTGATATGGTCGCGAAGTTCTCAAGTGTTTTACATATCACTGGCAGGGATGTGGAGGGCGAGGTGACAAAGAGAATCAAATCGTCTGCAAACAGACCGCATTTGTGAACGGTGGAGCCACAGCGCACTCCAGCAATGTCGGGGTTGGACCTGATGGCAATGGCCAAGGACTCAATTGCGATGGCAAAGATTAGTGGTGACAGGGGGCAACCTTGGCGGGTCCCGTTACGGATTTTAATGGGATCGGAGTATAGTCCCTGCAGTTTAATCCTGGCTTCGGGGTTAGAGTATAGAGATCTAATTAGTCCAGAGAAGTTAGGGCCGAAACCCCACCTTTCCAGAATTTGGAATATGTAGGGCCAAGAGACCGAGTCGAAGGCCTTTTGAAGGTCCAACGACAACAACATCCCCGCCTGAGCGCCTCCGCCATCCCACCCCGATTGCAGTAGAGACATAACGTTTATTACCCTCCTGACCTGATCCGGGCCCTGACGCCCAGGGATGAACCCGACCTGATCTTTGTGTATGTATATGCCAATGAAGGAGGCTAATCTGTCGGCCATAACTTTAGTCAGGATCTTGAGATCATTATTGATCAGGGATATCGGCCTATAATTACTAACGTCGCCTGGGTCCTTGTCAGGTTTGGGTATGACGGAGATAAAAGCTGTATTAAGCTGTGCGTCTAGAGGGTCCCCCGTGGTCTTGGAGTTAAAGAAATTTGTTAGGTGTGGGGCTAAAATTTGTGCAAAGGCCTTATAGTAAGGGACTGAGAACCCGTCCGGGCCTGGGGCAGATCCTGTCCTCAAACCTTTGATAACCTCCAAAACTTCTGCAGTGGAAATCGGGGCCTCAAGTCGGTCTCTGTGGTCCTTTGTTAAGGTGGGTATAGGCAAATCATCCAGGAACCTAGTCGTCCTTGTTGTCCTCTATACAGTGTTGTGTAAAAAGAGTGGAACTCCCGCAGTATTTTAAGGGGGTTCGCCGTGGGGGGTTGGCCCGCTATATTAATTCTAGGAAAAGCAAACGTACGTGGCCGCGGGGTGAGTTTAGAAGCCAGGAGGTGTCCTGGTTTGTCTTTCGCATGGTAGAATCTCGCCCCCTGCCATCGCAAACTGGTCGTAGCTCTGGCAGTCAGAGCGAGGTTCAGTTCCAGGCGGGCCGAGTCCACGTGAGATATAGGGCATCGACCCGGGTCCCTTTTATGGTCCGCACGGAGCGCCTGGAATTTCTTTTCCAGATTCTCTATGTCCGCCCTGCGAGCTCTGTTAAGTCTTGCCTTGATTTGAATTAGCTTGCCTCTGATGGTCGCCTTGTGGGCAGACCAGAGGGTCTCTGCAGAGATATCAGGGGAGCTGTTCAGTGAGAAGTATTCAGAGATAGCATGTTCTATCTCTGTTTTGTGGGCAGGGTCCGAGAGTATTGTTTCGTTAAGACGCCAGTGGCGGGAGTTAGGCAGTGAGGGGTGGTTAGTCCAGGACATACTTACTAGGGAATGGTCAGACCAGACTGTGTCTGTGATCTGAGATCTATTGACTGAGGGGATCAGAGCGTTGGAGATTAGAAGATGATCTATTCTAGCGTAGGTTTGATGGGCGTGAGAGAAGTGTGTGTAGTCCTTTTGGGTAGGGTTCATCTCCCTCCAAATGTCCGTGAGACCCCTTTGATACACTAATTTGGCAATTTTTGAGCTAAGTCTGGTGGGACGCACATTTTGTGCCGTAGGTGGTTTGGACTTATCAATGCCTTGATCAAAGGCGACGTTTGAGTCTCCGCCTAGGATCACCATGCCCTCCATAAGAGGGTCCAAGGTTTTAAATAGATCAGTGAAGAAGTTCAGTTGGCCTACGTTGGGGGCGTACTAGGAGACCAGGGAGTACAGATGGCCATCTATAGTACCCTTGGCCAGGACAAACCTCCCTCCCGGGTCCCTGTATTCTGATTGTAACGTAAACCTACAGTGTTTAGATATGAGAATCGCTACCCCCTTAGACTTATCTTCCGCGTTGGCCAGGAAAAACTGTGGGAATTGGGCGTGTATGAAATTGGGTTTGTATCGGATCGGGAAGTGCGTCTCCTGCAGGAAAAGGACATCAATGTGGCGTGATTTCATGAAGTCTAGAACCTTCCGCCGTTTGGAAGGGGAGTTGAGGCCCTGTGTGTTGTGAGTGGCCACCTTCAAAGAGGGTGCCCTAGGGGCGTCACTAGCCATGGAGCAAAGGGGAGGGGGAGATCACCAAAACCCCGTCACCTACCTTGATAGAGGCCTCGCAGTGTGTATAGGGATCCGACCATCTGGGGAGCTGTCGACCTTCTGGGAGTAGACAGCCATCAGCAAGCCTATCACCGCCTGAAAGAGGAAGAGAAGTTAGGAAAGTATAAGACAGAGGAAAGAGAAGGAGGGGGGAAGGGGGGGGGAGACATGAGCCCACTGGGGGCTCGGGTCGGTGCTGGGCATAGCCTTGTCCAGCATCCAAAACCCTGTTCTCGTTTACCGCACCCTGTAGGCAGGGTGGGCGCCTAACCCAAGGAGAGGGCATAGCCTGATCCGTGGGATAGGAGGAGGCGCAGCAACATCGTTCCAGCCGCGACGTGAATAAAATTGTCAAAATTGTCAACGGGCAGTAAGGATGCACCGCCGACCTGCCCCCCGAAGGCCCACACCCCCCCCCACACGCCAAGCATGCGGGGAAGGCCGCAGGCCCCCGGGGGCACGCCGTGCGCCACCACAAAGTATTTAGGTATATAAGAATGCAAAAAGAAGGGGAATAAAAAAGAGAACCCCAAAACAGGCAATAACATCTTAAGCAAACGGCAGTAGGAATGATCAGGTGAGCATGAGTGGAGGCACTCAAATCATGAGTTTGTATCGTGTTAAACAGGTGGGCCATTCCGAGGCCAACATTAATGTCCTAATGGTCCCCGAGGGACGCAACCGGGAAAAAACAAAACAAAAACAAAAACAAAAAGAGGCAGTTCTCCCAAGGATACGGGAGAAGTCCACAGAGGGGAAACGACAGTCCTCACAGACTATTCCCAGAAGGACCTCGCGGCGGTGTCACGGCGGTCTGGTACCCTTATTCTTCTTGGTTTTAGGCTTGTCCCAGGTGCTTGTTAGGGGGCTCGCAGGAGAGGGGCGTTTGGTGGATCCAGGATTGGAGCCGGAGAGGTCCATGGCTGCTTCGTGTGAGATGAGGCGAAGGTTCAGGAGCAGGCGTTCTCCATCTTGGAAGTTGTGGAATGCATGTGCCTTGCCCTTGTATTCAAACTTGACGGCAAACGGAAAGGCCCACTTGTATTGGATGTCACGTTGCGACAGGACCGATAGGAGAGGCTTTAGGGTCCTCCGTTTCTGAATGGTCGTGGGTGAAAGGTCAGCAAATACCTGAACAGTGTGACCTTGGAAAATAAGCGGGTTTTGGCGTCTGCAGGTCCTCATCACCTCCTCCTTCACCGAGAAAAAGTGTAGCTTGACCACAATGTCCCTGGGGGAGCCATCTTTCCTCAGTGGCCCCAGGGTTCTGTGGGCACGGTCAATCTCCAATTTGTGCTGGGGAATATTAGGGATAAGTTGTTTGACAAAGTCCTGGACCACGGAGAAAATGTCTTTGAATGACTCAGGGAGCCCCCTGATCCTAAAGTTTTCTCTTCTGGACCTATTTTCCAAATCATCGATTCGTGACATAGCTATGTCCAATTGGTCCTGTAGGAATTGAATATGGTCAGAGTTCTGCCAAGTTGTGGCAATGGTCTGATCTAGCTTGTTTTCTATGGATTCCATCCTGGATCCTATCATCTGAAAGTCCCCTCTAAGTTCTCCTGTTATCTTTGCTGCTGTTTGAGCGAGACCCCTGTCCAGCAGAAGTGACAGTTGTGTAAATAGATCAGTCGTATGTGACAGGGAATGTGCGGTGACGTCCGCCATGACAGGCCTTACAGCTGCCTGAGGGGAAGTAGGCCGCAGGGGAGAGCCCATGATGTCTGCCATGGTTTGCTCCAGCAGTGACTCTGTTGAGGCTGGGGAGTGAGCCATGATGGAGAGGGGGCCAGCCGGGATCCCTGGTGTTAGCGGGCGTGCTACAGAGGCATATGAGGGTCTGGCTTCAAAGGACTCCTCCGTGTCAGTAAGGAAGGGCTGAGCGCCGCCCGCCATCTTGTGGGTGCGTGTCCCGCTTACCGCTTCCAGCTGCGGTCCCAGGCTGCGTCTTGTCGGTCCCACCGACATGTACGAGTACCCTTGCTTTTCCCCTTTCGATCAGCTGTGGCGTGGTGGCCGGCCGGGACCCGATCCGCCCGTTAGATCCGTCGCACGGCCGGAACGATGCGGAGCTCCAAGGCTAAGCTGCCATCCCGGAGCTGTCCGCGCATGCGCCCCCCATTCTATCTTTAATGGCATGGATGTGATTTGTAGATTGTGCGTCCCTGAGGGCCTTAGCTAAAAGTTTCCCACTTTTATCCCCTTGTTCGTAGAAGATGTTCTTCTTGAAGAAAAGAGCTTTCCTGACTTTCAAGTCTAAAATCTGTTTTAGGGAGGATCTGCATTTTGTCAGCTCCTCTTCCACTGCAATTGAGAGGGACTGTTTATGTTGGATTTCCAGATTAGCTATTTGTTGAGATAATTGGGTTATTTCCCTTTCTCTCTCCTTCTTCCTCCTCGCCCCCCATTTGATTAGTTCTCCTCTGACCACCGTCTTGTGTGCCTCCCAGTTGTTTAGGGGGTTCGTGTCACTGTCCAGGTTGTTTTGGAAGTATGACGTGATTGTCTGGTGTATGTCATCCCTGATCACTTGGTCGGTTAGTAAGGAGGCGTTAAGCCTCCAGTTAAACGCGGGGCGCTTGGTGGGATTCAACGAAAGGGAGATTGCAATGGGGGCATGGTCCGACAGGGACATGATGCCAATTTCAGCTCTGAGCATATTGCCTAAGTCCCTCTGAGTTATAAAGATCATGTCAAGTCGGGAATATCTTTTATGAGGAGCTGAGTAGAAAGTGAAGTCTTTCCCCAGGGGGTGCATTGCTCTCCATGTGTCAACTAATGTGAGGGACTGAAGCAGGATCTTGATGCGTTTCAGTATCCTGTAGGAGACATGAGTGTATCCATTAGAAGTGTCCTTCAGTGGGGAGAGGGGAATGTTGAAATCACCCCCCAATAATATGCAGCCTTCCGCAAACCATTTAAGCTCATCTATTATTTTACGGCAGAATGTGATATGTGCCGAGTTGGGGAAATAGACATTAGCTAGCGTAATGGGAGATCCCCCCCAGGAACCCTTCAGAAGAATATATCGACCTTCTGGGTCTGAGATCTGGTGTTGTAGCACAAAGGGTGCATCCTTATTAAGTAAGTTTGACACACCTTTAGTTTTGGCCAGTGGATTGGTGGCATGAAAGGCTCTTGTGAAAATGTTATCTGTAATTTTGGGTATATTCTGGCCCTTAAAGTGGGTTTCCTGCAAAAAAACGATGGAGGGACGTGTCTTTTTCAGTTCTTTGAGCATTTTTGTCCTCTTTTCAGGGATATTTAGCCCGTTGACATTGTGTGATATTAGTGAGGGCGACCTTCCTAAGAAGGCATATGCCATGTTGTCCTTTTTAAGTGGGGTTAGGAGTGGTAGATGGAAGGGGTGGGTGACAGGTAGGTGGGGGGGAGGGGGGAAAGAGTGACAGATAGGACGGGGGGTAAGAGGTTGGGAGAGGTGTGGAAAGTGGGGATAGGGGTGAGTTGCACTCAAATACACACCCAAAGGGTGGTGAGTAGTGTTGCTCACGAATATTCGCATTGCGAATATTCGCTACGAATATTGCATATTCGAGTATTCGCGAATAACGCGAATATCGCGGCGAATATTCGCTATTTTGAATATTCGTATTTTTTTTAATTTTTTTTAGAACAGATCACATCCTAGAGATCCCCATCGACGTCTAAAAGCATTGCTGGTATGATTAGAGACCCTGGGCCGAGTAGCTGCAGCGCTCATTTTATATTGCCGAAAAATCGCAATGCGATTATTCGGCAATAGCGATATCGCGCGATTATTTTGTATTGTAATATATCACAAATATTCTGAGCCAATCAGAGTGCTCCATTCCGCATTTCTCGAAATTTCGCAATTATTTTATATTGTAATATATCACAAATATTCTGAGCCAATCAGAGTGCTCCATTCCGCATTTCTCGAAATTTCGCAATTATTTTATATTGTAATATATCACAAATATTCTGAGCCAATCAGAGTGCTCCATTCCGCATTTCTCGAAATTTCGCAATTATTTTATATTGTAATATATCACGAATATTCTGAGCCAATCAGAGTGCTCCTTCCGCATTTCTCGAATATTCGCAATTATTTTATATTGTAATATATCACGAATATTCTGAGCCAATCAGAGTGCTCCTTCCGCATTTCTCGAATATTCGCAATTATTTTGTATTGTAATATATCACGAATATTCTGAGCCAATCAGAGTGCTCCTTCCGCATTTGCCGAATATTCGCAATTATTGTGTATTGTAATATATCACAAATATTCTGAGCCAATCAGAGTGCTCCATTCCGCATTTCTCGAATATTCGCAATTATTTTATATTGTAATATATCACGAATATTCTGAGCCAAT
This sequence comes from Rana kukunoris, assembly GCA_029574335.1. Taxonomy (NCBI): domain Eukaryota; kingdom Metazoa; phylum Chordata; class Amphibia; order Anura; family Ranidae; genus Rana; species Rana kukunoris. Next base: position 521,576,167 of record CM056049.1, read on the forward strand.
CAGAGTGCTCCATTCCGCATTTCTCGAATATTCGCATTCGCAATTCGCAATTCGCATTCGCATTCGCGATAGCGAAAATTCGCAATCATTTCATTTCCAAAAAAATATCACGAATATTCGTATTTAGCGAATATATCTCGAATATTCGACTATATATTCGAGATATATCGCGAAATCGAATATGGCATATTCTGCTCAACACTAGTGGTGAGTTAAGTAGTTTCTTAAATATTAAGAACTAAGTTGTACTCTTGGGGGTGAGTGGGAGGTGCGAGCGTTGACCGCTGCTGGACTCCTTCTGGACCCCTTCTGGGGTAGTTACACTGTTTGAGTATATAAGTAGTAGTGATTAGTGAGTATATTCTATACCTGTTTGCTCGTGGGTGGTACAAGGCCGCGGGACCTGGGAGTTAGAACAAGTAAAGTAAGTTATTTAGTCTGATCTGAGGCCGGGTAATGGGAGAGGGGATAGGTGTGCTCCAGTGGGGTTATCACGGCCGAGAGCCGGGGATAGTGTATGAGGGTATAGTGTGAAAAGCATATCTGTGTGGTGGGACGTGCGGGAGATATATGTTGTGTAAACAAGTGTAGCCAGTCTGAAGGCCGTAAGGGCCTATGGTTGTCTTCCAGTGAGGCCTGACAATCAGAATAACCTTAACAGAACCATAATAAAAAACAGATAACACCAATTAAGATAAAAATTAAAATAAAAAATGGACACAAAGAACAAGAAAAATAAAAAGGGTCCGGAGTTATAGCTTCATCGCTTAGCATATGCAAGCATATTTAAACCTTTTGTATGCGTGAGGAACATAACTATACAACTAGAGTCGTGACTCCAGGTGGGTGGTGAGCATGTCACTGAGGTTGCGATAGGACCTAGGCATTATGGAAATGGTATCTGTGAGGCGTCCGCAGGGAAGAGGGGAAAAAAAAAAAGAAAAAAAAAGAAAAGGGGATAAAGCAATAAAACGATAAATTGTCTGCATGGTGATACACAAGATACCATTTCAGCTCCAAGGAGGTCACGGATCCAAGTGTCCTTTACCCCGCGGATGAGTGAATGACATGTTAGTGCAGTTCTGCCGCATCGGTCAAGAGAGCTCTAGGCAGGGGTACGTTCCCCAACAAATAGCAATGTGGTACTCACTGTCTCCTCAGTCTGGGGTAAGTTGGAGTCTCGAAGGCGACGGTGCGCAGCTGGTGAGATGTGCCGGTTAGCCGTTCCTGAGGGGTAAACATTTTGGGTCTCCCTTTGCTGGTAACTGGGTCTGGATTTCCGGAGCTCCGACTCCTCGGGAGAAAAATCACTGTTTGGGTGGCAAGACCCTGTGGGGAGAAGAAAGATTAGTCATCCTGAGCGCGGCAGATAGCATTTCAACTTTTCATTCCGCAGACGTCACCAGCCGAGCCTTTCCCCAGAGAAAGCCTGATAAGCGGCAAGGGAGCCATTAATCAAAAACCAAGGGAGTATTTCCGGTGTATAGCACCACCCAGCGTCACTACACTCTCATTGCAGCATCACTCCATGGGGGGAAGAAACAAATGTGCACCAAAACGTGACGAGTGCTAAGTAAGGAAGTCAAACGACAAAAAGTAAACATTGTTAACTGAAGGTGGGTCTGGTAGGTTCAGTCAGAGCCTGTGAGTGGGGACGGAGGTCATCGCAACTTTTAGCCTCTGTCGTGCTGACAGGCCCACTGGGTAAATGTCTGGTTTAACACAAACATCAAGGTAGCAGCGGAGGGCATCACATGCGGTGTGCATCCTTCATTCTGGGGCTCTTTGAGCTTTTTGAGGGTGCTGGAGAGTCATTGTATCTGCCTCTTGAGTTGCCTCGCTGGTTCCTCTGTTGGAACGGTGAGAAAAGTGATGGAGGGCCCGGGGAATGTTGGGGGTTGTTGATTGGTGGAGGTAGTAGAAATTCTGTGTACCAGTCAGGCAGCTCCACAGGTGCAATCTGTATGGCGTCAAAAAATTTCGCGAGGTCCCCAGGGACCCTGAGCATGTGTTGCTTGCCCATGTAACTAGCTTGGAGAGCAAATGGGAATTTCCACCTGTAATTAATTCATTTCTCTCTGAGGATGGCAAGAAGGGGTTTTAACGCTCTTCTATTTTTTAGCGTGATCGGGGAGAGATCTTGGAACAATTGGATCGGTGCGCCCCCATGTTGGATCTGATCCGCTGATCTTGCTTTTTGCAATATTTCCTCCTTCAGCCCAAAATTTGGCAAGCAGCAAATAATGTCCCTGGGCGGGTTGTCGTCTGGGGCTTTAGGCCTGAGTGCCCTGTGTGCTCTGTCAAATTCGATCGGGGACTGTTCAGGTCTGTCCAACAGGGAGTTAAAGATGGCGGACAGAGTAGGCCTCACACTCTCGGGGGGTACTGACTCAGGGACCCCCCTCACCCTAATGTTATGTCTGCGCCCCCTGTTGTCCAGGTCTTCAAGCTGCCTGTTCATGTCGATTAAGTGTTGGGAATGGTTGGCAGTGATGTCATCTAGCCTGAGCAGGGCCCTGTCCCTTCGTTTCCCAGTGCGCTCTGTCACCGCCATCTGCTCTGAAAGGTTTCAGCAGCTCCGTTTTAATGTCCGTGATGGCTAGGGCAAACAAGCTTTTGATGTCTGCTGCTATGTCAGTCATCGCAGCATATGTCAGGGGAATGTCCGCTCGGTCCATACCTTTATTGGAGTCCTCCGAGGCCGGGAGAGATACCTCATCGTCCTCCATGTCCTCCTCCATGTTTAGTCTGAGCGGCGGCGCCATCTTGGAGGCCTTGCTGCTACCGTTATAGCTGAATTTGCTGAGGTTAGTGGGGGTAGTTTTCCTTTTAGGGGTGCTCAGCGATCTCAGGGAGCGACTGTGAGAGCCCTTCCTTAGCAGGGAGGACATAATCTGCAGATTTTCGGCCCGTTTTCAGCTCTCAGGTCCAGCGGGTTGACGGAGCTCCTCTACACCGCAGCCATCCTCGCTGCGCGCCAAGCCACGCCCCAATCCTTCTCTATTCAACCCACCATGCCCTATGGCACCAAGTGTAAAGGTGTTTAGAGACCTAGTGTTGAAAGATTTGGAGGAACTCCCTCCAAGGAAAACATATTGTGATCCCAATATTAGCAAGGGCCTCAAAAGTCTGTGCGAACGTAAGGACCTTATTGTCCGCCCCGCGGATAAGGGGGGAGGAATTGTAATTCTGGACAAATCCTCCTACCATGAGGAGATGTCCAGAATTTTAGGGGATACGGACACATATACCAAATTGCCCTCAAATCCTACTAACAGTTTCAAAACCTCCTTAACCACACTTATTGAGGCTGGGGCCCGAAAGGGTATCCTGGATAAAAAGGAGCGTGCTTACCTCATTCCAAAGGTTCCACGCATTCCGGTAATGTACTTTTTACCAAAAATTCATAAGGACAGTGTACACCCTCCGGGAAGACCCATTATAAGTGGATTTCCACTTACAACCCATAGTCAAAAACATTCCCTCTTATCTTAAGGACACCAGACACACCATTGCATACCTCCAAGATGTTGTGTACACAGACGACATCTTGTTGGTTACAGATGATGTCGCTTCTTTGTATACGAGTATAGCCCATGATCTGGGCTACCAAGCAGTGAAATGTTTTCTGGACAGAGCTGGCCATCTCCCCACTGTGCAAAAACGATTTATTTTAGATCTTTTGAGTTTTGCTACCGCGCACAATTATTTTTGGTACAATGGGGAGTTTTACATTCAGCGGAAGGGGGTAGCTATGGGGGCCAAGTTTGCCCCCAGTTTGGCAAATATTTTTATGGCCAAGTGGGAGGAGGATGTCGTCTATGCTCTTAATCGACCGGAGATCATTCTCTGGGTTCGATACATAGACGACATCCTCCTCCTATGGAGAGGTGACCGTACGTCTCTGGATGGATTCATGTCCATTTTGAATCAGAACGAAGTTGGCATCAGTCTGTCCTATGAAGCGAGTTTCTCTAGTATCCAGTTCTTGGACCTAGAGATCTTTGTCCAAAACAACCAGTTGGCAACTAAGACATATTTTAAGAGCACCGACCAGAATAGTTACATTCCGGTCGATAGTTGCCACCACCCTGCTTGGCTTACTTCAGTGCCCAAGAGCCAACTATTGCACATCAGGCGCAATTGTTCTTCAACTGAGGACTTTCAATTACAGGCACAAACTTTAAGGCAAAGGTTTTTGGACAAAGGATACTCGGGTAATGATGTGGATAGGGAGATCGATAGAATTTCTATGGTCGACCGAAACACATTGACTGTGGAACGAAAAAAGATTGCACAGGAATCAAAGTTTAAAAACTCATTCTTTACCACCTTTTCTACACAGTATAAACAAATTAAGGCAATCATTGTGAAACACTGGAAGGTCTTGAAAAGTGACAGCGTTCTGGGACCATCTAAAGGCTATCATCCTTGTAGGAAATGTTCAGTCTGTGTGAACAATGTATGTGGAAGAAAGAAAACCACCTGCTTTAGATCCACACATACGGGGGTGGAGTATCCCATGAGACATTTTTTTACATGTGCTACCACACACATCGTGTACCTTATCACCTGCCCTTGTGGGAAGCAATACGTGGGACGTACCATACGGAGTTTTTCCACAAGGGTAGGTGAACATGTGACTAAAATCATTAAAGGCCGCACCAATCACACGGTTCCTAGACATTACCTAGAACGACATAATAAAAAGCTGGATGGTACCAGTTTCCAGATCATAGACAAATTCATTCCACATTGGAGAGGCAAAGCCAAAACTAGAGGAGTAACCAAATTGGAAGTATATTGGATATACCAGCTGAAAAGTTACGTTCCGTACGGCCTAAATGTCGAATGGGATGTGAATTCTTTCATCAATCAAGCTTAGTGTGATATCTGGTTGTACATGATTCCCATTAGGTTTATTAGGTTTTGGTTTAACACTCTGATTATCATCGAATATGTGAAGTTCTTGGGTTTCCTATTTTATATATTATTTACATCTGAATATATATATATTTTATGTTTTTTTCAGGTTTTCCCAAATACCCATCTGTTGGACTCAATATATTATCCCATCTCCCCAATTACTTTTTAGACATTCCTGGGTTGTATCCATCCAGGACGTTCATAGGAGGGGGTATTTATTTATTTATTTAGTTGTACTTTTACCAGCTATATATACTTCATTCTTTTTGCAGTTCCTTTTTATTTTTATTTTTATTTTTATAGTCCCTCTGCCGCGCAAGGAATCCTGTGGAGCGCAACGTCTACTCCGTTGGAACGCATGACGTCATTTGGAATCCACAGTGCTGTGTCTGTGTTCCGTTAGTAAACACCGAATGTGTTGTAACGAGGCGTGGAACGCAGCGTGAAACGCAAGCGCGACGTACCTCGTGATCGAGCGTGCGCGCGATGTCATGACGCCCGGAGTCTTTGGACGAATAGCGCCAGGGTTTCTCCTCTCATTGGAGAGAGGGGAGACGAATTGGAGGAGGCGTATTACCGTTAAAGGTGCAGGATGTTGGAAACTACAGGCACTACCATTGGAGATAACTATCCGCCCCTGTACTTCCGGGACATGGAACGCAAAATAATGACACTAGTTGTAATTGGAACGCACGCCGCCTGCCTTTCGGAGGGGGAGTGACAAATCCAAACAGGTGGGTTTTTGAGGTATATAAGTGCAAGGAGAGATGCAGACCAAGCTATATACCACTGTGGAAGTCTATATAAGACGAAACCGGTCGGGTACGCTGGGTCTATTCCCAATCCCTTGCACACTATTGTCATATTTCCATCCACCCATCGAGGGTGGTGGAGTTATTGTGCTTGCGATATTCCTTTTGGTATGCTTTTCTTTGGAATTGTTTTTATTCCCATTTTGGAGTGTGATTCCCATTGCTGTGGAAATGTCAACATTTTTTCTTTTTTGTGTTTTTATAAAATTTTTATACTTTTTTACACTATGAGAAGTTTCTTCTCCTTTTTTCTTTCTTTTTTTGTTGCTGTGACTGAACGATCAGCAACATCACAGTTCACTTTTGTCCACTACCCTGCACTTCTGGCCGTGAGTACAATCGATAGCCATTGGACACCCTTTTGGAGCTTTGGATGACCTCCTTGATGACACCATACTGAGGATAACCAAACAGGGCCATCGGCCTGTTCAAGCTCTTTAGACCCTCCACCGTACGGTGAGTCACGGGTCCATCTGATCTGGTAAGAGTACCTTGATATAATCCTCATTTCCATGTCATTGGATTGTGTTTCTTGAAGTGTACCAGTTTAATCTAACTTACTGGGAGATGTGGTTTGATTAATATCACCTCCAAGGCCGATGGACTCATATTTACTATTTCCCGAAGTGCAGCAGTCTATTCAAACTTACTGGGAAGGTCCAATCGACTCATTCCACCTTCAGGGCGGATGGACTCACATATATAGACATTTGTGTGATTGTGTTTCATCATATTGGGATCCTACCAACACAGTGGTAGATTTATTCACATATGTTTTATAGAAGATTGTGATCACCATTCACTGTTGTATTCACTTTTTATTTTCACGTTAAGGTTGATAACCTAACTTTAAATAGTGTGGACTTATAGGTTCATATCCTTGTTTTCACTTTTATACACATTGGTTACTTGAGTGTAACTTTGTACTTTTGGGAAGAGAATACACAAGACCTGTGGTTCTCCCCCCAATTCACATTCCACCTTATACGTGGATTAGCTATTTGTGGCGCTACATTTATTTTTCACATCACTTTTGCAATTTTCTTTGTCGTGTTGGCTGCCTACATACACATGGTTTTGGGGTTTTGCGCAATATTTTAACAAACACATTGTCAGAGGATTATGACCGACACATCTCCGTAGCAGTTCCAGAGCAAATTGCACAGGACTTCAGTGCGTCTTCTGGTCCGTTTCAGGTCCAAATTCAGCCAAAAATTCAGACTGAAATTGGACCTGAAACGGAGAACAGAGACGCACCACACCCCTGCTGTGAGACACTCCGTGAGGCCGTGTGAACCCAGCCTTAACTCTTTCTCCTTCCCTTTTTCCTTTCCACCTCTTTCTTGATTTTTTCCCCCCATTATTTTGTTCTTTTGCTCCCCTGATCTGCCAGAGAGAAATACATTTTGAGATTATTATTTTTTATTTTTTTTTTGCAAATAAGGTGTTGAGGGAGAAGAGACAGTACCCCCTCTCGTTGCTCCAACTTATTGCCTAGATTTCTCACCCTCCACTAATTTCATAATTACTGGGTATACTGTATAGATGCTGACCCCGCGGTCATGCTGTCGTGTTTTCCCCTTCCCTCACCATTATGAATCCAAAGGACTGAAAAGGGAAACCAAATTATATCTATTCTCCTGTTATTTGTCATTCATTTTTTGCTTATGCGATAGCTTATTTAGCGAAATTATGTATAAGGTTTGCTTGCTGGAATATATCTATATGCTTATCTTACAATACCCATTGCACTTTGATGTATGTTTATGGTATATTGATATATAGTTTTTCATGTACACAAGTTTTAAAACTTTCAATAAAAATTATTGTAAAAGAAATGCAGAAAATGGAGGAGGCTGAGAGAAAAAAAGGCACTTTTTAAATTAAGAATACATACTGGAATGGAATATATTTTTTTACACTGGAGTTTAGTGTCACATATGATTCTTCTATGGCCAGAAAGTAACCCCAAGCTTCTTCCAGCATGTGTAATCCTAGTATTTTAAAGGACAGTTATCCACAGGGAAAAGGTGCATACAATTACCTGTCCTTCATCTAGCTAAAGCAAAAAGTATACCTCTGAACTATAATTGTGTTTAACTAGTATAAACTAGAAGTGGGTGTAAAGAACAAAATTACATTGTGGGTTTTTAAATCTGTGTGTAACCAATCAGCTACGTTGAGTTAGTGGGATTTTTGGTAATGCCTTAGTTAATAAGGATTGTAATATAGCTGCAATGCGCAGTGAAAGTTGTGTGGGCGTGATAAAGCACGTACGTACCAATGAGTTGTGGCTCAAAGACTTTTATATTTACACTGCTTGATATTCAGGCACAATTACATTGCTGTGTGTGTATTGACTTTTTCATGTGGTTACTGTGACTTGCTTGGTGTACTACCTTTAGGCATTTTATTGATTTGTAAAATGTTTTAATTATTCAGGAGACCACTGAGACAATCAAATGTTTTACTCCCTATTTACTCCAGATAAAATATGTGTAGCACTACAGTACCTCCCTAAGAGCCACTGACAGGGCTGTCTTAATGAGAGGGCACACCTGGGCACTGCCCAGGGTCCCCAGCCCTTTCCCTAAAGCAGCTGGTCCTTGATCCCGGGCTGCCCCGAAATTGGGGCAGCCCGGGATGTCCCTCTACATCCCAGATATCCCCCCAGCGCTCTGACCCCTCTACACCCTAGATATTTCCTACCTGCTACCTACTTGATTTCTGTTTACCTGCACTGTCTCCATTGTAGGGGCCCCAGAGCATTGCTTTGCCCAGGGGCCCATGATGCTATTAAGATGGCCCTGGCCACTGAGTGTAACAGGTTATTCCCCCACACATTGCAGAGGCACCCAGGCACACAGCAACAATCCATTCACTCTGGCTCATTGAACGGTCTAGAGGATGTCTTTGTATACTTTATTTGTTTGTAGAAAATTGTACCAGTAAAGAGTTTGGCATGGTTTGGGATACTCCAAAATTTTAAGAACAGACTGCAGAGGAAACTTCTCACTCAGTAAGAGGAGCACAAGTACAGGTAGACTGTAACAGTCTAGACTAGAGACTCACAGCGAAGACTGTAAGATAGTTTTCAGTACAGGTGATGATTAGAGTTCTCTTTCACTAGTGACTAGGGAAGGCCAGATGTAGGGACCCCTCAGGGGGGTAACTTCTTGGTCTAACTATCCCAATGGCACACAGTCACCAGGATCCTGTAATAGAGTCAGTACTCAGGAGGCCAGGGGAGCAGCTATCCCATTCAGGTTTCTAGAGATACCTTCCAGTGAGGCTGTGCAGACTGGATCATTTACATGAAGTCTTGGGGTGTCAGATATACTTTCAGGTTTCAGGTTTAGCCCCCCAGATCTGCTACAGTTGGGACCTCGATGAAATCAGTTTGAATCAGTAGAACTGAGTGTTAAGAGTTGGAAGGATGGATGAGGGTAAGAGGCACAGGGTGTCAAGGAAAGGGGGGTATGGGGTGAGAGTTGGATAGAAGTGTGCACAGATTGGGAAAGGGAGCAATAAAGGGATTGCGATATACAGCAGTGGAAGTGAAAAGAGCGTCTGAAGCCATGCACTGTTATGTTTTTATGTGAGTGTGTGTGGGCTGCTTTTTACAAATGTGGAGTAAGGGGAGAGATGGGTCTGCAGGTGAGACAGTTGTAGTGGAGGTGTGTAGGTAGAAACTGTGGGGGGGGGGGGGGATGATTTGTACAGGAATGGTGTGAGAGCAGGGGTAAGATACAATTGTGAAAGGGGGATACAGGCATGGTAGTAAAAGCAAAAAGGCATAGGCATAGTGGGGGAATTGGGGGCCTGCAGATGCAGTTATAAGTACTTGGGGTGCATGAAAGGTATGTTATCAATTGCCTACAGAAAATCCTGCAGGCATGTTGGTGCTGGGGGTGAAAGCATGGTGGTGAACCTGGCAACTGTGGAATGTCTTCATATACTCAGCTGAGGGCCAAGCACTGAGGGACCCCGCGGCTGACGTGTGATTGTATTCTTTCCAGCATCTATATACACGCATCAGACCGTTGCTACAACAGTAAGGGAGACCACAAAGTAAGGTAACCCTCCCCCCCAGGGAGCCTGTGCTCGGGGAGTTCCAAATATTTATCATGGCTGTCCCAGTCAATCCCTGGGAGGAGGTTTCCAGAAGGTATCTGGGGATGTGATAAATGTTTAAAAAGGCCTTTCTTGAGTGTTCTCTCCATCTCCATGGAGGGTTACAGTTCTCCTGGGCCTGCTGCCCCTGGAAAATTGCTAGTGAGACAGGAAATTGCAGGTGCTGGGCTGAAGGTCTAAAGGGCATCATCCTAGAGTACTGGTCTGCAGAAGGATCCTTTGTCTTCCTCGCTAAGGAACTACCTGTGGATGTTGGGTGACAGACAACTCCTTGGACATTGTGAGTAAACTCAAGACTGAAAATAGTACAGCACAACCTTAAAGTGATTAATCAGTGAATTACATCAGATATATGTAAATCCAATAGCAATACTGTTTTTTACTCCTGCATGCAAGAGACCTTAGATATCACTGTTAATATATTTTACATGCAGTTCCACATATTCGCAGCGAAAATACTGCCCAGTATTTTAAAAAGCCCAATTGTTTACTGATTTGAAATTATGTTTAAAGAGTTTTATTGAAATTTTTCACAATAACAATAAGAAAAATAGACAATGACATCCGATAGAACGGGGCCAAGGTAGACCCCCATAACAGTACAGGAGCAATATGTGTCCAATCAGTAAGATAACAAAGCCTGCTAACATAACCAAACTATGGAGGTAGCATAGATTAAACTACCCTAGTGGACGTCAAGCCTGACCTTATACAGAAACATGTCAGGAGTTCAGACCCCACGACTCTCGGCTTCCCGAACGCCCCCACAGGGATCAAACTGCGTCCTGGGAGCCAAAGTCACAGAGTCCTCACTAAAGGTGTCCTATAGATCCCACCCCATAGGAGAACCATTTGTTGTACATGGCTGTGCAGGCAACCAACTTTGAAATGAGCATGAACAAACTCAACCAGCATGTAAGAATCACAAAACACCAAGAGAGGTGACAGAAGAGAGAAAGAGAGTGAAACGTGGGAAGGGGGAGAGAAAAGGATAGTAGATAAATGCTATCAGGGGTGGGGAGAGGCGATGTCGCTTCCAGGCTGAACCCCAGGTATAAGAGAAATATTGCAGAGGGTGGCCCACGGTTCCCATGTGGCAATAAATTTGTCAGGTTGGTCCGACCATTTGGCTACAATTTGCTCTTGAGACATAATCCATGAAACTTTCCTCTTAAACGCCAAGAAGGAGACAGAGGGCTTCTTCCAGGCCTTCGCTATAGTCATTTTGGCCCCTAGGAGGATAAATAATGAAAGGTTCTGGAAATGTTTGGGGAGGTCAGGGATGCTGTTGTTCAGGAGTGCTATATTAGCCTGTGGGGGCATTACTTTCCCTGTCAAGGAGCCCATAATTCGAAAGACCCTTTTCCAAAATGATCTGATGCGGGGGCATGCCCACCAGGTGTGGAACATGGAGCCCTCTAGTTTGCATCCCCTAAAGCAAAAGGGGGAGGTCCCTGGGAACATTTTTGCCAGCCTGGAAGGGACATAATACCACCTTAACATAATTTTCAAACTGGCTTCTATAAGACAGACATTTAGAATACCTTTGTATGCCCGCTCTGCTGAGCGAAACCAAACCGCCGTGTTCCACGAGTCATCCAAGTCCTCCTCCCAGGCCCGAGCATATGACGGTTTATCCGTCCTGGATTTCAATACTGAATAAATCAAGGAGATACCGCCCCTCTGATCCACCATGTTAGAGCACCAAATTTCATAAGGAGTAACAGTTGGGGGTACTGATCTATCCTGCCGAATGGAATGTAGAAAGTGGGAAATTTGGGAGAATCTAAACCGTTCAGTGTCAGGCATGTCTAGTCTGTTCTTACAATGAGAAAGGGAGAGCGAACCCGCCGGCGTAAGAAAGTGCCCTATTCCGTAGAGGCCCCTGTCTGTCCACCACTTAAAGGCCTTGATATCCAGCCCAGGGGGGAAGTCAGTGTTATTAAAAATATGTGTCAGGGGCTTTAAAGGGGATATTAGGGTGCGTAGGGAAGACAGTTTGGAAAATAGGGCCACCGAGTGAGAAAGGGTGGGAGACAGTATGGCTGGCCTGTGTTTGGGGTTGCAACCCAGAAGAAAGTCGATTGTATGTAAGGGGGTAGCTTGTCGTTCCATTGCAAGCCAATCTGGCTTCGGTCCCCTGGAGAAGACCGCCGACAATTGCGCCAATTGCGCTGCTTGGTAATATTCCCATAGGTCAGGAAGTCCCAAACCTCCTTGTGTTTTAAGGCGACAAAGTGTACCCGAGGGACATCTATAACCCTTTTTCCCCCACACGAAGCGGACAATGTCAGATTGGAACTTGCAGAGAAATTGTTTCCTTATTGGGATTGGGAGAGCGCGAAATAAGTACAGAAGACGCGGGAGAAGTGTCATTTTGACCGCATGTATGCGGCCCAACCAGGATAGACCACACTTAGCCCAACGTTCCAGATCACCTTTGCATCTAAGGACCATAGGGGGGTAGTTGGCCTTAAAGAGACCATGGACCTCCGGTGTTAGCTTAATACCTAGATACGGGATTTGCGAGGGAGCCCAGGAGAACGTAAAATTTGTGGAGAGTTGTTTGATTAGGTCAGGGGGAACAGAAACGTTCATAGCCAATGACTTGCTTAAGTTAACATGCAATCCAGAGATCCCACTGAAGTTACGCAGAGTGTCCATAATGATTGGGGTGGTGAGTAGAGGCGAGGTGATAAAGAGCAGGAGGTCATCCGCGTATAGTGCGCATTTGTGTTCCTGAGACCCGCAAGTCACCCCCTTGACGTCGGGATTTGTTCGTAGGGCTATTGCTAAAGTTTCGATGGCCACCGCAAAAAGAAGCGGGGAGAGAGGGCAACCCTGCCTGGTCCCCCTGCCAATAGAGAACGAGTCTGAGAATCTGCCCAGTAAGCGCACCTGTGCGGAGGGACTTGAGTAGAGTGAACTGATAAGGTTCAGGAATTTAGGGCCGAATCCCCACCTCCTCAGCACTCCAGTCAAGTACGCCCAATCTATAGAATCAAATGCCTTGTGAAGGTCAATGGAGAGCAGGAAACCTTTCTGTGGTGGCCCCCCGTCCCAGCCCGAGGCAAGTAGGGAGATCACGTCCACGGCTCGCCTGACCTGATCAGGCCCCTGTCGCCCCGGTATGAAGCCCACCTGATCTTTGTGAACATACGCTGCTATGAAACTGGACATTCTGTTCGCCAGAATTTTGGTCATAATTTTAATGTCATTATTAATCAGCGAAATCGGGCGATAATTGCATACCTCACTATGGTCCTTATCCGGTTTCGGAATTACCGAAATATAAGCAGAATTCAAGTCCGTCCCCAGGGTGGCTCCATCCCTGAGAAAGTTGAACAACCATGCCAAGTGAGGGGCCAAACAGTCGCCAAATTTCTTGTAGTAACAAGTAGAGAAGCCATCTGGTCCTGGGGAGGAACCAAGTTTAAGGGCCTTAATGGTGTCCAAAACCTCCTCCTGAGTGAATGGACCCTCCAGGAGGTCCCTATGTTCCGCCGACAAGAATGGTAGGGGAATGTGCTCAAAAAATGTTTGTTGCGCCTTGTTGAGGACTGAGCGATCAGGTTTGTACAGGTCAGAATAGAAGTTCAGGAAGGTGTCCATAATCTTAGCTGGGTTCTGAGTCAGATCCCCCGAGGGTGTGCGGATTTTAGGGAAGGCCAACGTGCGCTGTTTGGGACTCAGCTTTGTGGCCAAGCGAGAGCCTATCCTATCAGTTTGGGAGTAGAATTTGGCTCCGGTCCACCTAAGGTGTTGTTCAGCGGCCGTCGTCAGGGCGAGATTAAGGCGAGCCAGAGTTTCATCTAACCGGGCGAGAGATTCGGATGTGGGATGACGTTTATGGGTTTTAGACAGCAGACGGAATTCTTCCGAGAGTTTGAGTGTATCAGCCCTATGCTCCGCCCTGAGTTTGGCGGCTAGCTGTATCAGCTTCCCTCGAATGACCGACTTATGAGCCGCCCATACTGTGGAAGGGGAGACCTCACTCGTCGCGTTAGTCGTGAAATAGTCCTTAATGTCTGCTTCCAGTAAGGAGCATTGTATCGGGTCGCTCAAAAGCGACTCTCTCAGACGCCAACGAGGCCGGTTACCCATGCCTGTAGATCTCTGAGCTGTCACTGTGACCATGGAATGGTCCGAGAGGGGGGAGTCTATGATTCTAGAATGTCTTATAAGAGGAATCGTCGCCGTGTGAATAAAAATGTGGTCTATCCTAGCAAAGGAATTGTAGGGCGCAGAAAAATGTGTATAGTCTTTTGTTCTTGGGTTGGCTTTGCGCCATGCATCAATCAGACCCGCAGTATGAAGTAGATTAGCTATTTTAGAGCTCTGTTTAGATGGGCGCTTTGGTTTAGATTTACCGTCTGCCAGCTTGTCAAGGGAGAAGTCAAAAGCTATGTTAGAATCTCCGCCCATATAAACCGTCCCCTTGAGGTGGGGCTGTAACTTGTTTAATAAGGAGTCAAAAAAGGGTCTCTGGCCCTTGTTGGGTGTGTAGTAGGAAACAAAGGTATATAACTCCCCGTCTATATGTCCGGAGACCAGGACATAGCGTCCCTGGGGGTCCACTATTGTTTCCAAAGGAGAAAGGTTGATATGTCGGGCGAAACAAATAGCTACCCCTTTTGTTTTGTTATCTGCTGATGCTAGAAAAAAATGGGGGAAACGCTGATGAAGGAACGTTGGTCTGTAAGTGGATGGGAAGTGTGTCTCTTGCAATAGGAGGACGTCCGCGTGCATAGAGTGATAGAGTTGGAGGAGTTTCCTGCGTTTGACTGGGGAGTTGAGGCCCTGTGTGTTATGCGAGATAATTTTGAGAAGAGGCGGGGGAGAGTGTGTGTCAGTCATGGATCAGAGGAGAGGAATCTATACCAAGAAGACGTGGCCTACCTTGATCTTGTGAGGGAGTCTCTTTTCTGTGCACGGACCGACCGGGAGTCCTGATTCCGGGACCTGGGAGGACAGACCGAAAATCCTCGCGGGACCGCCAACCACTCCGATGAGCATGAGAGAAGGAGAGAGAGAAGGAAAGAGATGAATAAGAGGGAGACAAGAGAAAATATAACATTAGCCATGTCAAATTGGAACAAAAAAAAAACATGCGAACAGTAACACAATTTGATCTTTTTCGGAGGGTCCCCAGACTCCTCCCCCACCCACCCGGGCGAGGCGTCTAAGCCTACCCCTTCCTCCCAACCGATGGGCTCCCAATCCTGTGGAGGCGCACTGAGTCCACCACAGGCCTGCCACCTTTGAGAAAAAAAAAGGAGAAGCCATCACTTAGGGCCTACCACGGGCCCATAATACCTAGTAACCGAATGCCCCAACTCCCGAAGGAGTCCTAAAAGAGAGTCGAAGTAGGTAGAGGGCTGGGGAAGAAAAAAGAGACCCCCCGTGACCCTGAGCTACTGAGGTAACCCGTCACACAGGCCCCCCTCCCAGGGAATAACGAAGAACCGGGAAAGGAGTGTGAACCAGACATAGCCCTTGCAATCAGGGAGGCCGCCAGAGCGCAAGGGCTCCGGGCCCTCACCCCCCCCCTCAGCGCCGCACCGACTGACCCAATGTCATACAAGGAGCCCAGGCCCCCTGGGGGGGACAAACCATCCAATTTAAAGTCTGTTCATTAGCTAAATGTTCAGAAACGGGCCGTCAGTGGAAGCCCCAAAAAAAAGGAAAAAAGTAAGATAATAAAAAATAATTAATAAAACAAGGAGAGGGGGGACTCCCCAAAAACCACTGGTAAGGGACAGTCATTCAGGAGCACAGCCCTGTTCCGAAGGAGGAGCAGAGTACGTTGACCTTCAGGACTGCACATGTTCTTTGGAACGCTTATAGCTTTGCTTCAGCCAGGATTGTTGTAGTGGGCTTGCAGGCGAAGGCCTCTTCGTGGAAGCGCGAGCTCCTCTGTTGGTAAGGGAGGCCGGAGGATCCAAGGAGATCAGGCCCAACTGAATCAGGAGGCGCTCCCCTTCTGCAAGGGAGGAGAATCCGAAACTTTTATTCTTGTAGGAAAAGTTCAGGCGGAGTGGAAAGGACCATCTGTAAGTGATATCTTTGTCCATAAGGACCTGCAATAAGGGCTTGAGGGCACGCCGTTTTTGCACTGTATACGGAGAGAGATCAGCAAATATTTGAATCCTGTGTCCATTCAACATAAGGTCGTCTGCATATCTGGATTTTCTCATCACCTCCTCCTTAACCGAGTAGTAGTGCGGTTTAACTATAATGTCCCTTGGCAGGCCATCGGACCGGGGAGGTTGCAGTGCCCTATGCGCTCTGTCCAGCTCCAGGCGGTGTTCAGCAATGTCAGGGATAAGGTTTTTAATGAGCGATTTCACCGCCACTTGTACTTCCTTGTCAGATTCAGGCACCCCCCTTATCCTAAAATTATAGCGTCTCGATCTATTTTCGAGGTCGTCAATCTTTGCAAAAGCAGTTTCCAATTGGTCCTGCATCTCCTGCATCCTAGCAGAGTTTTGGTTGATTTGTGCTACAGCCTGATCAGCCTTCTGTTCAATATTGTCAATCCGCACCCCTAGCTGTTGTAAGTCTGCGTGGATGGATGATGTAATCTGCGCAGTGTTCAGTGCCAGGCTCTTAGATAACATCTGGGAGAAGGCAGTCATCATGGAGGGGAAATCTGTGGGAACAGGGGTTTCCCCATGTGCCTCAGTAACAGACAGCAGCATCCCTGTATGAGGGTCTGTCATGGGAGTAGTAGGGTAGCCTGCACTCATCCTGCCCAGCAAAGACTCAGTGGAGGCAGGAGAAGCACTTGGTGCCAGGGGGGGATAGTCCATACCTGGGGATTGCGGCTGTAGCAGGTCCTGGTCAGCGATGGAGTCCTCTAAGTTGTCTGAGGCCTGCAGGCCTCGCGCCGCTGCCGCCATATTGGCATAGCTGAGGGGGCCGGGTGAGGCTGCCATCTGACCGGAGAAGTCCCTCCTGGCCGGCTGTGAGGACATCCGCGATGTCAGCGCGGCTTCCCCTGTACGACGGGTCCGGTTTGGAAGCTGGGGGGGCGCTCGGTCGGCTCCGGTGGACGAGATTAGGCCACGTGGAGCGGAGCTCTAGAAGCCGGCGGCCATCTTGGGAGCTGCCGCGCATGCGCCTCGGTGTTACATGTACTGATTTGAAATTAAATGCATTGTTGTTATGGAACAACACACCAAACTGAGTAAAGATCAGTAATAGAATGTGAAGTACAGAACCGTAAATTAAAAATCGAAAATTTTACATTTCAGTGCAGTAATGTATGCGCATATTCGCGTTTACAGGTCTTGAAGCAGGTTTATGCAAGTATAAATGAGTGTATTACAACAGTGGCAATGAAGAATTTTACTCATCTATATGCTTACGCACCTATACTCAACGTTACTCAAGGTCTTTACACACAATTTTTTAACTCAGGGACTTTCTGTTAACAAGTACATTTTGACGCCCGTGTGCAAGGGGCCTTTTACACGTTGTATACCAGGAAACATATAAATCGACTGTTAGTCACAGCACTACAGCAATCATATGGTAAGTGAATAGATGAACAATTGATATGTAAGCTTTGCCATCCCAGCATGATCTGAAAACCTATGCAGTTCCAGCTGTGGATCTATCTACACCATTATACCAAAAGTATTGAGACACATGCTTTTACATGCACATGAACTTTAATGGCATCTCAGTCTTAGTCTGTATGGTTCATATTGAGTTGGCCCGCGCAACTCTTCTGGGAGGGCTGTCTACAAGGTTTAGGGTTGTGTCTATGGGAATGTTTGACCATTTTTCCAGAAGCGCATTTGTGAGGTCAGGCACTGATGTTGGACAAGGAGGTCTGGCTTGCAGTCTCTTCTCTAATTCACCACAAAGGTGTTCTATCAGGTTGAGGCCAGGACTCTGTGCAGGCAAGTCAAGTTCCTCCACCCCAAACTCACTCATCCATGTCTTTATGGACCTTGCTTTGTGCACTGGTGCAAATTATTTGGTGGGGGGGGGGATTATGGTGTGGGGTTGTTTTACAGGGGTTGGGCTTGGCCCCTTTAGTTTCAGTGATGGGAACTCTTAAGGCATCAGCATACCAAGACATTTTGGACAATTTCATGCTCCCAACTTTGTGGGAACAGTTTGGGGATGGTCCCTTCCTGTTTCAACATGACTGCACACCACTGCACAAACAAGGTCCATAAAGACATTGATGAGAGAGTTTGGGGTGGAGGAACTTGACTGGCCTGCACAGGTAATATATGGATTACTGCCATTCAGAAAACCAAAGCTACTCTTGTATAGACTATAAATATATAGAATTTTAAAGCTCTAAGCAAACATTCAATTTAACCAGAAGTGCAATATTTACAGTGGCCAAAGAAGATCAGAAGAAGTCCTTATCTAAAGGGTGTACTGACTCACTATAATAATCTCGTTTTATACAGATTCCAATCCATGGCACCATTTCCTTGCAAGAGAATGAGAAATAAGTTAAGCAGCTTTAAGGTATTAGTCTGATAGTTTGACAGATGGCAACGTAGAGTACAACCTAATTGTAACACGTAGAGGTACCCAGGGTTATCACTATCAACAATTTTCAGAGAAACATTTACACTCTACAAAAGCAACAGAAATTTAATTTGCAAGTCATTTCACTAGAGTAGATCAGCTGCGGAAAATAAATGAAGGATGGCCATATAATCTCTTCCGAAGGATAATAGCAATGGCTTCCCGCAGATCCTAAATTAAAGTACCTACAGTGTAGTCTAATAGGAAATATGTGACACCAGCCAAAGTTATTGCTCTATTTCTGTAGTTGATGAGGTCGCTTAAAGCGGAGGTTCACCCAAAAATCAACTTTCTGACATTAGATCCAGCATACTGCTAACATCTGCAGTATGCTGTTTTTTTGTTTTGTTTTGTACTTAACGTTTTATGAGCTGTTATCTGGCTGCAAGCGGGGAATCCTGCGGGGAATGGGCGTTCCTAAGCCAAGAGGAGTTGATTGATTTTTGTACTTATCATTTTATGAGCCGTTGTTATCCGGCTCCGAGCCAGGAATCCTGCGGGGAATGGGATTTTCTAAGCCAAGAGGAGTTGATTGACGGGCTGCTAAGGCATGTCACGCCTTCCGAAAATACCCGAGTGTCACTTCGGGTATTTTCGGAAGGCGTGACACGCCTTAGCAGCCCGTCAATCAACTCCTCTTGGCTTAGAAAATCCCATTCCCCGCAGGATTCCTGGCTCGGAGCCGGATAACAACGGCTCATAAAATGATAAGTACAAAAAAAAAAAACAGCATACTGCAGATGTTAGCAGTATGCTGGATCTAATGTCAGAAAGTTGGGTGAACCTCCGCTTTAAGTTTTGTAAGCTTACCTGAATTATCCAAAACAATCAAAGAGGCTGCAGTATTTGTATTATATATGGACTCTTAACCTAGTTAATGTATGGGCTCCTAGAGCTTATTTTTTTAAATCTAAGACCCTGTACACACGATCAGACATGTCTGATGAGACTTGTCCAACAGACCGTTTTCATCAGACAACTCTGAACTTGTCTGATGGTCTGATGTGCGTACACACCATCGGCCAAAAATCCGATCAGACCAAAACGCGGTGACGTAGAACACAACGACGTGATGAAAAAACAAAGTTCAATGCTTCCAAGCATGTGTCGACTTGATTCTGAGCATGCGTGTGTTTTTGGTCCGATGACAGGTTTTAAAGCATGTTTTAAAACTTTGGTCCGCTGGAAAACGGTCCGATAGGCCATACACACGATCGAACATGTCCGCTGAAGCTGGTCTGCGGACCAGTTTCAGCGGACATGCTCGATCGTGTGTACGCAGCCTAAGTGTATAAATTCTAGTAGCTTAATGTATATTTAAGCCAATGGCGGCTGGTGTTTTTTTCTTTTGGGGGGCGGCAAACAACCACCCCCCGGTCGGTTGGTCAGCGGAAACTCTCCCCCGGAAGGGTGGTCAGGACATCAAAGCCCCACACTTATCCCATCTAGGAAGCGGCGGGTAGCGTTTCCAGCAAGCTGCAGCTTTCTTTCTTCCTCCTCATGTGCATTACAGCAGCCTCCGCCGTATATCTCCCTCCTCCTCAGCATCCAATAGGATCGCCTGTCCTTTCAGCCAATCAGGAGACGGGTATCAGACCCACGTTTTCTGATTAACAGAGAGGCGATTCTGTGTTAGAATAGTGAATATTCATTCGCTATTCTAACACACATGTGTGGGCTCCGAACGCAATGTTCTGTGACCGCCCTATTTAATAACCAATTAGAGCTTCTGGCTCTAATCAGGGGCTTAAAAAAAACACCCCCGCCACTATAATTCATGCGCCTGGCATCCTGAAAGGGGCTGGAAGCATGAATAGAGAGGGTGGCAACAGGGATTAACCGGGCCACCCCTGATTTAAGCTGTTATAGAGATACTTAATTTGCATTTTGTTCAAGAGCATCTCTAATCTCCAGTCATTGTGGGTGTAGCCATTTTGTGAGATTTCTACAACTTTTTTTTTAAGATACAGTACATACACTTTGCATTTTTTGTTCATAAAACATAATAACTGTCGTCTTTTTCAACAAATTTATATCTGCATATACTTTTAATTAATTGTTGTGCTTATTTGTTCCTAAATATCTATGCACATTGAATGGGAAGGTTTAGATTTAAAAGAAATCTATAACAGGATGACTAGACATCCTTGTTTTTGTCCCCATGGCCAAAGTGTCCACAGGAAAAATGTTGTCTGGTAGATTACTGTAACTTACTGCTAACTAAGGATGAGAAGAACACCCCCGGTTCAGTTTGCAGCAGAACATGAGAACAGGCAAAATATTTGTTCAAACAGGCGAAAACCGTTAAAGTCCATGGGACACGAACATGAAAAATCAAAAGTGCTGATTTTAAAGGCTAATATGCAAGTTATTGTCATAAAAAGTGTTTGGGGACCTGGGTCCTGCCCCTCGGTTATAAAAGAGCTGTCAGGCGGGTAGCACGTCATTCGGCCGGGAGCCTCCTATGGAGGCGGCATCGTTCTTAGCGGCAGGTCGTACAAGGATTACGGCGGCGCTGGATTTTTTTTTTATTAACACACTTTGTGTGTGTTTTTTTCCTTTTTTGACACTTTTTTGGGTGAAATGGTAGGGGTACAGTGTACCCCGTTACCAATTCACATAGGGGGGCCGGGATCTGGAGGCAAGGGTTGTGGGGATGAGGCCCTTGTCCCCATCAACATGGGGATATCCTCCCCATGTTGAGGGCATGTGGCCCGGTACAGTTCAGGTGGGGGGGGGGCTCTCTCGTCCCCCCTTTTTCTGCGGCCTGCCAGGTTGAGTGTTTGGATAAGGGTCTGGAATGGATTTTTGGGGAGAACCCCACACCATTTTTTTTTATTTTGGCACGGGGTTCCCCTTAACCACTTCTGACACTTCGTTTCTACATGTAAAAATGATAATTTTTTTGCTATTTTTTGCTAACAAATTACATAGAACCCCCAAACACCATATGTTTGTTTTTTAGCAGAGACCCTAGAGAATCCAATAGCGGTCATTGCAACGGTATTTGCTCAGCAATTTTTCAAACGCGTAAAAAAAAAACAGTAAGGTAAGCCCAATTTTTTTGCATAATGTGAAAGATAAAGTTACGCTGAGTAAATAGATACCTAACATGTCACGCTTCAAAATTGCACACGCTTGTGGAATGACGTTAAACTTTGGTACCTAACCTGTGAACAGGAATGTAATTTGGTCCACCGGAAATCTCTATGATCAGCATCCGGGGCCGGCGGATCCTGTCACCGACTCACCGGAGGGCGGCGGGAGGGGGGGCATCCTCTTTCGCCGCCTGTAGGAACAATCAAGCGGTGGAACAGCCGCTATGATTGTTCCTATGGTGTAGGGAATCGTCGGCTGAAAATATCGATATCTGAATGATGCCTGTAGCTGCAGGCATCATTCAGATATAGCCCACAAAGCCCCACAAAGCCCAAAAAGTCATATGATGTCCTCTGGGCCTCAAGTTGTTAAAATCCATACCAGACCTGGAGGGTCTGGTATGGATTTTTGGGGGGAACCCCACGCCATTTTTTTTATTTGGCGCAGGGTTCCCCTTAATATCCATACCACACCTGAAGGGCCTGGTAATGGAATTTGGGGGGACCCTAACGCATTTTTTTGGTTCGGGGTTCCCCTTAATATTCATACCAGACCCAAAGGGCATAGTAATGGACTGGGGGGGGGGGGGGGCCCATGTCGTTTAATTTCAATGACTTTTATGTTTTTTGCCAGGACCCGACAATTCATTATAGCCGCGAGTAGTGTTAAATTACTTTTTTCCTTTAGAAATGTCATTTTGTGCAGGTACTGTTATAAACACAGGAAACATGCGCTACCTTACAGGTATACTATAGACACCCTAGGTACTAAATTTAAAAGAATATTTGACTTTTATTTTTTCACTTTAAGACCCGGACCTTTAGGCAGCTAAAGGACCCGTCCAGGTTTTGCGATTCAGCACTGCGTCGCTTTAACTGACAATTGCGCGGTCGTGCGACGTGGCTCCCAAACAAAATTGGCGTCCTTTTTTTTCCCACAAATAGAGCTTTCTTTTGGTGGTATTTGATCACCTCTGCGGTTTTTATTTTTTGCACTATAAACAAAAAAAGAGCGACAATTTTGAAAAAAAATCAATATGTTTTACTTTTTGCTATAATAAATATCCCCCAAAAATATATAAAAAAATATTTTTTTCTCCTCAGTTTAGGCCCATACGTATTCTTCTACCTATTTTTGGTGAAAAAAATAGGGGATAGTTTTATTGCATTTTTATTAATTATTTTTTTGTACTACTAATGGTGGCGATCAGCGATTTTTTTTTAGGACTGCGACATTATGGCGGACACTTTGGACAATTTTGACACATTTTTGGGACAAATGTAATTTTTACAGCAAAAACATGCATTTAAAATGCATTGTTTATTGTGAAAATGACATTTGCAGTTTGGGAGTTAACCACAAGGGGGCACTGAAGGGGTTATGTGTGACCTAATGTGTGTTTACAACTGTAGGGGGTGTGGCTGAAGGTGTGACGTCATCGATTGTGTTTCCCCATAAAAGAGATCACACGATCGATGACGCCGCCACAAAGAACGGGGAAGCCGTGTTTACACATGGCTCTCCCTGTTCCCTGTTCTTCAGCTCCGGGGACCGATCGCCGGACTCCAGCCCCAGGTTTAAAGGACCGTTGTCATTGGTTAACCGATGAAGCTGACTGATGGTCTGTCGCCCCAACACACCATCGGTTAAATAACCAATCGTGTCAGAACGCGGCGACGTAAAACACAACGATGAAAAAAAATGAAGTTCAGTGCTTCCAAGCATGCGTTGACTTGATTCTGAGCATGCGTGAACTTTTAACCGATGGTCGTGCCTACTAACGATCGTTTTTGACCTATCGGTTAGGAATCCATCGGTTAAATTTAAAGCAAGTTGGCTTTTTTTTAACCGATGGTTAAATTACCTATGGGGCCCACACACGATCGGTTTTGACCGATTAAAACGGTCCATCAGACCGTTGTCCTCTGTTTAACCTATTGTGTGTAAGAGGCCTAAGTGTAGCAATAGAGTTACATTAAATGAAGGTACAACATTTAGCAACATATTGCTACACTTAGTGGCGCCTCTCTTCTCTTTTAAACGCTGTAGCTCCTTCTGGATTTTGCTTCTAATCCCCTTGTAGTGGCTTCCATTTGTGTATGGACATTTTATAGTTACACAACCAATCACATTATCATAATCTATTTATATGGACTATAAACTGAAGGACTTATGAATAAATGGTTGTGGAACGAATCATTTGAGTTTCCATTATCTCTTATGGGGAAATTTGCTTTGATATACAAGTGTTTTGGATTACAAGCATGTTTCTGGAACAAATTATGCTCGCAATCCAAGGTTTTGCTGTATTTTATTTCTGCCCCCACTCTTCCTCTGTGGCCATGATCCCGGACGTGCAGATTTGTTCCAGAAGCCAAGCCTTGTTTTCGGCTCTGCACTCCAACACCTATGACGTAGCAAGTCACATGGGGTTAAGGATCAGTTTCTCAATGGGGGAATGTCACGGGATCTTGGGGCTGACATCAGTCAAAGGAAACGATGCAGCCCCAGTATGTACACAGCAATTTTCTGTCATGAAAGGCTTTCCGGAAAAATAGGACTGACAGCGCATGCGCCAGTGACGTATTTAAAAAAACAAATACTTACACAGAAAGCAAACAGGTAGGAAGCCATAGACACAGTGCAAACAGGACATTCGGTTGCAATGATTAATTTTACAGAAACTTGATTTGATGTGTTTACTATCGCTTGACTATGGTATCCCAGATATAACCTTTACTGCTAAGACCCCAGGGCTGTCTTTTCCATTGGGCACACTGGGAAGTTGCCCGGGGGCCCCACTTGCCTGGGGGGCCCCCATCGGCTGCCCAGCGACCCCAGTAAAACATGGTGGAGAATGGCGGGTCAGAACTGTAGAACTGTATCGTGTCTACAGTCTCTGAGGAAGAGACTGGAGAGGAGTTAAGAGTGGGAGCTCCGCTGGGATGGGGGTCACAGGAGAAGTCAGACATGAAGAGACTATAGGATAAAACCAGAGCAGCCAAGCTGGAGCCATCTGACTGAGCCTTGCATGGTGCACCTGAGAGGAGGTCAGTGATAGCACCACCAGGCCAGTCTAAGGGCGGGTGGTTGCTAAAGAAAGGGGGGAGTGAATACAAAAATATTAGTGCCCCCCCTTACCTTAGTGTATTTACTCTACGGAAGGTGGTTCCCCTTTACATCAGAGTCTGCAGGATTCCCCCTTACAGTGCTAGGGGGAACTCAGTCTGAGGACCGTGATGTAAGTGGGAACTCTTATGTAAAGAGAAAGCAGTGGATTCTGATATAAGGTGGTCTCTGGTCACCAGAGCCCCCCTCCACATCAGAGTCCCCCCTTACATCATGATCTGCAGTGTTCCCCTTTACATAAGAGTTCCCTTTCACTGTAAGGGGGAATCCTGCAGACTCTGATGCAAGAGGAAACTGTGATCAGGCTGGGTTACAGTAACCTAACCTTCATGCCAATGAAGAAATTTGTAAAACTGTAATTTTAGGTACTTTTTTGCAGTGCCAATAAAAAATGATGGTTCTGCCAGTAAATGTCATGATTTTTGGCAGTAAATTCTTGTGCGTGGTTGTGTAGACAGGGCCCCAGTGCACTGTATTGCCCGGGGGCCTATAATGCTCTTAAGATGGCACTGTAAGACCCACTGATTTATACTCCCCCTTAAACCTTTAATAATAATGAGACCACCACTGTAACTTGGAGTAAAACTGGCCGTAGCAGCCTCCTTTATTTTAGATAACATCCAATAATAAATAACATATATAAACCATATAATTCCTGAGAAAAACAGTTCTTCTCATACTAGTGCTGGACTTTGCAGGCACCACTAACACTGACTTGTAAAACCTTTTAACATTATAACATTTTATTGGCACTGCGGTACTTCACCTCTGGTCATAGGCCTCAAGCCGACAAGCTGGCTCAGAGACGACCACTGACCGCAGTGCCCCCATTAACCAACATTCCAGCTACACCTTGGTAGACTGGAAACCACACCCCTTCAGAACCCATACCACCTCTGGGTAATGGCATCCATATTTGGGGTAATTTCTTCTCCTGCAAAGTCCAAACACCCGCCACCAGCACCCAAAGGTAACCCCTTGCCTTTGGGCGCACCTCCACACCCTCAATGCTTGCTGTACCCCGTCCTAGGGGCCCAACCCCCACCATATCGATACCAACATCTGTGCAGTAAACTCCATCACTCCTAAGGTATCTTCACGTAGACACCTCCAACTCCCAGACGCCTGACCGCCAGGCCGACAGGCTGGCTCAGAGACGATCACTGACCGCAGTGCCCCCACCACCTCTCTGTCCATCTTCCACCAAGCTCTTTTTCACCCCCTCCACTGTCTGGCCATCCTCTATGATGTCCCAGCCACCATGACCGATCATACCACTATCGTATCCGGGAACCTCACGACCCCAGCATTGACCTCACCCCTTAAATCATTTCTCCTACATGGAGAACCAGTACCTCCAGTGGTCGGTCCCAACGTGCAAACCTGTGCACTTCCGATACCACTCTACTTCCACATCATTCCTGGGAAACGCAACCAATGTACACGAGCCTGCCGTCTCGGGACCCCCAGCTGTCGACCCACCGGTCGCACATACACTCTCCAAGCCCCCCCCAATCTCCGAAGGAGTGGCCCATAATCCAGACCAATCCTTGCACTGTACCTGAAAGACAGTAAGCAACATATACAACCATTGATGCAACCACCAAATTACCCCTACGCCAGGCCCACCAACCATTGTGGCCTACATCTAGTCGAAACCTCTTCGTCTCCCACCTGCCTATCCCCTTAACTGTTTCTTCGTCAAGACGATCACATGCAGCCTCTGTCGCTGCCCCAATCCTAAGGGAACGCCAGATAATTCCTTCTCCACTAGGCCCAAAGCCCCCAAACCTTTCCTAAACCCTGCCACGAACTGATACTGTGACCCTGGAGCCCCCTACTTATGTAACCAAATGAACCGCCCACCTTCGGGCGTACCTGCCGGAATTCCCCACCAGCCCGACTGGGCAAAGGTCTGAACCAACAACAGTGACCACCTGCACTGACTTACCTCACCCCCTCTGATCCGTTTTGGATCTGCTTAGAAGCAGTGTGGCCCCTTCATGTGCCCCCCACACGTCAGCAGCCAACATGCCGCCTTGAACTGTTTCTTGGAGGGGCTAACTAACTCGCCCACCCCGAATGCTCCAAAAAATTTGCCAGACCAAAACACTGTGCAGAAACGACACAACCCCATACCGGAATAAACACAATGTCCCCACATTCCCCATAACACCTCTTAAGATGTAACGATACTGGGCGCCGCGCATCCCTCCGCCGTTCCTGCTGGCTATATCCCTTGAGCGATTGTCGCACCCAAAAACCATAGTAAAGTTCCAGGCACCTTAGCCACTTAAACGAGAATACCAGACTCAACAACTTTTCTTATCGAGTACCAGCTGTGACATCCCAGCCTTTATGTTCCTGGACAAACAATACCGAATCAGGACCCATACCTATGGACCCCCCAGCTCCACCTCCGCCCCCCGAACCAGCATCTGCCACCAGGGCCGTCTTTAATATGGTTTGGGCCCTGGGCAAACATTTTTTTTGGGCCCCCCTTCAGCTTATTTTGGGCCTGGCTGATTCACATGTATTTGTTTTGGCGGCCCTCATTTGTGCAGGCACAGCAGCCCATTGATTTGAATGGGCTGCCATGCCTTTGTTTCCTGCAGAAAAAAGGTGCATTCAGCATTTTAAAAATCAGTTGCCTTGAAATCCATTCTGCTTTTGCACCATGCTACTTACCTGCAGTTCTTGCACACACAAACACACTGTGTTTTTAAAAGCGTGACCTAAACGTCTAAAAATGCAGCAAGTTTGACAGTGCAGGAATTGCAGATAAGTCACAGCAGACAGCAGAATGGACAGACAGTGCTGTATTTCATTGCTTGATGGGCATAGGTGTGCCTTGTGCGCAGCCTATTACATGAGGCATCAAATGAATGGGCTGCTGTGCCTGCACAAATGTGGGCCGCCAAAACACATACATGGGAACCAGTCAAGCTCAAAATAAGCCCATCAAGCAGTTAAATAAAGACAGTAATGCCATGTGCTCTGAGGCCTTACTCAGCCTGGACTGCAGGTCTGGTCTGTGACTTAAAGAGTTCCTCTATTTTACACATGGCATGGCATGGGGTCCCATGGTGCTAAAGCAGAATGGACAGACGGTGCTGTGACCCCATGCCATGCCATGTGTAAAATACAGGAACTTTTTAAAACACTGACCAGACCTGCAGTGAATCATCAAATATTATAAAGACTTTGGGCACACTCTACAGAAAACTTCTATTTACAATATAGATTAGCAAACAGTGACATACCTTGAGGAGCAGGACATGAAGAAGTCAGCCTCAGGAAGAGCAAACTGGGGATGCTATAAAATCACATTGTAATTCACTTTTATATACAAGCAGCACCCAGTGGCAGGAAGGGAGAAGTGCACGTCTAAAGGGAAGCCAGGTGTTCTGTACATTTTAAAACACTGGGAAGGGAAGCAGTACTGTCACCTGGCTGCGTGCCGCTGATGATTTTCAGCCTGATTTGTGGGCAGAACAGGGGCTTAACGGGCGGCAGGGCCGCCATCAGGAATTATGGGGCCCCTTACACAGCTTCAGGCATGGGCCCCCTGGAACAGAGAACGGGGGGGGGTGCTGATTTAATAAAAAATAAAAAAGATTTAATAAAGAAAAATATATATAAAAAAAGGGGTGTTGCCATCCGGGACCTCTGGACCCTTTAATAAAAAATAAAATAAAATAAATATATTAAAAATAAACACTTATAAAAAAAAAGTGGGGTTGCCATCCAGGGCCCTGGGAACCTCTGGGCCCTTTAATAAAAAAAATATATAAACAAAAATAAAAAAATAAACATTTATAAAAAAAATTAAAAAGGGTGTTTGCCACATGGGGCCCTGGGGGCCTCTGAGCCCTTTAATTTTATATATATATATATATATATATATATATATATATATATATATATATATATATATATATATATATAAAGAAATAAAAAGAAATAAAATATAAAAAAAATTATAAAAAAAGGGGGGTTGCCATCCAGGGCCCTGGGGATCTCTGGGTCCTTTAACCACTTGTCATCTGCCCGCCGTCAATTGATGGCGGGCAGACGACTCCATTGTTCTGACATCACGTCATATGACGTGATGTCCCTTTAAAGCCGCGGGCGGGCGCGCGCGCGCGTCGCCGGCGGCGCGCGCGCGCGCACCCGCCGCTCCGCGGGGATACCGTGCGAGTGCCCAGCGGCAACGATCGCCGCCGGGCACACGCGATTGCTCTGTAAGTGAGCTGGGACGTGCAGCGCTGTATGTAAACACAGAGCTGCACGTCCCTGTCAGGGAGAGAGGAGATCGATTGTGTTCCTTGTACATAGGGACACAATCGGTCACCTCCCCCAGTCACCCCCCCCTCCCCCTACAGTTAGAACACTCATAGGACACAAATTTAACCCCTTCCCCGCCCCCTAGTGGTTAACCCCTTCACTGCCAGTCACATTTATACAGTAATCAATGCATATTTATAGCATTTTTCACTGTATAAATGTAAATGGTCCCAAAAATGTCAGAAAAGTGTCCGAAATGTCCGCCATAACGTCGCAGTCCCAATAAAAAAAATCGCAGATCGCCGCCATTAATAGTAAAAAAAAAAAAAAAAAAATGCCATAAACTATCCCCTATTTTGTAAACGCTATAAATTTTGCGCAAACCAATCGATAAACGCTTATTGCATTTTTTTTTACCAAAAATATGTAGAAGAATACGTATCGGCCTAAACTGAGGGAAAAAAAAATTTTTTTATATATTTTTTGGGGTTATTTATTATAGCAAAAAGGAAAAAATATTGCATTTTTTTAAAAATTGACGCTCTATTTTTGTTTATAGCGCAAAAAATAAAAACCGCAGAGGTGATCAAATACCACCAAAAGAAAGCTCTATTTGTGGGAAAAAAAGGACGCCAATTTTGTTTGGGAGCCACGTCGCACGACCGCGCAATTGTCAGTTAAAGCGACGCAGTGCGGGAAGCTTATATTTTGTCTGGGCAGGAAGGGGGTCTAGGTGCACAGTAGGTAAGTGGTTAATAATAATAACATTTATATTATATAATATGTATATATATATATATATATATATATATATATATATATATATATATATATATATATATATATATATATATATATATATAATATATATATAAATAAAATAAATTTATAAAAAAGGTTTTTTTTATAAAAAAGGGGGGTCTTCATCCGGGGCCCTGGGGAACTACGGGCCCCTGGGGACCTCCAGACCTCTAAAAAAAAATTGGCCCTTTAATAAAAAATAAAATACAAATATATAAAATAAATATATTTTTTTTATTTAAAAATAAATAAAAAAAAGGGGGGTTGCCATCTTGGGCCCTGGGGGCCTCCGGGTCCCTGGGGACCCCTAAAAAAAATTGGCACTTTAATAAAAAATAAAAATATATTTAAAAAAATTGGCCCTTTAATAAAAAATAAAAATATATAAAATAAATATATTTTTTTATTTAAAAATAAATAAAAAAAGGGGGGGGGGTTGCCATCTTGGGCCCTGGGGGCCTCCTGGCCCCTGGGGACCTCCGGACCTCCGGACCCCTAAAAAAAAAAAAAAAAAAAAAAAAATTTTCAAAGGGGGTTGCTTTGGGCCCCCAACAGTGACAGGGCCCTGGGCAGCTGCCCCTGTTTGCCCTATGGTAGAGACGGCCCTGTCTGCCACACCAACCAGACCTTCTCTTAGGCCGCCCATGTTTCCTCACTTTACCGACCTTCTGTGAGATGATTCAAACTAAATCCTCCACACCCACGCTGGACAGGGGACGACTTGCTCCTCTGCCTAACGCACCAAACCCAGAACCTGTCCCCACTGCAAACCGGGACAAGGCGTCCGCCACAACCTTTGTCCACTCCCGGTATACCTCTGGAAACAGCGCAGCTCCAGGTGCCGCAAGAGATGAATGACCGGGGGAGAGGAGCCGTCACCCTGTTGAACACCTGTACCACCCCCAGATTATCACCATGGAAACAGACCTTCCGGTCCCGGAAGGCAGGGCCCATAGTTCCACCACCAGCACTGCCGGAAAACAGTTCCAGCCGAACCAAGTTCTTAGTGAACCCTGCTGGCACCCAGGACTAGGGCCAAGGGCCCGCCCTACACTGTCCCTGCAATAATGCACCAAAACCTGAACCCCCGGCCGCATCCGTGAACAGTTCCATGTCAACCTTGGCGACCGGACCAAACATCCACAGAGCCATTATGTTAAAGGACTCCAAAACGTAGTGCCAAACCGACAGGTCTTCCTTGTGTTCCTTCACAAACCCACAAAGTGTTTGGGTGACTTAACCCCCCGCCGTGCTTGCCGAGCGGCGCCTGCAAACGACTTGCCCCATACTGTAGGAAGAATAAGACACAAGAAAATAGGTTTTCCCAGGAGCGACTGCAGCGCTCAGATTTGTACTTTCTGTGAACCCAATATCTCGCCAATTTTTTCCGTGAGGCTTTCCAGTGTGTCCAACGGTAATCTGCACTACAGCCTCCGAGCCAATTACTATGCCCAAAAATTGTATGACCGACTTCGGCCCCTCCCTTTTCCACCTTAACCCTGGATTGCCCAGCGTCACTAGCCCCAGCCATACCCCCCTGCTGGCACCCAAGCTGCTACAGGGCCAACGTCGGGATTGTCCCCCCCCAATGGCTCACCAACGATACCATCCCTACAAACAACCAATGCACACCTGCATCCCCTCCAACCTTTTTCCCCCTGGCACTAGGCCTTGCCTCACTACCCCCCACCACTGCGGGCACTACCAAACGACTACGGGGACCCTCCCCCCGTCCCCCTACCAACACACCAGCATTTTGCAACACAGTAGAAATTGATGACGGGCTGCCTGGAAGCAAATCCCACCAGCCGAAGCACTCGTCTCCCTCGCAGCGAACTCCGTCCCGGGCACAAACTCCCCCTCCGAACGAACTCTGGGCCGGAAGTCCCCTTCAGATGATGGCCCACCAGGCGACTCAGGCCTGGCGGCCGAGGGCCCAGAGCTGGCGACACTCGCTCAGCGCACTCTGGACCCGTGCACGGATTTTATCAACGCTTTTCTGTGTGCCTCACGTCTGCCGTTGTCTTCCACTCCCACACGCCCCCTCACCTCCGGGCTGGATTGGAGGTGGCTAGCCGTGTATGGCAAGGGACTAGCCACCGCTGCGACCGATCTCCCTCACCGAGGCTCCTGCACCATCGGAGCACAACCGGGGGGGGGAGAGCCCACCGCAGCCTTCTCAGTAAGCAGGGCCAGGCCTGGCCGCCGACTTGGAGCCATAGACGCACCCCCCGCGCCTTGCGGGGCCTACAGGGCCCGCCGCTGTACATTTTGCTCAGGTGGTCCGAGCTGGGCTCCCATCCCATCTGTGCTGGCTCCTGGATGGCCCCCGTGGGGGGGGGGGCACTCCAGGGGCCGAGATCGAGCGGGTACCGGCTAGCAGGGTGAGAGCTAAAGCCATACAAGCCCATAAACTTCCATGCAGCGAGCTGAGAATGCTGGGAATTGTACTTTGAGATGACAGCAATATTATATATTGGTATGAATGGATTCCTTACAATACAGAGATAATTTTTAATACACTGCCCAGGAAATATCTTCCTCTTGGTACTGAGGGAGATAAAGAGAGAGTACCTATGTCTGGATATTCATCTGCCAGTGGGAGACTATACAAGCAAAGTAGCAGGCCTGCGTCTGGGAGCGAGGATACTCGGGGGCAGCACATTCACCCACCCTCTGCTTTCCACTGCTGATCACTGGAGGCTTTTGGAGGGAGAGCAAGGGCCCCCCCCTTTTACAACAAGAGGTCACAGCAGCATCCCGGGACCTGGTAAAAGGGCTGTTTGCCAATTGCTGATACTGCTAGCAGGGACTGAGCCACTGACAGCAGGATACCATTTATACCAGTGGCGGCCCGCCCATATGGGCGCACGGGCGCCGCCCCCCCTCCCGCAGTCACAAAAAAAAAAAGAATAAAAAAAAAAAAAAAAAACGGGCCCTTTAAGAACTTTTATTCGGCTAAAATGTCATTTTGACATTTTAGCCGAAGTTCTGGCGGCCGTCTATAGAGGGCGCTGCAGCGCCACCCCCTCTCGCAAGTAACACACGTTCAATGCTATGCATTGGACGTGTGTTACTGTTGCCAGCTGCCTGGTCTATTCGTATAACCGGACATGGGACGCCGGTTACCCGAATAGCGACAGCTGGTTGGCTGAGGGGAACTGCCTATCAAAGCCAGTGGCTCTGATAGGCTTTTCCAGTCCCGCCCTCCGGCTCTCGGAAGTCTATGCTCGGAGCGCAGACAATCTGCGGTCCTTGCATTAGACTGACAGCCGTTTCAGCCAATCAGGTTCCCGGATTCTGGTTTTCAGGAACCTGATTGGCTGAAGCTTCTCCAGGGCGGCAGAAGACATCGAGGGAGGACATGGAAGCGTCAGGTAAGTGATTTTTTTACAGGGAAAGGGGCAGCATGGGGCACAGTGGCAGCATGGGGCACAGTGGCAGCATGGGGCACAGTGGCAGCATGGGGCACAGTGGCATCATGGGGCACAGAGGCAACAATGAGCACAGGCCGGGCACAGTGGTGACAATTGATGGCACAGTGACTGAATATGATGGCATGGCAGAGAGGTGACAATTGATGGCACAGTGACTGCATTTGATGGCATGGCAGAGAGGTGACAATTGATGGCACAGTGACTGCGTTTGATGGCATGGCACAGTGGTGACAATTGATGGCACAGTGGTGGCGTTTGATGGCATGGCACAGTGGTGACAATTGATGGGCACAGTAGCTGCTTTTGATGGCATGGCACATTGGTGACAATTGATGGCACAGTGGTGGCGTTTGATGGCATGGCACAATTAGTGACACAAGTGGTGACAATTGATGGCACAGTGACTGCAAATGATGGCATAGCACATTGGTGACAATTGATGGCACAGTGACTGCATATGATGGCATGGCACATTGGTGACAATTGATGGGCACAGTAGCTGCATTTGATGGCATGGCACAGTGGTGACAATTGATGGCACAGTGGCTGCATTTGATGGCATGGCACAGTGGTGACAATTGATGGCACAGTGGCTGCATTTGGTGGCATGGCACAGTGGCTACATTTGGTGGCATGGCACAGTGGCTGCATGTGATGGGCACAGTGAGGCTGCAATATTTTTTTTTCCGTTTGCGCCCCCCCAAAAATTTTGAGCACCAGCCGCCACTGATGTATACCCAATCAATACTGCGCTCTGTATTGCACTTATTCCAAACCTGGAGTGCACCTTTACCAGCCGTATACCCAGTGGCGGCTGGTGCTCAACATTTTTGGGGGGGCCCAAACAAACGAAAAAAAAATCAAATGTAGCCACTGTGTTTATGTAAGGCAGCCACTGTGCCCATCTAATGCATCCACTGGGCCCATCAAACGCAGCCACTGTGCCATCAATTGTCACCACTGTGCCATGCCATCAAACGCAGCCACTGTGCCATGCCATCAAACGCAGCCACTGTGCCATCAATTGTCACCACTGTGCCATGCCATCAAACGCAGCCACTGTGCCATGCCATCAAACGCAGCCACTGTGCCATAAAAACGCAGCCACTGTGCCATCAATTGTCACCACTGTGCCATGCCATCAAACGCAGCCACTGTGCCATGCCATCAAACTCAGCCATTGTGCCCATCAATTGTCGTCACTGTGCCCATCAAATGTCGCCACTGTGCCCTTTAATTGTCGCTACTGTTCCCTTTAATTGTCGCCACTGTGCCCTTTAATTGTCGCCACTGTGCCCTTTAATTGTCGCCACTGTGCCCTTTAATTGCCGGCACTGTGACCTGTAATTGTCGCCACTGTGCCAATTGTCGCCACTGTGCCAATTGTCGCCAGTGTGCCCTTTAATTGTCGCCACTGTGCCCTGTAATTGTTGCCACTGCGCAAAATGCTGCCCCCTGCCCGGTACTTACTGGGGTCGGCTATTCTCCTTCCACGATCCCTCGATGTCTTCTACCGTCCTCGATGACGCTTCAGCCAATCAGGTTACCGGTAACCAGAACCGGTGAACCTGATTGGCGCCTGTCAGTCTTATCCAAGGAACGCACCCCCCATGCGTCCCCTGGATAAGTATTTGGAAGCCGATTACAGCCTGAGGGCTGTAATCGGAAAGCCTATCAGAGATGCTGGCTCTGATAGGCACTTCCACAGCCAACCAGATGACGTTATTCAGATGGCCGGCGATCACCAGGGGGCCATCTGAATAGTCGGCGGCAGCGGCAATAAAGTGGTGGCAGCGACAGCGGCAATACAGCGGCAATACATAGATTCATGCAATGCATGAATCCATGTATTGTATTCAGTGGCGGTGCGGGAGCGAGAGGGGGCAGCGCTCCGGCACCCTCTATGGATGCACCGCCACTGCGTATACCACATTATACTGAACCTTTTCTGCATCTGAAGTACATCTACCTTGCACCTGTGCGGAGACTATACTGTATCTATACTGCATACAAGTTAGCTGGGACTGTCATTAAGTGTAAAGATCCTCTTAAAGAACCCCAGCTGTCAGAAAAACATCTTAGGCTGCGTACACACGATAAAATTTGTCCGCCGGGGACATGTCCGTCGGATATGTCCGCTGGTCAGTACACTCACCAGCGGACATATCCTCCCGCACAAGCGTCGTATGGATGCGACGCATGCGTGGAAGTTGTTTACTTCCTGGTGCGGTGACGTGGCGGCGTCAACGTCACCGCCACGTCACAGCGCTGTCTGCCGGCGGGAATTCAGCGGACATGTCCCTCCGTGTGTACGCAGCCTAAAAGAACTGTTTTTTTTTGTTTCATTTGCTTGTTTTGTTTTTTTTCATTTTTCGGGTCATTCCTTATGATCGAAATTCGTAACTTCTGAAATGTTTTAATTAGTTACGTTTCATTTGTTTAGATGCAGTATTCATTGTTTCGATAATTCGTAAAAATATGAAAAGTCGAAAATCCCCCAAAATTCTGAAAATGTGAAAATTCGAAATAATAACGAACTAACTAACTAATAATAACTAACTATTAAATTGTAGGTATTGTAATTTCATTTCAAATTTGTCTGTTAGTGAACTTAATGAATACAAATTTATCCAAAGTTATGAATTTCCCAAAATTACGAATACCGCGTCTAAACGAATGTAATGCAACAAATGAATAATAATACAAATATCATTATTAAAAATATTATTTATTATTTTTAATTTATTACGTTTCATTCGTTTAGATGGGGCATTCGTTATTTCGGATGATTTGTAACTTCGGATAAATTCATATTCGTTAAGTTCACTAAGAGCCACCCCATTGTGAAATATAGTGGTGGCAGCATCATGCTGTGGGGATGCTTTTCTTTAGCAGGGACAGGGAAGCTGGTCAGTTCATGGAAGGGTTGATTGAACCAAATACAGGGCATTCTTAGAAGAAAACTTGTTAGGCCTCGTACACATGGGCAAGAATCTCGTCAGGAAAAAAAAACGTTTTTCCCGACGAGATTCTTGGCAAGAATCTCTTGCTGCCCGAGTGTACACACAGACCTTTCTAAAGAACCGTGATTCTCTTGAAAGGCAAGAACTTGGTGACGTCATTGCGTACGACGAGCATGCGTGTGTCACATTCAATGCCCTCGCCGCAATCTCGCTTCACCCTACCTATGCCGTGGAAGCTACCGCTAATGGGTCAAAGTCATTTTGAGCATGCACGGGTTTCCACGATGACAGTAAAGTATACACACTCTCGGGTTTCTCGTCAGGAAACAGGCCGACAAGAATCTCGACGAGAAAATAGAGAGCAGGATCTCTATTTTTCTCGAAGAGATTCTGGTCAGATTTCCAGACAAGAAACCTGAAAGCCTCTTACACATGCTCGGTTTACTCAGCAAGAACCAGCAAGAAAACTGCTGGCAGAGCTTTCTTGCTGGTTCTTGCTAAGATAACCGAGCGTGTGTACGAGGCTTCAGAGTCTGCAAAAGACTTGAGACTGAGGCGGAGGTTCCCAAACATACAGCCAGAGCTACAATGGAGTGGTTTAGATCAAAGCATATTCATGTGTTAGAATGGCCCAGTCAATTCCAGACCTAAATCCAATTGAGACTCTGTGACAAGACTTGAAAATTGCTGTCAAGTCTGACAGAGCTTGAGCTATTTTGCAAAGAAGAATGGGCAAAAATATTACTCTCTAGATGTCCAAAAATGCTAGAGACATTCCCCAAAAAACTTGCAGCTGTAATTGCAGTGAAAGGTGATTCTAAAAAGTATTGACTTTAGGGGGGGGGGGGGGGCTGACTACAAATACACACCACACTTTTCACATATTTATTTGTAAAAATAATTGAAAACCATTTATCGTTTTCCTTTCACTTCACAATTATGTGCCACTTTGTGTTAGTCTACATAAAATCCCAATAAAATACATTTATGTTTTTGGTTTCAACGTGACAAAATGTGAAACATTTCAAGGGGTATGAATACTTTTTCAAGGGACTGTATATCTTAAATAAGGCAGACATTTTGTGTACCTGAAGAAAGTGGTAGTGCAAACAGAAATATGTATGTATCTTGTAAGTACTGTATGTATCTATCACCAAGACCGATTTTGAAACAATGTAGATGTAGACCTAATCAGAAAAATCTCATATAACCTTTACCAAGTCAATGTAATTTCAAAAGTAATGTTTAAATGTTTTTTAATACTTCAACTTTCATTCAAATTCATTCAAATTATACATGTTGATCTTGCCACAACAATCCTTGTTCAGCCACTTCCTGTTGTGGAGTGACAAAGTGTCAGGCGAAATCTTGTTGTAGATATTGCACAAGCATGTTTCTCAATTGTCACTATCACTTACCTCCCAACATTTTGAGATAGAAAAAAGGGACACCTACTAGCAAACATATGTAGGCATAGGACACACACCCTGCCACATACCCTTAACCACTTAACGCCCGCCGCACGACTATTTACGTCCACAGAATGGCACGTACAGGCAGATGGGCGTATATTTACGTCCCTGCCTTCTAGCGGGTCGGGGGTCCGAACGGGACCCCCTCCACTGCCTGCGGTGGGCGGCTTACCTCTGGGAGCGATCCGTCTTGAGGGGGCGGCTGCTCGATTCTGTCCGCCCCCTCATGATCGCTCCCAGCCAATCCCGTCGTGTCCCGCCGTGTCACTTCCTCTGCCAGTAAAATGTAAACCCTGGCAGAGGAAGTGATGCAGCACTCCTCTCGGCGGTATTTTCAAACCACTGAGAGGAGAGAAAAGTCAAAGTAAGTCGCACCTAACACTACACTGACACCACACACATAGGCACATTTAACCCCTTGTGATCACCCTCCCACCCCCCTGTCACAGTGTCACTGAATGAAGTGATCATATATGTACTGATCACTGCATTTAGTGTCAGTGTGACAGTGTGACAGGCAGTTAGTGTTAGGTTCAGGGTACCCCTGTACCCCCCCTAATAAAGTTTTAACCCCTTGATCACTGCCCTAGTTAACCCTTTCACTCCCTATTGCCAGTGTCACTAAGCGATCATTTTTCTGTGTCGCTGTTGCCACTAGGTAACAATTTTTTTTTTTATTGCGATTTTTTTTTTACTAAAGACATGTGGCTAAATACATTTTGGCCTAAATGTTTGACTAAAATGTAGTTTATTCAATTTTTCTTATAACAAAAAGTAAAAAATATTGATTTTTTTTCAAAAATGTCGCTCTATTTTTGTTTGTAGCGCAAAAAATAAAAATTGCAGAGGCAATCAAATACCATCAAAAGAAAGCTCTATTTGTGGGAAGAAATGGACGCAAATTTTGTTTGGGAGCCACGTCGCAGGACTGCGCAATTGTCTGTTAAAGCGACGCAGTGCCGAATTGTAAAAACGCCTCTGGGCATTTAGCAGCATATTGGTCCGGGGCTTAAGTGGTTAAAGGAGAATTAACCAGAAAAAAAAAAGGTTAATTAAATCCACTCTTCCTTTATATTGTCTATTAAAATGTAGAAATGCAGAAATTTTGTATTTGGACGAAAGGTTTAGCACTAGTAAAAAACACTTTTTGAAAGATATAGAAAAAGTCCTGCAAGCAGCATCTTTGGAGCAGTTTTGGAGCGGTGTATAAATCGCTCCTCCACCACCCCTGTCCATTCAAAGTGGTTCGGCAGTGGCACTACACAAGCACTTTTAAATCCTTTTTAACCCCTTCTAGGGGGTTAAAAGCACCCCGATCCAACCTGAATAGCGGTGCCAAAGTGCCGCTATAACAGCGGTACAGTGCTACTAAAACTAGAAGTGCTTTACCGCTACCGCCCCTTCGTCCCAGTGTGAAAGGGCTCTTCCTGTATATACAAAAACAAAGGTGAAAAGCAATACATTTTTTAAAAGACAAAAACATGACAATTGTTAATGATACCCAGTAATCTAGCTGAGGCATAGATCCACCTAAATATGGAGAAGGCAAACTGTACCAAACAATCGTTACAGCCATTAATGGTTGAACAAAATCCCTGGCTGTTCAGATGGATATAACAAACTGGATAAATAGTTTCCAGATCAGATTATACACTGCTGGCAAGATATCATATATGTGACAAACATCGGAAAAAACTTTGAGAGGCAAACGTCACTGGATAAGTAACAATGTTCACACTGTAATGCCACTAGTTAATAATTGGTTGACTAAGCAGCTCCAGACAATTCACAAAAGCTGTGGAACTTCAGATTTATTGCAACACAGTTCACTAAGGGATAGTTGATGTAATAAGTGAACATTGCATTATTCATATGTGTCTGAAATAATATGGCTGCCAGAATCAACAAGATCTTTTCATTTCCACCACAACAGGCATTGATGACTTTGTATTATATTAGGCTATATAATGAAAGGTCACATGTATTTTGGTGATTTTTTTCTACCTAACAAAAATGCATAAATTGTATTTTGAAACATCACAAACGCAAGCA
The DNA here is from genome assembly GCA_029574335.1 of Rana kukunoris. Classification (NCBI taxonomy): domain Eukaryota; kingdom Metazoa; phylum Chordata; class Amphibia; order Anura; family Ranidae; genus Rana; species Rana kukunoris. Next base: position 521,615,838 of record CM056049.1, read on the forward strand.
CACATCTCTGTGGATTAAGTACATTATTATTCTCCATCTCTGTGCTAGCTTAGGGGGGCAGTTTGGAAACTACTCTGTGAATTCAGTACCAGCACCGACACAGGCGATTACAGTATGCTATATCACTGTGATGCTAATGTCATAAAGAGTTTCAGGAGGAACTTTGCTTGCCCAGGGATTCAAATAAACATTACGGGCCATATTCTCAAGAGATACAACGGTGTATCGCAGGAAACACAGTTGTATCCCTGTTTTTTTTACTGGGTATCTATGTGTGTGATTCATAGAATCACTTACGCATAGATACAGTGAAGATCCGACAGGTGTAAAACACTTACACCGTCGGATCGTAGATGTAATGACTTCACTGGCCGCTAGGTGGCCTTTACGTTGATTTCTCATTTGCCTATGCAAATGAGCCTAATACGCCGATTCCCAAACGTTTTCACGCCGCCCCGACGTCGTTTCTGTCGTTTCCGTAAGCGTAAACCTACTCCTGCTATATGAGGGGTAGGTTTACGAAGTTCCGTCGTTGCCATGTTAAGTATGGTGTCGGGTCAGCGTTGTCTTTTTCCGTTGGTTACGTTGTTTTACTAAGTCGTTCACCAATAGGGCATTGCGTAAGTGGCGATCACGTCGTTTTCACGCCGGTTTTAACGACGTTTTCCGATGTGAGCTAGAGCATGCGCACTGGGCTATTTTTGCGACCAGGGCATGCGCAGTTCGAGCGATGCGGGGGCGCGCTTAATTTAAATACAAGCCGCCACCTTTGAATTACGCGGCCTTACGCCGGGCCATTTACACTACGCAGCCGCAACTTACGGAGCAAGTGCTTGGAGAATACGACACTTGCTCTGTTAAGTTGTGCCGGCGTAGTGTAAATGGCTTACGCTACGCCATTGGCCATTCTACGAGAATCTGGCCCTATATTTTCATCCTTACTTATTTTTTTGTTTTCAATCAGACCATCATTTTATTGCTTTTATACACAAAACACACAACGTACAACCCATATACATGTTAAAAATACATAACGCACCCTTCTCTCTCCCTATTGGTCATAGATTTATCTACTCCCATCTCGTCACCCATCCAAAATATCAGACCACCTTCTCCATATCTTTTCAAATTTCCCTATATAACCTCTATGTAAAAAGACATATTTTTCTTTAATTAAGGTTTCCCCTAATTCCCTTAAAGGGTTTGTAAAGGATTTTTTTTCTTTTTATCTTAATAGCTTCCTTACCTCATTGTTAGTTTTTGCTCTCAAGTTGCTGTAATTCTTCTTTGATCTCCACACTTCCTGGTTGTCTGTTTCCTGATAACCACAGTACTGGGAGCTTTCTCTCTGTGGTCACTAACTTCAAGGAGGTGTGATTACTGTGGGCCAGATTCAGAGAAGGGGGCGTACATTTGTGCGGGCGTATCGTATGCTCTTTACGCTACGCCTCCACAACTTTTATGGGCAAGTGACTTATTCAGAAAGCACTTGCTCCATAAGTTGCGGCGGCGTAGCGTAAAGTGGCCGGCGTAAGGGCGCCTAATTCAAATTAGTCATGTGGGGGCGTGATTCATGTAAATGAATCATGTCCCCACGTAATTTACATTTTTTCTGAACGGCGAATGCGCCGTCCGTGAACGTATCCCAGTGCGCATGCGTGAAATCACATCGCAAGTTGTCAATGTAAACGACGTGAACGTAACTTACGTCCAGCCCGATTCCCGAACGATTTACGCAAACGACATACAATTTAACGCTGTCCCGACGTCCATACTTAACATTGGCTGTGCCTCATATAGCAGGGGTAACTTTTACGCCGGAATAACGTTTACGCAAACAACGTAAAATACGACGCCCGGCCGCAAGTACGTTCGTGAATCGGCGTATCTCCCTAATTTACATATTCGACGTGTAAATCGACGAAAGCGCCACCTAGTGGCCAGCGTAAATATGCAACTAAGATACGCCGGTCCATCCCACATTCTCTCCAGCATAGGAATGTTACTTCGCTATTTATTCTATGCAGTTTCGTTGGGACATAGTACCATTTAGTGAGGAGCTTATAATTCATTTCTTTAACCTTTTGAATCCATTGACGTAGAATGGACATAATCTAGTACCTGCCTCTTCTTCTCTATAGATATAGTTTGGTTTAGTTCTAGTTCCCAACTTTCAACCATTTTCAATGCCTCTGGTTCTCTTAGGCCGCGTACACACGATCAAACTTGTCCGCTGAAACTGGTCCGCAGACCAGTTTCAGCGGACATGTTCGATTGTGTGTACGGCCTATCGGACCGTTTTCCAGCAGACAAAAATTTCCAAACATGCTTAGAAACCTGTCCGCTGGAAACCTGTCTGTCGGACAGGTTCGATGGTTAGTACACAAACCATCGGACCAAAATCCCCTGCATGCGCAGAATTAAGTCGACGCATGCTTGGAAGCATTGAACTTTGTTTTTCCATCACGTCGTTGTGTTCTACGTCACCACGTTCCGAGGGGATTTTGGTCCAATGGTGTGTACACACATCAGACCAACAGACAATTCAGCGTGGTCTGATGAAAACGGTCCATTTCATCCTCCTCTGCTTCCACATAAATGGGTAGAGAGCCTCAAGATCTCTGCGTTCTTTATGACTTATCGAAATACTCAGTATCTCTGTTTTCCCTTTGTTAATTTTTAAATTTGAGATCTCGCCGTATTTCTCATATTTAGCTATTATCTTTGGTAGTGTCTGCCTAGGGTTAGATACATACAGCATAATGTTGTCTGCAAACACAGAAATCTTGTGCTCCCTCCCTCCCACCTTTATCCCCTCTATTTCCTGATTCATCCGGATTGTTTGCATTAACGGCTCCAATGAGAGGACAAACAAAAGGGGGGAGAGCGGGCATCCCTGACGAGTCCCATTATAGAGTAGAAATCTATCAGACAGGGTGCCATTTACCCTCACCTGGGCCGAGGGATTTGAGTACAGTGCCCCTATCCACCTAAGCATATTTGGGCCTAATCCTACATGTGATAGAGTTGCTAGTATAAATTCCCAGTTTAGCCTATCAAATGCCTTTTCGGCATCCAATGACAGGAACAATACTGGCTCTTTACTTTTTAGGTCTTTTGTATCAAGAATAAAGCTCTTAATACATTATCTCTCGTTTCCCTCCCCGGTATGAATCCCGTCTGGTCATTTTCTATCAGAAGGGATGGAGATAATGCAGTTCAGTGATTACAGTGTACTGCAGTCTGCAGTGCACACACTTAAACACGGTCCAGGCTAGATTCTCTCAAGCATCATTCACACACAGCCAGGAATGCTGCTGATTTTCATATTTATTGCCCATACATCCCCTCTCTAGATACAGCACACTGGGATAGTGTGGGCGGGACTGAAAAGAGGAGGGGGAGGAGCTGTATTCCTCCCTGCTCGTATGTGAGGAGAGTGGGGGGGGGTGGCTGGACTCGCTGGGCTGTGAAAGAGTGTCATAGACTGACACTCGGCTCAGCTTGCAGTCTTAACTCTCGGAATTTACAGGCTGGTTCTCCTGTCCAAAGGACAGGAGAAATCAGTCTGTTTTTTTCAGTAAGTGAGATGAAGGCTTGGCCCACCCCTCCCCCCCACAGTGCTCATGGAGTCCTTTCTGCAACTTACTCTTCTCCGTGCTAATGAGGATGCAGGGGAAAGAGCAGATTGGGCGGATGTGGTTGTGTGAGCGCTCGCATTATGCAGTGTCGGCGAGCAGAGGGAGGGGGGAGGAATGCCCCGCGGAGCTGACTGGGGATGCTCTCCCTCTCAGCAAAGACTGTTACTCCAGCAGCGGCCCGAGCAAAATACAAACATTTTTTTTTTGGGGGGGGGGGGGGGGGGGCACATGGTGGGGCACAGCATAATGTTGGGAGGTCAGGGCCTCCTCTGGCCCCCCCTAGGGATTTCATTGAGTGGAAAATACCTATGGGTTACTGGTTCCAAATACAAAGATCACCCTGCTGGTCTCCAATATACTAAATAATAGAAACATTCATTAAATAATTATGATTTTATAGTTTTACCAGCACTACAACTCCTGGCTCTTTACGTCTAATTTCTCAGTTGAATTTCTCTGGAATCAACATGTTTTCTTAGTGGTTTAATCAAATTGTTGTACGTCATGTTTATTGGCAGACAACCAACACTTTTCCAGATTTTTTTACTTTAATCTTGGCTCCTGAATACAATTTAAGGAAATACAAATGTGCTTGTAAAGACAATAACGTCAAACATTTAAAAACAATCTTAGTTTAATAATGTTTATTGAAAACAAGTATGTTCATAAATCAAGAGGAATATGCACTTCAAGAAATATATATTATTTTGAATACAGATAAATTACTTTAAAACTGCACAAATGTATAATTATCCCAGGTTACATACTTAACTGGACCTTGTTTAACACACTGTGGTGGCCTACAGCCTTTTCATGTTAAAGCAATTAAACATTTTGGATATATGGCACTGTAGAGCAACAAAATGTTTCATTTTGTGTAAAGCGACTATTTGTTAATCTTAACGAAAGCCAAGTAAGCTTTTCTGGCAAAATATAAAGATGGGCCTCCCTCATAAAAATGTAGGCATATGTAATTCTAATAAAATAATATGTAATTCTAATAAAATGTTAATTCTAATAAAATGTTAATTAGGTGACATTATTTGCCTTAGACAGGATTTTAACTCTAGCTAACCAAAAGTCGGCATTTGCTGCGTTAGAGCTGAACTGATAAAAATAACATTTGTGTGCCCTCCCTGTATACTAAGCATACAATATTTGTTTAGTGTAAGGCAGTGGTCTCCAACCTACGGCCGGATGTGGCCCTTTGCTTGCTTTTATCTGGCCCTTGGGGCACTATTTTATTTTATTTTATGACAGCAACGATGGGGCAAAATTCCTACCAAAGAAATCAATGATGGTGCACTATTCCTCCTAATGACACTAACACTGGGGCCCAATGACAACAATGATGTGGCACAATTCCTCCTAGTGATATCAATGAGGGGGCACTATTCCTACCACTGACATCAATATCAATGATGTGGGATTGTTTAATCCCACTGATGCTGGGACATTTTGTACTCATGTTGGCCACAGTCCGGCCCCCCTAAAGTCTGAAACTTTGTGGCCCTTTGTTTAGAAAGTGTAAAGGAAAAACATTTTTTTGCTGAAATGACTGTTTACAGGGTATAGAGACATAATAGTTAAGTGATTGCTTTTAAAAATGATTAAAAATAGATAAAAATCAATCATATAATGTGCCTGCAGTTTCAGTTTCGTTTTTCATTTAGTTTCATGTTTCTGTGAAGGACAGAGACAGAGAGCCAATACAGGGCAGTGTTTGTTTTTAAAATGAAACCGATTGGTGTTGGATTTCTCCATTCACTCCAGTGACTGTCTTAAGTGACAACATTCTATCCCACAGTCAATCTTTCACGCTGTTAGTTAGTTCACAATTGTGAAATGTATAGATGTTATGCTTAAGGATCAATCCCAATAATAAAAAATATATAAAATGTATAAAGAACATATATAGTAGATACTCCATGAATCACAGATTGCAACTGCTAGCTTATAAGGGTGTGTAAAAAAACATTTATACCAGAGGTACAATACATAATAAAACAAAGCATAGTATTAAACAGAACATAATCATTGTAACGGAACGTCCCGCACTCCGCTTGAGTGCTTCCATCATATACTGCTTCCTATCAGTCTGGATATATATATCAGATATTCCAGCTGCCCTCAACACACAACGAGACAAGATTTGTTTGTGTGCTAAACATGGAGGGCCAGATTCAGGTACACGTACATTTGCGCAGCGTATCCGAGATACGATACGCAGCCGTATTTTACCAGGCTCTACAGCAAATTCTGGTAGATTTTTGCCCGTACGATACGGCGGCGTAGTCTATTTCTCGCCGCGTAATCAAAATACGCGATTAGGGGGCGTGAAGCATTTAAATTAGGCGCGTCCCCGCGGCGATCGAACTGCGCATGCTCCGTTCAGAAATTTCCCGCCGTGCATTGCGCGAAATAACGTCGATACGTCATTCGTTGTTTGAGTAGCATCGTTTAGGACATTCCTATTCCTGGACGTTGTACGTCAAAAATAAAAAAAGATGTCGGAAAATGTTGATATTCGACGCGGGAACAACGGCCATACTTAACATGGGCTGTCTAATATTAGACCAGCAAAAAGCTGGTATAGTTTTACGCAGCGAAAAGATGACTAAAGATGCCGTAAAAGATTTCGATTGAAGATCGTAATTTCGGGGATCGACGGCAAAAGATCATTTGCATACCCCGACGCGGAAAACGACGGGAAGTCCACCCAGCGGCCGCAATTTTATTGCAGCGTAGATCCGAAGGCGTACGAACACGTAAGCCAGTCGGATTGAAGCGCAAAGCCCTCTTTTCATGGTTTGAAGTTTCAAACTAGTGAAAAAACGTGCGTAATTAGAAAGTACTCCGGTCTAACACCAGTTAGACAGGAGTTAAGGCTCTGTGAATCTGGCCCGGAGTCTTTATTAGAACCAAGAATACAGTCTTATATACAGTTAGAGGAGGTAACCATAAGATAAATTAACATGAGCTAATTAACTTTAGTCATTAGTCATTTACCCAGACTAGGCGAGTAGACGTCACATCTCCGCTCACCTGCTATACAATACACATTATCATAAGTGTAAACACAGGACATATTCACACAATAGCAGGGTCAATTAGCACAGAGAATAGACAGATGGCTGGAGGTGACGGCATTAGCATCTAACAGTATGAATGAGTCACTCTTACAATTAACCCGTTGAGTTCAAAATCAACAAACAGTAAATAGTTCTTTACAGATATCCTGGAATATATTGTGGATAATAATTACATAATAATCCGATCTCAGGTAGTCCAAGATATCATTTCTCAGTCATCCTATCCCCCTAGTGGACATATGATGATTTTAGACATAATAGGGTTCTTCGGTGATGTCCCGGGTGAGTCTGTCACAATCATAAACCAGTGTTATCTTCTTTAACACATTTCTTGGATGAAACTCGCTTCTTCAGGAGAAAGGAACTCAAGTATCTAGTTGCTAAAATTCAACACAGGTCCTCATATATATGTAGCACTACCCCGAAGGAGCTGCTGGTTTAGATTTGGGTCTGCCATTACCTTACTGTTCACCATGCTTTTCCTAGGGGCCCTTCTTGAAGAGTCACAAATGTCCACACCAACACTTGGTTTTCTTTGCTTCAAATGTTTTATTAGCACATTTCTTTAGAGGGACAGAGGGTTAGGGAAGATTCAGGTACCCTGCTTTGCGGGTTGCGGGTATAATCTTGGATCCAGAGGGCAACTGTCCCACACTGGATTAGGCGACCACCTGATAGGCCTCTCTCAGTTGCCTAGTAGCCGGTGCGAAGCATCCTCTAATTGAATCCTTAATTATTTGGCTCCTTCCTGCAGTAAAGACAGCACAGGACCATCCTTAGACCAGTAAGCCCCCAGAAACTTCTGGGCCTACTTTCAGTAGTGGTGCCTTGGGCCAGCAGGCCCCAAGACCAAAAAGGTTGCTAATACATCCCTGAGGCCAGGAGGGGCACCAGGTTAGGATCAGAAGACCCCGCCAGAACAGCTCCTGCCCCTTAAGTACCCCTTCTAGGGGACCACGCCATTGAGCTGTTTCTGGGCAAGAGGCACCCAATACACCCAGCCCATTGCAATTCCAACCTTGACCTCTGGTGAGAGCGACACCCATGGTCAGGTGGAAGATGCGCAACACAGCCGAGCTGGAACAAAAACACATAATTTGGCAAAAAAATCTGAGCTAAACTACAGCTCAGATAACTAAATTTACAACATAGTGCCTACTCAACAGGAGCAGGGCGCTACATATAATTGTACAAAGAGTAGATAGACAAACACCCCAGACATCAAAGATTTCATATAGTGATAAATCTCATTTGCAAATGGTATTGACATAGTTCTGAATTTTCCATCCCGGCACAAAAAGGTGCCTGGATTACTTAGGGAAAAGGACCTCCAAATTAAAGACTCACATTGAGGTCTGCCAAACACAGCCCTTTCTATCATTAGCTTCTCATCACACTTCAAGGATTCTCATATGCCTACTAAGTAAGGGACATCTAAATTGTTAAGTACAAGGAACCTAAAAGAGTGCTTATGATGTTGTATATTTTCTCCTTTCCAACCTTGCTCAGTCACACTCCATGAAATGTAAGAGATCCTTACGGCATCACGATGGATCTGATAATGATCCAGACACCATTCTAAGGCCAGAATAAAATCAAGAAAATTTCATCACTGTTCTCCATCCTCCATCCTGACCAAAGGGGAGATCGTGTGGAACAGGGGCAGGCAACCCCCGACATGGATGCCACAAGTGGCATGCAAAAGCCTCTTTCGCGGGCACTCGACTCACTCCACATCAGCAGAGCAGTGTAGGGAAGTGTCAGTAAGACACTAATGTATTCCAATTTCAGAATTCCCAACGCTGCACCTGCACTGAGGGGGAGGCACTGTGCCCCCCACACATTGCAAAAGATGGGAAACATTGTTTAACTTTACTGTAGCTGCGATCGTCAGCTTTTGTGATGGAGAAGAGATTGGGTGCAGTTCTGCTGGGGGTCCCTGTTTCCAGGAGGAGGACTGTCATTGGCCACTGCTAAAGCTAATCACAGTCCTGTTAGCTTGTTCACTATCTGGAGGAAGATGACTCGTTTGGTTTCCACTACCAATCTCAGAAAGAAGTAATTTCACTGTGATTGAGAAAACCACAATCAGCTGATAGTTTGTGGAATTACTGTTGAGCTTCTGGGAACTTTGTTGAAATTATTCCTGAACCTTTGCCTCACTTACTACTGAACCCCTGCACACTGTGTCCCTTTAAGCCAGTATTCAGCACAATGAAAATCACACCCAACAGCTGTTGGGGAACAACTTATGATCCTGCAAAAACATACTTGGGGGACACACCCTAAAAATGCTATACATCTAAGATGGTACTGCTATAAGACCAAAGACAGCACAAAACAGAAATATTAGCGAACACATGCAAAAATCACAATAATCTTGCAAGGCTAATTAAAAACACCTGAACATATTCAAAAATATGGGGGTTTGATCACACTATATGGTCATATAGTGCTAAGCCCACTTACTGTGACAAAGTACCCCAAATTAGTGGGTCCTAACCTAGTAATAGAATGAAAGGACCTGTGTCTCAACCATGGGAGATAAACTCTTCTATATAGGAGAACTGAAGGGATTCTTCCTATGTACTGGTGGCCACTAATAAGAGGTAATGAGGAGGGGGAGGGGTGCTCCAGCCCAAGAGACCTGGTTAGGGTCTATACAACCTTAAAAAACATACTTGGGGGGCACACTCTAAAAATGCTATACATCTAAGATGGTGCTGCTATAAGACCAGCGCACACATGCAAAAATGACATTTATCCTGCAAGGCTAGTTAAAAACACCTGAACATATTCAAAAATACGAGGGTTTGATCACATTATATGGTCCTATAGTGCTAACGTAAGTCGTGTACCGGGGTGGGCTCTCCAAGGTACAGTGAAGTCACGAACGAGGAAAACAACTTTGACACCAGCGTTTGTGAAACAGTTCTTTTCTTTTACTGTAACAAGGTATTAAACCGAAAGCACAAAATGAACACAGCAATAAGGTTACATACACCCAGCCGTAGCTGAGAACCCCGGTGCTGCACAGCAAGATGCCCCCGTGTGGATACTGAGGCAATTTGCCATAATTTGTCTATTGGAGGATACAACTAGGACTGTCCCTCCTTACCTTTTATTACCCTTATGAGAACGCGAACGATTGTGTATATGCTTAGTTTCGGGGTCATCTGCGGTACAGCACAGCAGCTTACAAACTTATCACTTATATGCAATATTTACCCCCTTTTACATAACCGGTATGATAACACGTGTGTAAGTTTTTCTTCCTTAGTGAAGACACTAAACAGGTTTGTAGTTTGGAAGATTGCTCTCCATATGCAATGTCTCTTTAAGTAGCAAAATACTTGTACCACTGGTAGCAGTACTTTTGGCCTAATACACTGTAATGACCCTGACTAACTAATTACAGGCCTAATCTTTAGGCGCCAAACATCACTAGGTGGTGCGTGCACAATATTACTGACCCGGGTCTTGAATTAACGAAAAGTCCTTTCAGCAGCCACGAGGTACTGCAGGTGAGGCTGTGTCTCAACTTCTATCAGCCTTCCTGAAAAACTATCCTTTTTTTTCCTCCGGACAGGCTCTGTACTGTTCCTGAAGCTCTAGATTGTACGGTTCCCCCTGGATGCGACCAGATTCAATTTTCACACAGTCCCACAAAACATGTCTGCTCCATCCACTTCCTGATTCTCCTTCTCCTTCTCAGCTCCACCTCCTCTTCAAGAGCAAACAAAAACTTGCAGTCTGTCAGCAGTGTGTAGAAACAGTGGCCTCTTGTGGTCAAAACTCAGAATGGCAATTATACACAAAGAGTGAACAATAAAACTCAGAATGGAAATTATACACAAAGAGTGAACAATGGGATCTGCTTCACAATCTCACACTAAGACCACTTACTAATCTGTTTTGTAACTTATGATCCTGAACACAGGTCCACTGTTTTCATAAAATGCCCCTGACCTGAGCTCATCATTGTGCATCCATTCCAGATGTGTGTATGTGAAATCACATACAAGCATGTGAGCTGGATGCAAGAGCCAAGAGGTAAATCAACAGGATGAGTGTGCCAGGACAGGTAGATGTGTTTCATATCTGCTTCCTTTCATCACTCTGCATATAACTGCATATAACACATATCATAGATGAGAAAAATCAGAAAAGAAAGACTGCATATGACTCAATAAACAACAAAAAAAGCCTTTGCCATACGAGAGTTTTCGTACATTATTTCCTTCCTCGATTTTGACTTGCTGTGAAACAACAAGGAAAATCTGATGATCGTTTGCCCGATATATTCTTATAGTGTGTACCCCACTTTACAGTGGCTCAGAACTGCTTTCAGCTGGACAGCTTAGTAAGTTTTAAGTCACTGCCATTCCCCCGTTTTCAAAACTGTTCAGCGACTCTGCAAAACAAACAGAAAGCTGTGATCACCAGTCACAGGTAGACATGTGCAGATTGGAATATTTTGTTTTGTTTTTTTTTTTGTTTTCGTTTGGAAAATAAATTTATTTAGTTACTCCCAAAAATCGTTTTGATTCATTTCGTTTTTCGTTGGGTAATAGCTTTCGTCCGAAAATCCAATAATACTTGGTTTCTTTTGAATGGTCAAAAGAATATTCGACGGAACGTCGAATCTTTATGTCGAATCGTACATTTCCGTTCGAATATTCCGTCTACAAGAATTCTAATGTTGTATGACTAGTAATAATGTTGAATCTATTTTCTCATAAATCAAAATCTAATCTCTGTAATGTCGAATCTATTATTTCTATAGTGTCGAATCCTTTCTCTATAATGTCAAATCTATTATTTCTATAGTGTTGAATCTTTTCCCTATAATGTCGAATCTTTTCCCTATAATGTCGAATCTCTCTATATCGAATTTTTACCGCATCGAAAACAAAAATAAAGCATTTTTTATGTTGGATCTTTCGGTTTTCGTTTCTTGCGCTTTCGTTATCGTTTGTTAAAACGATAATGAAAAAACCTGATTTTTGGACGAAAATGCATTCTAACTAAAACGAATGCACATGTCTAGTCACAGGTGGTCAGAGCTATTTAACTAAAATGTGTTAAGTGCATTTTGTTAGTGTATCTGCTAGTACACCTCTCTCCTCCCCACCCTCAGACTGACAAAACTACTGTCCAAAGGTGCCAAACCATTATCCGAGCACGCAGGAAAAGGAGGGGGGGGGAGGTCCCCTTCCAAAGCACCTTGTCCCCATGTTGATGTTCAGAATTCCTTCAATTCAGCAGAGAGCCGAATGAACACATTTGTTGCTGATCATTGGTAAACAGTATATAGCATAATACACACTCTGTACAGCAGGTGGTGAACTCTCCTCATGTGAACAAGCCCTAAAAAAAGAGACCTATGAGCATGTGCGAAGTGTTGCTTAAAATCCAGTTCCCACACCTTCCTCTTTGGTATGTATTTTGCCAGAGCAGGTTTCTGTACTCTCTAGGAAATGCCAGCAGAAGAGTGGAGCTTTGAAGAGTCTCAATTGTGGCATGTTTTTGAAAATACTGCTTGAGATTTATAATGTATTTATAATGTATTGAACATATAGCCCCACTCTTAGGCCGCGTACACACGATCAAATCTATCTGCTGGAAACGGTCGGCCCGACCGTCCCAGCAGACAGATTCGATCGTGTGTACGGGCGAGCCAACGAATTTGGCCAGCCGACAGATTTTAAAGCATGCTTTAAAATCTGTCGGCTGGGAATCCGTTCGCCCGATATGTCTGCTGGTTAGTACGCTAACCAGCAGACATATCTTCTCGCACATGCGTTGAATGGATTCGACGCATGCGCGGAAGTAATTCACTTCCTGGTGTGGCGTCAACGTCACCGACACGTCAGCGCGCCATCTGCCGGCGGGGATTTTGGTTTGATCGTGTGTACACGATCAAAACAATACATCCCAGCAGACAGATTTGTTCAAATCGGTCTGTCCGTCTGCTCGTGTGTACGGGGCCTAACAGAAAAAAACTGATATATGGATGAAATGTGAAATCCTTCATACTGTCAATACCTTGAGTAAATTGCTCCTAGCATTGATCTTGAGTGATAGAAATATGTTTACAAAAGCAGATTGCTTTCTATTAGATACCATTTGGGTACCTTATATGGGAATTTAATATTGGATGGCATTTCTAGAGGCCCTGACACATGTACACAAAGGCGGCTCTTTAATTGGGCAAATTAGGCAGTAGCCTAAGGCCTCACACTCACAGGGGCCTCGCGCCTGCCTAACTTACCCAATGCATTACCCCAGTTTTGAGGGGATCTTAATGTTAAGAGCCCTGACTCAGGAGCAGGGCCGCCAGCGTCCCTAACAACCAGTGAATATCGGAGACACCAACCCCTTGTGATGTCAATGACCCAGCATGCCCTCAGTCAATGACGTCACAAGGGGGCGGGTTCAGCAGGTGACATCACTGGGTGGCCCCCGCCCCTTAGGTATTAAAGAGCAGGATCTGTTGTTAAAAGAAGCTTCCAGATTCCGATAAGCCCCCTGCTCGCAGACCCCCACAACCACCGGGTTGTGGGGAAGAGGCTCTTGTCCTTGAATTATTTTTCAGATGATGGTGTGAGTGGGGGGCCCATGTCAAGTTTTGCCTAAGGCCTCACAAAGCCTAGAGCCGCCTCTGCATGTACACCTGCAATATCATAATGCAGATCCCCCTAATGTATTCCACATTACAACTTGGAACTTCAACATTCTACTGAGAAGTTGTGGGATGTGTTGGGGACATAATTAAGCCTTAAAATTTCTATATTCAGAGATTCAAAACTGCAGGTGATTCTGTTCCAAAGGCTCCCAGAATGCCCTGCAGAAACAGATTCTCCTGAAGGGTTACTGACTGGCCTCTAGCAGTACCATGCTGTATCTACATTTGTAAAGTTAAAAAAATTTGATCGATCAAAAGAATTTTGATCGATCAAAAAAATTTAAGATTAATCGAGGAATTAATCTTTAATTTTCCCAGCCCTACTTTTTAACATATATATGGGGAATAAACACCTCAACTAACATCACAAAAACAAGAAGAGAATGGAAAAAAACAAGAAAGTTAAGGTCAGAGGAATAGAAAATTAGTAGGAAAGAACAAGAAACACTAAGCTGGGCTGCTAAGGAAAGGTTACACATGTGAACAAGCAAGAAACATTCATTATGCCGCGTACACACGGTCGTTTTTTGCGATGAAAAAAAACGTCGTTTTTTAAAACGTCATTTAAATTGATCGTGTGTGGGCAAAACGTCGTTTTTTGTCTTAAAAAAAACGACCAAAAAAAAATTCCAACATGCTTGAATTTTTTGTGTCGTTTTTCAAAACGTAGTTTTTTGTTTCACAAAAAGCCACCGTGTGTAGCAAAAACGTCGTTTAAAACGACGTTTTTCAACCCGCGCATGCCCAGAAGCTAGTTATGAAGTGAGCTTCAATGGAAAAGTGTGGTGAACGTAACCTCGTTTTTTGTGAAAAAAACGATGGTGTGTATGCAACATCGTCTTTGAAAGTGACGTTTCAAAAACGTCGTTTTTTACTTCACAAAAAACGTCGTTTTTTTCCATCGCAAAAAACGACCGTGTGTACGCGGCATTACAGTTTAGTTGAGAGATTCTATAAAAAAAAAAAAAAACTACAATTGTCATCCTTAAGACCAGCATTTAATTTTAGAGGCATGTTATTAATATCAACTTAATGACAAGCTCCTTTGTTAATGCATGTCAAATGATGTCAAATGTTTTTTTTTTTTTTTTTTACCTACTGCAACAGTGCCACAGTTAATGTTATCCATCTAAGTCAGGGGTGTCAAACTCAATTTCACTGTGGGCCGCATCAGCATTATGATTGTCCTCAAAAGGGCCGGTTGTATCTGTAAGATTAGATGTCCAGCGCATCCCCTCCCTTTACAGTAGATGTCAAGAGCCACCCCACCATTAGAAGTTGAGTCCCCTACTCTCCCCTACATCACAGTGCACCCCCTTTCCTTATGCTGTTAGGAAGAAGATGGATGCATTGCTTGAAAGCAGAAAGTAGGGGTCTGGAGGAGGCCCAGAGGAGGGCTGGAGCTCTCCTGCAGCTGCAAGAGAGGTGCGAGGGCCACATGGAATGGCCTGTAGGGCCGGATTCGGCCCACGGGCCTTGTGTTTGACACCTGTGATCTAAGGGTTACTTATCTTTTAATATGGTCCTACCATGTCCTCATCCCTCCTTCCCCAAAGACGGGGATGTTGTATATGAATATTAAAATTTGGCCATGGATAGAATAATGGTTCATACAAACCACAATAGATTTGATAAACTTTCACGATAGTCAGTGTGTTTTTTGTACACCATTCCCACTATGATGATAATAATTACAACCTTTGTGTCCAGGAGTAGATGTTGTTGAGCTGTAAAAACAAAAAAATACAGCTAAACGATGTAACAAGCATTTTCCGTTTTTAGGCGTTCTACATTATAGGGAGTGTTTTTACTGAAAAAACACCAAAAACTTGGAAAAACATCTATAAACGCTTATCAAAAACGTGGCCAACAGCTGCCTGGCAGCACCACTGGTGTTTTTTAAAAGTCCTGTGTGCATGAGCCTTAAAGAATTCTGGATAACAGGCCTCAGGCCAGCTATATGTGTGTTAGCATGCTTCAGGCCAGGAGAAGATGATACAATATGGCAGAGTTTCTCTAAACAGCAGGTTGGTGACTGTCCTGTGCAGGAAAAAGTGGGTCAGGTCCAGAGGCCACATGGTGCCAACAGCCAGCCAATGTGGACCCATATTACACATGCATGTTTTTAGACCGCACAATACTTTACATTTGTCAAAATTTATTTAATTTGAATTTTTTTACTTTTATAGCACTTTTCTCCCGGGGAAAACAAAGTGCTTAGAATCTGAGGTAGCCATTATGGGCACACTTATTTTTAAAAGAGAAGTATGGGAATTTGCTTTGTTTCAGAATCATTCTTACCTAGTCCCCTACCGGCTCTAACACTGAGAACTAAGTGATCAAACACTACCAATCGCTCAGTTCTCAGAGCTCCCTGAGCAGAGAACTGGTGGCTGTCAGTCACCATCTCTCCGCTCTGCCCCTCCTCGCTCACTGAAGCAGTGGGCTGTAGAGGGGACAGCTCATGCTCTAAGCAGATTGCTGAGAGGCTGAACTGGGTGCTGGTCCATGCACGTGGGCAGATCTCGACCATATGGTTGCGATCTTTCCCGACCCTGGATCGGTTCTGTGATGTCAGCCAACACTGCACTCCTGTGATCAACAGGGCAAGTACAGCCAAATGGGCTTTGGATGTGTAGCACCCTCTATCATAGGTAGGTGCTAGAAGTGAGGACTTGTGTGGCACCTGCCAGGCAGGTAAATGTAGGCAGGCCTATGCTTCAGGGTAGGCCTGTTTGTTTTGATCTAGGGCAGGGAGTGGTTAGTGTAGCAGTTTGTGGGCACCTCCCCTGCTTCCAGAGGAGAATGTTCTGGGAAAGGGGCAGGGCTGGGAGCTGAAGTGACAGGGAGCTCATGCGAGGAGCCCTGACCAATCCACAACTGGAATTGGCAGGGGGCAGGCCTCTTACTTAAGCTCAGGTCCAGCCCACTGGAGGGGAGTTGTCGGCTGGGAGACGTGAAAAATGGAGTGCTAGATCACAGCAGGAGGCCCATCCCCATTTGGGGTGGTGTGCGCCTTGGCGGAGGAGCCCAGGAGCTGGGAGGGAGCCTTGTCCTTACACTGTTATGGGAGAGGTGTCCTGGAACAGTAGGGCTGGAGAAGTGATTGGAACACATGTCCGGTTAAGTTCTTCACCATGTACCCAGGGCAGGAGAATGTCGGTGAGTGAGGCACAGTGGATATCTGGAAGAGGCATGCCAGGGGAGCTGGGTGCAAGGCCAGAGGAGAGACTGTGGGGTTTTGTGTCAAATCGATGTGGCCTGCAGGCACAGGATTTGCAAGTCAGACTAGCTGGGATCAGTAGTCCACCAACTAAGGCAAGCTGCTACTAGGCTGCAAGAAGAGGTACTGCAGGCCCATGGCCTATCAACAGTTCAGCAAGTCAGCAGCATCTAGGACTATTCAGAGTATTCCTTGGTGTAAAGTGAAGATGATGAGACAGAAAGGCTAATGCCGCGTACACACGATCATTTTTTGTGATGAAAAAAAACAACGTTTTCTGTGAAGTAAAAAATGACGTTTTTGAAACGTCACTTTTCAAAGACGATGTTGCATACACACCATCGTTTTTTTCACAAAAAGCGAGGTTACGTTCACCACACTTTTCCATTGAAGCTCGCTTCATAACTAGCTTCTGGGCATGCGCGGGTTGAAAAACGTCGTTTTAAACAACGTTTTTGCTACACACGGTGACTTTTTGTGAAACAAAAAACGACGTTTTGAAAAACGACACAAAAAATTCAAGCATGTCGGAATTTTTTTTTGGTCGTTTTTTTGAAGACAAAAAACAACGTTTTGCCCACACACGATCAATTTAAATGACGTTTTAAAAAACTAAGTTTTTTTTCATCGCAAAAAACGACCGTGTGTACGCGGCATAATTGTTCACAGTGAAGTTTGTGCAGGAGGAGAAGAGTCCCGGGATTAACAGGCTGCAGGAGTTCATGCAGAGGAGGTGCAAGGGTCTGCAAGAGTTTGTGCAGGGGGAAGTGACTGTGTATATTAGAGTCTATCAGTTCTTAACCACTTGCTTACTGGGCACATAAACCCCCTTCGTGCCCAGGCGAAATTTCAGCTTCCGGCACTGCGTCGCTTTAACTGACAATTGCGCGGTCGTGCGACGTGGCACCCAAACAAAATTGGCGTCCTTTTTTTTCCCACAAATAGAGCTTTCTTTTGGTGGTATTTGATCGCCCGTGCGGTTTTTATTTTTTGCGTTATAATGAAAAAAAGAGCGACAGTTTAAAAATATACTGTATATATATTTTTTACTTGTTGCTATAATAAATATCCCATTTTTTTTTTTTTTTTTTTTTATATTTTCTTTTCTCAGTTAAGGTCGATACGTATTCTTCTACGTATTTTTGTAAAAAAAAAAAAAAAAAATCACAATAAGTGACTGCTTTGCGCAAAAGTTATAGCACCTACAAAATAGGGGACATAATTATGTTTTTTTTTTTTATATTTTTTTTTTACTAGTAATGGCGGCGATCTGCGATTTTTATTGGGACTGCGATATTGCGACGGACACATCGGACACTTTTGACACATTTTTGGCGCCATTCACATTTATACAGCGACCAGTGCTATAAAAATGCACTAATTACTGTATAAATGTGACTGGCATTGAAGGGGTTAACACTAGGGGGTGAGGAAGGGGTTAAATGTATTGCCTGGGTGTGTTCTAACTGTGTGGGGGGAGGGGGGTGACTGGGGGAGGTGATCGATGCTGTCTCCCTATGTACAAGGGAAACAGCATCTGTCTCCTCTCACTGACAGGACGTGGAGCTCTGTGTTTACACTCAGAGCTCCACGTCCCTGCTCTCTCACCGACGATCGCGTGTACCTGACGGACATCGCGGCCGCCAGGTACACGCATCGGATCCTCGGTGATGCGTCGGGACTGTTTTTCCCTGCCGCGCGCCACCCTGTGGCGCGCACGGGGAATTACAAGTAAATCACGTCCAAAGACGTGACCCCGGCGCCTCAGGTCCGCGCTGTTCACGTATTATGTCAATAGCGCGGACCTGAAGAGGTTAAAAAGCTCAATTCATTTAACCAATTCAGTAACCATGATGGCAAATTGATCTGTTCTATGGGCATCCCATATCCCCTTTCCCCAACTAAGTTCTTTCCCCTAAATAAACAAAAACAAAACAAATGACTGCTCATTGACTCTGATGCCTTGTACACAGAAAACTGCCATTTTTTATATTGGTCGTGAAAACTGGTTGTGTATATGCTCCCTAGCAGTTTTCTTGATGAAAAAACTGCCCGCAAAAAAAATTGAAACCAGCTCTCTTTTTTCTCGTCGTGTTTCCCGCCAGTGTTTTTTTTCGGCGTGAAAAACGGTTGTGTGTATGCTTTTCCGAGGGGAAATAAAACGCGCATGCTCAGAATCAAGTATGCAGCCCAAAAGCAGCCATTTGGAAGGAACTTCCCCTTTATAGTCCCATTATACGTGTTGTACGTCACCGCGCTTTGGTCGGATGTCTTTTTGCATGAACGTGTGTATGCAAGTCAGGCTGGAGAGGAATCACGTCGGGAAAAACGTAGTTTCTTTCTCGTACATCACGGGACACAGAGCAGCATATTCATTACTATATGGGTTATATGGAGTACCTTCAGGTGTGGACACTGGCAATCTCAAACAGGAAGTCCCCTCCCTATATAACCCCCTCCCATAGAGGAAGTACCTCAGTTTTTTCGCCAGTGTCTTAGGTGTTGGTCACGGAATAGCTTTGCCTCCACATCCTTGGGATTAAGGCGGGCTAACCGGATCTGTCCAAGGAGCCTCAGTGCCAAAGTGGACAGTACCCGGGCCCCAAACCGTGGGGTTTTGCCTATAATGCTCCTCTCTAGAGGGCTGGACCCTGGGCCCAGGACTTGGAGTTTTTTCTAAACCAAAAGATCCTGTTTGCCAGGGTGCTGTATAGGTCCAGGACAGTCGGTTCCTTCCAGGACCCCAGTGCCTGAAGGTCTACTACGCTACCCACGGAGATGGGAGAAGATTGGACCGTTTTTGCTATGCAAACGTCCTGCGGCATGGAGCAGGTAAGAGGGGAGCCTGCGGGACTTGGTTCGACAGCAGGCTCTCCAGGGGAGATCTTAAGGGGGGTAGCCTGAGTATGCTCTGCATTGGCACCATGGTCACTATGTCTGATGGACAGGATGGCCTGAAATGTTCCCCCCCATCACTTGATCCCCCTACCTATCTATATATGTTTGCTAGCTACCTGCTGCTCGCTGGTTGAAGGTCTTTTTAAAAAAAAAAAAAGGGAGATCTGTCTCTAGGCTAAAGGGACTCCTTAGGGGCCTGTTTTAAGCCTTACCTAGCCGGGATTCAAATCTGCCGCCTGATGCGTCCTCCAGCCTGCATTTCCTGGGCTCCAGAGTGCGTCTCCTCCTGGGCTCTCCTCCCCCGACAGTCGCGCGCGAGCGCGCACGTGCGCATGCATATAGAAAATTTTTCGCGCCGTTCGGGAAGGGGGGGGGGGGGGCGGGAGCGTGAATGCAGTGTAGAGTGGGCGTGCCTTCAATTGCTGTTTTACACAGCAGGCGCGATCTTAGCTCAGATCAAAGCTGAGCTGGAAGAGAGAGGACGCAGAGCTGGCAGCACAGTGACTCCCGGTGGCGAGAAAGGGGTAGTACATGCTGGAGTCAGCTCCAATGCTTTTTGTTAAGCCAAAAATCCCCTTGGCAACAGGTTGAATGCTGGCAAACATGTTGGGGGTGGGGCTGTATGTTGTGAAAAACAATAATATTATAAAGGAAAACATACTGAGCCCCACCGTTTTTGGGCATTAGTGATCCTATTGTCCCCTAAACCTTATTTTTTGTACTCCTGGCTATAACAGTCTGTTGTTGTAAGCGGAGTCCCTCGGTTTTGTATTATGGCTTCCAAAGGTTCAGGATCAAAACACAAAAAAAAAAAAAAAAAAGGGCAAAGACAAAGGGGTTCCTCCTCTGGTTCTGATGATATGCCAATACTTTCCCCACAGGTTATTCCTATAGGGGTCACCTTGGATAAGCCATTAAGGGGGTCTGGTGCTGAGGCTGGCCCAGATCGGCCCAACCCTGTGTTATCACAGAGGAGATGCTAGCCGTCACCCTAGGGGGGGGGCTAGAGAAAAAAGTTAACAGCTATGATCGCTGGCTCTATTTCTGGCAAGAAGCGGACTAGATCCCCATCGCCAAAAGGTGTATCCTCGGATGCTGAGATTCTATCTCCGGAGGAATTAGAATTTCAGGAGGATCGGTTGGACCAGAACCTAGAGGAAGGATCTACCACTGAAGAATCGTTTTCAGCCTCCCAGACGGAGAGTCTGTGGGTCCAGTCTTTGACAGACATGGTCCGCTCGGCATTTAATTTGCCATTTCCAGAGCCTCAGGTTCCTGCGGTATCCTCTTTGGGTTCTTTTAAAGCGCCTTTAAGCAACGCAGCTTTTCCGGTCCACCCTCTGTTAGAGGAATTGGTTTTTCCAGGATTGGGACGACCGGGCAGAACTTTTTCTGCCGCCTAAAGCCTACGGCCACATCACCCTGAAAGCGCCCGATCTCGTCTGATCTCGGAGGCTAAGCAGGGTCGGGCCTGGTTAGTGCCTGGATGGGAGACCGCCTGGAAGGTTTTCTGTTATTTACCCTATGGAAGAGAAATTTTTCTAAGAAATGGGCGCTCCCAACTGTGGACGCAGCCATCTCATGTGGGAATAAATCATTAACTGGCCCGGGGGGAAAACATACAAATGTTTAAAGGTCCCGGTCGATAAACGTTTAGAGACACGTTTTCAAGCATCCTTTGCTACGGCAGGAGCAGTGGTACAGCCAGCAGTGGCTGCAATTGGAGTTTGTCAGGCGTTAAAGGACCAGACAAAACAAATGCTTAAAGACATCCCTGCCCAATAGGCAGAGGAGTTATTGGATATTCCCAGAGCTCTGTGCTTTGCGGTAGAGGCTATAAAAGACTCCATTCAGCAGGCGTCTCGTTTGTCACTATTTTTAGTGCATATGAGAAGGCTCTTATGGTTGAAGAACTGGGCGGCCGAGCCCCATACAAAAGACTATTGGCAGGTTTTTCCCTTCCATGGAAAGATCTGGATAAATACATTCAGACTGTTAAGTGGCAAAAGTACCCTTTTACCAGGCAAAAGAAGTTCCGGGGTCCTGCGTTTAAAAGGCAGCTCCCCCCTGTTCCAGGCAGTATCGGGCCTCCGGCGCGATCAAACTTTTAACAATGGATCGCAAGGACAGGCCTCTGGGGGCAAGAGGCCATGGTATCGATCCCCGACAGAGGGGGTCCGATCATCTGTGGCCACAGGCTACAGATTAGAATTTCTAAAGTTTCCTCCACAAGGAAGGCCTCAATGCGGGCGGCATTGGATCATCTGCTGTACCAGGGCATAATGGTAGAGGTACCAGCCCAAGAACAGGGGCTAGGTTTCTATTCCAATCTGTTTGTCATACCAAAGCCCATCGGCGATGTCAGACCAATTTTGGACCTAAAAGGTTTAAATGCTTACCTAAGGGTTCGCTCTTTCCGGATGGAATCCGTTCGGTCAGCAGCCGCCACACTCCAGAAGGACGACTTTCTGGCTTCTATAGACATAAAGGATGGTTACCTTCATGTACCAATCTTTCAGCCACATCAAAGATTTTTTTGCGCTTCGCAGTGATACAGCGTCACTTCCAATTCGTGGCGCTCCCCTTCGGGCTGGCTACGGCCCCCGGGTATTAACGAAGGTCCTAGCTCCAATTCTAGTCAATCTAAGGATCCAAGGGGTCTTGGTCCTAGCATACCTGGATGACCTCTTAATCATAGATCACTCGCTTCCTTGGCTGGAATGCGCAGTAGCCCTCATGGTTCAGTACCTCGAGAGGTTCAGCTGGGTCCTAAACCGGGGAAAAATCAGCATTTCAACCTACAAAGCAGTTGGAATATCTCGGCATGAGATTAGACACAGAACAGCAAAAGGGGTGTTCCTGCCCCTGGTAAAGGTCGAGGCTATCAAAAAAAAAATTGATTCAGTTGGTTCTAAGCAAAAGAGAACCAACTATTCGCCTATGTATGCGATTACTAGGCAAACTAATGGCCATGTTAGAGGCGATACCGCACGCTTCCACACTCGCGTCCTACAGAAGCGAGGCGCTGTGGCTTAGTTGGTGAAAGTGCCTGTCTAGTAAACTGGAGATCCTGAGTTTTGATCTCAGCAGTGCCTGCCGTGGCGTCCTTCTAAACAATTCTAGCAGCTTGGAGCAAGGGAGCAAAGGCCTTGGAGTTTCCTGTGACGCCGTCATTAAAGGTCCGGCAGAGTCTATGCTGGTGGTTAAACCCTCAGAACCTTCTGAAGGGGAGTCTTTCTGCCCAGTGGTCTGGAAGGCTAGAGAGCGGTCTTGAACGAGTTCACTCGCCAAGGAACTTGGGCAGAGGCGGAGAGGCAGCTGCCCATCAATATCTGGGAGATCGGAGCGGCTCGGCTAGCCCTCCTGGCATAGACATCCAGATTACAGGGGTCCTCGGTGAGAATTCATTCAGACAATGCCACAGCGGTGGCATATATGTGAACCACCAAGGGGGAACCAAGAGTCAAGCCACTCAAAGAGAGATGAGCTTGGTTTTTCGGTGGGCAGAGGTTTATGTACCCTGCATATCGGTGATATTCATTCCCGGGGTAGACAACCTGCAGGCGTACTTCCTAAGTCGCCAAACCCTGTCGCCGGGGGAGTGGTCTCTGCATCCACAGGTCTTTCAGACAATCTGCCAGAAGTGGGGAGTGCCAGACGTGGACGTTATGGCATCAGGATTCAACAAGAAGCTAGACAGGTTCATGTCTCGAACGAGGGACCCTATGGCCTGCGGAACCGATGCGTTGGTTTGCCCTTGGCATCAATCATAACTTCTATATGCATTTCCCCCACTGCAGTTACTACCCCGCCTGTTGCGCAGGATCATAGCACAGGCCGGTTATCCTGGTAGCCCCAGCTTGGTACCGGAGGGCATGGTACTCACTAGTCCTGAAATTGGCAGCGGGAGGCCCTTGGACTCTTCCTCTATGGCCAGACCTACTCTCACAAGGCCCGATCCTCCACCCTACATTACGGCGTCTAAATTTGACGGCCTGGCGGCTGAATCCCTGATTCTCAGGGGTAGAGGTCTGTCTAGGCAGGTAATCCCTACCCTCATTAAGGCTAGAAAGCCGGCCTCCAGGGTAATTTGTTACAGGGTTTGGAGGGCCTACGTAGGCTGGTGTGAGTCTAAGAGATGGTTTTCCCGCAAGTATACCATTGATAGAGTATTAAGTTTTCTCCAGCTAGGAGTGGATAAAGGCCTGGCATTAAGCACGATCTAGGGACAGATTTCAGCCTTATCAGTGTGGTTTCAGAGGCCACTGGCCGCCCACTCGCTGGTTAAGACCTTCATACAGGGAGTCTTACGTGTTAATCCTCCAGTCAAATCACCACTTTGTCCATGGGACTTAAATCTTGTTCTGTCAACTCTACAGAAACAACCCTTTGAGCCGTTGGCTGAGGTACCTTTGGTTTTACTGACTAGAAAGTCGGTATTTCTGATCGCCATAGTTTCGGCCAGGAGAGTATCGGAATTGGCAGCCTTATCTTGTAAGGAACCATATCTCATTTTACATAAGGATAGGGCGGGTTTCCGTCCTCATCCTTTCCTTTCTACCAAAGGTTATATCCAGTTTCCACTTGAACCAGGATGTGGTACTTCCATCCTTCTTTCCAAAACCCACCTCTAGAAAGGAGGGGTTGCTGCATACGTTGGATATTGTCAGAGCCATAAAGGCCTATCTTAAAGCTACATAGAAGGTTCGGAAAACAGATGTGGTGTTCGTTTTACCGGAAGGGCCCAAGATGGGTCAGGCAGCTGCTTGATCCACCATCGCAAGATGGATTAAACAATTAATCGTTCAGGCCTGCGGTTTGAAGTGGTTGCCTCCTCCTTTGTCGGTAAAGGCCCATTCTACCAGGGCCATGGGCACCTCCTGGGCAGCACACCATCAAGATCTCTATGGCTCAAATATGCAAGGCAGCAACGTGGTCGTCAGTCCACATGTTTACAAATTTTTTTATCAATTGGACGTAAGAAGGAATGCGGATACAGCCTTTGGGCAGGCAGTACTGCAGGCCGTGATTCAAGCTCCTCGGGATCTGAGGGGGCTCCCTTGATTTAGATTTCAGATTTACATTCTTGACTAAGTTGGATTTATTATTATTTGAGTATACCTCTAAATTAAATCCTTTTTTGGAAGATGTCTCCCTCCCCTCATTAAAGCACTGCTTTCGGACATCCCATATAGTAATGAATATGCTGCTCTGTGTCCCGTGATGTACGAGAAAGAAAAAGAGATTTTTTAATACAGCTTACCTGTAAAATCTTTTTCTTGGAGTACATCACGGGACACAGAGCTCCCACCCCTCTTTTTGGGGAACATTTTTGGGAGGCATACTGCTTGCTACAAAACTGAGGTACTTCCTCTATGGGAGGGGGTTATATAGGGAGGGGACTTCCTGTTTGAGATTGCCAGTGTCCACACCTGAAGGTACTCCATATAACCCATATAGTAATGAATATGCTGCTCTGTGTCCCGTGATGTACTCCAAGAAAAAGATTTTACAGGTAAGCTGTATTAAAAAATCTCTTTTTTTTTAATGCTGAGAAAAATGTTGTGTGTACGAGGCATGAGACTGGTATATGGAGGTCTGGTGATATGGTGGATGTTAGTAACTAGTAGCAAACATCTGCTACAGATGTACATCTCATTTAACCTACAAGCACTTTAATTGCCTTGTAGGTGACCAATAAACAGCACATAAAAGTCAGTATGTACTGTAAGCCATCTTGTAGGAACTTTATTCCACTGTATAACTTTTTGTCATTTGCAAACATAGGTATTCCCAAGCTCTGTTTTATTTTATAAACAGATGTACATGGTATAGCACGTACAACAAAGCAATAATGAGGTGCTTCTTACCAAGAGCCTCCTGGGAAAGCCATGTTACGCAACCCCAGCAGGATTCATGGCTGTGTCAAACACACTGCATTAGCACAGAGTAGCATCATTAGGAGGTCGACTGCTAGGACCTGGGAGAGACAGTCAGCCTCCTGGTGTTGTCACAAAGAAGATGGTGGCATGTTACCCAGCATGCAAAGCTTTCAGCAAGTTACAGCAGGGCAACACTGGATTCACCAGGAGGATGAATATGCCATTTCAGCTTAACCCATCTGACCATGTAAGAACAGTTAGAAGTTTCTCTTAAAGCAGAGCTCCACCCTTAAATTGAACTATGCATCAGTAGTTTTCATAAAAAAATCATAACAAAATCATAATTTTTTTTTTTTACATGCCTCTAAATCCTTGTTGCTAGGCAGAATAGTCAATCTGCCTTCTTCCTGGACTGTGGTATGTCTTCTCCTATACCTTTACCGAGTGGTCTCCTGGGAAATGAGTGTCATCAAAAAATCGCATTATTTCCATAAAAGAAATGACACGATTGAGGTGGATCACAGCACCATTTTCAAAAAGGGCACAACGCCCTTAGTTCACAGTAGCCTTGCTGACGGACAGGAGGGAGCTTCAGAGAATCAAAGAGCAGCGATCACGGAACTGCAGCAGCTAATTTAGGGAGAAGATTGTCACAGAACAAGTAAGGTTTTTTTAATAACGAAAAGCAGCTATAACTGTGCTCTGTTTATGTAGTCATTCAAGAGGTGAATGCTAGTTACCCAGCATGCACCTCTCCACCGTAAACAGGGAAGAAACAGGAACTGGGCAGCTGATGCCCACACATGCAATGGAAACGTCCAGAAAATGACATGCAGCATACAGGCAAGTGATAACTATGATTGGCTGATCAATTGGGGAGCTGTTAGTATGCTTAACCACTTAAGACCCGGACCAAAATGCAGGTAAAGGACCTTGCCCCTTTTTGCGATTCGGCACTGCGTCTTTTTAACTGACAATTGCGCGGTCGTGCGACGTGGCTCCCAAACAAAATTGGCGTCCTTTTTTCCCCACAAATAGAGCTTTCTTTTGGTGGTATTTGATCACCTCTGCGGTTTTTATTTTTTGCGCTATAAACAAAAATAGAGCGACAATTTAAAAAAAAAATGCAATATTTTTTACTTTTTGCTATAATAAATATCCCCCAAAAATACATAAAAAAACATTTTTTTCCTCAGTTTAGGCCGATACGTATTCTTCTACATATTTTTGGTAAAAAAAATCACAATAAGCGTTTATCGGTTGGTTTTCGCAAAATTTATAGCGTTTACAAAATAAGGGATAGTTTTATTGCATTTTTATAAATTTTTTTTTTTTACTACTAATAGCGGCGATCTGCGATTTTTTTTCGTGACTGCGACATTATGGCGGACACTTCGGACAATTTTGACACATTTTTGGGACAATTGTCATTTTCACAGCAAAATATGCATTTAAATTGCATTGTTTACTGTGGAAATGACAGTTGCAGTTTGGGAGTTAACCACAGGGGGCGCTTTGAATTTGAGTGTTCCCTGTGTGTGTGTTTACAACTGTAGGGGGGTGTGGCTGTAGGTGTGACGTCATCGATCGCGTCCCCCTATTACAGGGATGACGCGATCGATGCTGCGGCCACAGTGAAGCACGGGGAAGCCGTGTTTACACAAGGCTCTCCCCGTTCTTCAGCTCCAGGGACGAATCGCCGCACTGCAGCGGCGATCGGGTCTGCGAATCCCGCGGTCCCGTTCCTGGAGCTTCGGACCGGGTCACGGCGCGCGCCCGTGACCCACGGCTGGGTACTAAAATCAACGTATATATACGTTGATGTGCCCAGCCGTGCCATTCTGCCGACGTATATGTGCAGTAGGCGGTCCTTAAGTGGTTAAGGGAATATGTTATGTATATAATTTTAACTTTAAAAAAAAAAAAAATATGACTGGAGCCTCGCTTTAAACATTTTTGTGGTTGTTAACTTTTATAATCATCTATGCCCTGTGCGTGTAGCGCTCCTGTACTTCCAAGTACGGACGCTGTTTAAATTTAGAGGGAAATGAGAGAATTACTTAGCTCTCATCCATGTGATTTATGTTAATTTAGTCACTGTGCTGTGCTGTCATTTCATTCTGTGTTCCAGAGATGCCTTTCCATCTCGGAACGACAGGTGGCGGCAGTGGAAACCAGTGGGAGCGCCTTCTTGCCAGCAGTCAATCAGAGGAGGTTTTCCCTTGCGGGGCATGCTGGGGGAGGGTAATTCTTTAAGGCGCCATTTTGGCATGGAGAGTTCGAGGTTGGATCCGGGTGCGGCACCCACCTTTATGTGTCGGGTTGTGCGCACATCACAGGCCCTGGTGATATGGCCTACCAGTTCCTGACTCTGGGCCCTCATGGCCCGGAGCAACTAATGCTGCAGAGGGGCCCCAGTGACTTACTGGGTCCCCACTCCTATAAGAAGATCCCAAGTGAGTTGTGCTGTTTGGTGGGGAGTCAGTCTGAGGAGAGCCCCGGAGGCAGGTGATCCAATAGACAAGCCATCAGGGATCAAGGTGACCAGACACTGGGAGTTTGTTTTATGGCAACCTGTCAGTTGGTAACCTAAAATCAAGGACTACCTGAAGACAATTCAGGCAATTACTTTACTGAGAAGGAATCGCTCCATCCAGTTACATTCCAGAGCAAGGGTCTGTGGCAGAGGTACCATTCCTATTCTATTGAGCCAAGTCTGTGGCAGAGGCTTGTTTTCCTTCTCAGAGTTCCGAGTGATACTCCGGCTGCCAGTTCTGTGAGAGAGACTGTCCGGGTACACTGCATCCACTCCGGCTGGAGTGGAGACAAAGCAAAGGTATCGTTGAAGCAGGACTGCTTCTGTAAATAGTTAAGGACTGAACCTGCAACTTCTTCTTTCACCATCTTTCATCTAATCACCTGAAGTTACCTGTTGCCATGTTGGGCACAAGAATAAAAGCACAGAAAAAGACACCTTGCTGTGTGGACATTCTATCATTGCTCACACCATCTACTTTCATCATACCCCTAGACATGCTACAGAGGTAACACGCCGATCCCAAATCTAACCAGCGGCTCCTGCGGAGATAGCTTTACATGTGGTTAGTTGAAGCTTGGCCAGATTGGATTAAAAATTGTTCTGTCTATGGCCAGTCAGTATCTTAGTCACCTTTGAAGAAGAGCCGTAGCCATTTGAAATGCTTAATTTGGTTATTGCATATTTTCTCCATCATTTTCAGACAAAGGCTTCATTCTGTATTCATCCAACAGCTTGTAAATATGTTTATCCGTTCCTCTTGAGAAATTGTCCCTGTAGTACAAATAATCCACACGAACAGACAAAAACAAGCACAGAAAAACAACATTGCCTGATTGCCTGTAGACTGCACAGATTAATTACCTTAAAAAGTGGGGACTTTTCGTCAACAATCAGTTAACTAAAATATTACTTATTAAAGGAACTCAGTGCAAAGAGCAGTAATGCACCAGCTATAGCAACCAGATTATTTTTTTATTATTAATTTATTGTACAGATGTGAATTTTTCTTACTCATAGCACCATATTATTAAAGTTTATCAAACCCTAACAATGAGCTATATATACAGTATTTATTGGATGTCAAGCAGAGGACCACATGAGCTCAGAGTATGAGTGGTGCTGCAAGTAGAAGAGACACCTCCAGAGAAGCGGAGTGAAAAGAAAACCATTGAGCCTGTATTTAGCCTGATAATTGAGGCTAATATGGTGTGACTGACTGTCATAAGTCAAGTTTATCAAAGTGAATGGGTATCTGGAGTAAAGCATTGGTCAGGGCTAATCCCTAGGACTGACGCAGGACATGACTGCCCTTTAGTGCGATGGCCATCCTCTTCTTGTATTACTGTGAGTACTGCTTGGTTAAGTGCCATTTCGAGGTCCAAGCAGTTCTGATACTCAGAGCAGTATCAGAATGTCTTTGACCTATTTCAGGGGTAGGCAACGTCGGCCTTCCAGCTGTTTTGAAACTACAAATTCCATGAGACATTGCAAGACCCTGACAATCACAGGCATGACTTCTAGAGGCAGAGGCATGGTGGGATTTGTAGTTTTATCACAGCTGGAGGGCCTAGGTTGCCTACTCCTGACCTAGTAGAAGGCATAAAGCCTTGAAAGCTTGTCCTAAACAATTACCGTATATACTCGAGTATCACTGTGTCCATGTGCATGCCTCACTGTGCCCATGCCTCACTGTGCCCATGCCTTACTGTGCCCATGCCTCACTATGCCCATGACTAGACTGACGTTTAACATTGGAGTCTATAGAAGGTGTGCCCCGCTTTGAAAAATTGGTATTTCCCAGCCGTAGGTCCCCCAGACAACAAACTTTGCACACTTGTAGATGAGAAATGGGGCTATATGTGTGCCAAGGACTGGGTACCAGGTCCCCAAAGTCCGGGAGATCAGGCGCAAAAAGTTGACTCGAGTATAAATCGAGGGGGGCATTTTCAGGACAAAAAAAATGTGCTGAAAAACTCGGCTTATACCTGAGTATATACGGCAACTGTCAGTACAAATAAAAAAAAAAGCATCAGGTCATTAATTAACTGTGCACCAATATGGCTACATTCACCTTACAAATCAAACAAAACAGAGCCCAGTTTTGAAATGAAAGGTCACTTAAAGATGATTATACATGCAAAAAGGTTATTCTCAACAGCTAATGTTTTAACTTAGAATGTAAATCAAAT
Source organism: Rana kukunoris (assembly GCA_029574335.1). Lineage (NCBI taxonomy): Eukaryota > Metazoa > Chordata > Amphibia > Anura > Ranidae > Rana > Rana kukunoris. The sequence goes on from CM056049.1 coordinate 521,645,990, forward strand.
AACACGTAAATGTCTCTAATTACTAAATACACTTTGAAGTAAACAGTTTTCTCCTGCTGTAATAGAGAATCAGCTGGCTGCTCATTATTCCTCTAAATTCCACTGTTCTGGTTAGTTTACTGGAATTACTCACTGTGCTCTGTGTGAACTAGCTTTAAAATAGGTATGTGATTGTAAGTGTCAATGCTGTTCCCTCGGTATGCATAAAGTCGTGTCTGAACTGCAAAAGCATCCACCATGGTGTCATGATTTAACAAAATGAATGCAAATGTTCTACATCGGTACTATCAGCACCATTATATACAAACATCTTTATGCTAATTAAAGGGTAATTACTTTATGCTCAGTTAATCTGTGATTTACTAGTGAATTTAGTGAATGCTATATGTACAAGGAAAGAAAGGTCATTAATCAGATTCCAATTACAACATAGGTAAAGATTAGCATTGGGTGCGCAAATAAATACCAATACCCCCAAAACATTCTGAAAAACTAACTTTTTTAGAAAAGGGGCCTATTAAGCTGCTTTTTCATTCCTAATAAAAGGTGTGTATAACAACAGATATTTTTAAATTGCCTCTACAAGTGAGTTTTTTTTACTTAAAGCAGAGTTTCAGATATTTTATAATGCTCCCCATGATCACTTCCTGTATTTTCATTGCATTTTTTTTTTCTTTTTGAGCAGTGCAAATACCCTTTTTTTGGTTGTATTCCCCCTTACCGCGGAGAGGTTCATCATGTCCGCATGTCCATTGGCTTCTAGGATATGAGTGTCATTAATCCCAGGAGCCAAGGCGCCTCTGCCACCGCTTGTAGCATTGCGCCACACTTTGTTGTTAATGCATATGCGCAAGATCGAGAGGTGCATGCTGTTCACATCCAACACTGCAACCTATTTCCATAGATAAAATAAATGTTAGGAATACATCAGTGGCCTATTATCCCTGTTTAAAAACTGCTGCTAGCCTGTTTTACACTGCTTTACACTGTGTCCCCTGTAGTATCTTAACAAGTTCCCACTCACCCGTCAAATTTAATTGATCCGGATGGATGACATACAGACAGAGACAATTACAGCTCACCTGTACCATGTGATTAGCTGTGGTCAAATACAGCTAATCACAACAAAACAAACTGAATGAATTGAAATTCACTGCTGTAAGCAATAATAATGTGTAAAAAAAAAATCCTGATCACTTCACCAGAGTATAGACATTGTTACAATGGTAACATTATATTGCTCGGGTAACAGTGTGTTTATTTTTTTTTTATTTTTTTTTTTAAAATTTTAAAAAGTTTAAAGTGGAGTTCCACCCTAAAAATGAACATTCTATTAAAAGCTTGCTTTTTTTTTTTACTCACTTCTATCTGGCAGTTACTAGGCACATTTCATAATTTGCCTAATTCCTGGTTCTAGGTGGTTAAACTTCCTGTCCTAAGACCCCAAATGATGACACTCATTTCCCAGGAGTCTTTAGACCAGGGGTCCTCAAACTACGGCCCTCCAGTTGTTCAGGAACTACAATTCCCATCATGCCTAGTCATGTCTGTGAATGTCAGAGTTTTACAATGCCTCATGGGACTTGTAGTTCTGCAACAGCTGGAGGGCCGTAGTTTGAAGATCCCTGCTTTAGACATTACTGTGCCTAAAAATCGCCCAGCATGCACCTCTCCCAGAAAACCAGGAAGAAAAAGGAACTGGGCTTCACATGCCCACACATATGATGGATATGGCCACAACATGAGCTGGAGGATATAAGGCAAGTATTTGCAAAGATTTCTGGAATGATTGGGGAGCTATTATTATGTTTTAGGGACTATTTAAAGGGCCTGTGATTAACAAATTTTAGGTTTGACTTATTAGATGGATTTGGTAAACAAAAAAAAATGAAGAAAAACTAAAAGGCCTTATATTTATGTGATTAATTTTAGCTTGCAAAAAAAAATTAAAAATAATGCCCGGAACCACGCTTTAAATGGAATAAAAGATAGTAACAAAAAAAAACAAAAAAAATTTTTGTCTCTTGCTGCTATCGGAAAAGTCTGTGAGACAATTTCGAGAGCAGAGGAAACCAAAAGCCAGTCACAGTGCTGGATCACTACAGGACCCTGGTGAGTGTTAGGGGTAGGGGTAGTCATACTTCATATTCCCATCGCACACATTCCTGGATCGGCTCTTGGGTTTGGGTGCTTGTAGCAACAACCAGCTGGTTGTTGGCCCCCCTTACATCAGAGTCCGCACAGAGGCCCCCCTTACATCAGAGTCTGCACAGAGGCCCCCCTTACATCAAAGTCCACACAGAGGCCCCCCTTACATCAGAGTCCGCACAGAGGCCCCCCTTACATCAGAGTCCGCACAGACCCTCTTCTTACATTAGAGTCCGCACAGAGCCTCCCCTTACATCAGAGTCCGCACAGAGCCTCCCCTTACATCAGAGTCCGCACAGAGCCTCACCTTACATCAGAGTCCGCACAGAGCCTCCCCTTACATCAAAGTCTGCACAGACCCCATATACATCAGACTCCGCACAGACCCCATATACATCAGAGTCCACACAGATCCCATATACATCAGATCTGATGTAAGGGGTGTTCTGGGAAACTTGATTTTAGTGTGCATGCTGTGGACTATTGTGTAAAGAGGGTCTCTGCTCACCAAAGCCTGCCCCGCTCACCTTTAACAAAGTCCACAAAGCACCCCTTTTTATACACTTGGAGGCAGGAGAGACTAGAGAGGGTGAGCTTATCAGAATGGAGGACTTTTTGGGTTCAAACTTCCTGTCCAGTGCCCACACATGCCCGGGGAGTGTGGGCAGGGCAGACTCAGAAGGAGAAGGAGCAGATGAGCTCTATCTCTCCTTGTTTATGTGCAGAGAGAAGGGGATAGCGCTGGTGTGCAAAAAGACGAGACATACATTGTAGCATCTACCTCGGAGCTGACACTCTGCATGGCTGCACAGTGGGGGTGAGCTCTGCAAAAACAGCATTTGGTAGTGGCAGCCAGTGGCTGTGCATAGTGTCACCAGCCCGGGGGGAGATTTCCACCCTGCCAGCCCTCCCCTGGATCAGATAATAAAGAGAGACTTTGTTGAGTTTTTTTTTTCATTCAACCCAAAGGGTGTAACGAAAAAGAACTGAGGAGCTTGAGAGGAGCTGCTCTACTAACTATGCAAAATTAGTCCAGCGATCTCCCCTGTTGAACTATTGTGTTCTGATAGGGGGACTGCCGCCCCTCCTCCAGCACACTTAGCTTGCAGGTCAGGAACATTGGACCAGTGCTGGTTGTCCAAGCCCATGATAGAAGCTGGCCGGCTGGCTTCTGTTGGTCAGACTGATGTATATACGGGCCAAATATCAGCTGTTATCTGTTGATGAATACCACTATTCGGCACATGTGTACACTTCTGGTTCCATCAACACAATTTTTATTAGACATAAAAAAAAAAAAATACATTCAAAAGGAAATACAAGAAATATCTCTTAATGTGACAGCAACAGTCTGTGTAGCTCAGCCAGCATTAGACAGGAACATACAGTAAGTGCACCACAGCTCATGACCACTCTACACTTCTGGTTCGCACTGTTTACAGAGGTTCACACTGAACTCCTTTTAGATCGCCTGACAGTGTTAATGCTCCACTCCTATATGTTTCATCCTCTGTGTTTTTTGTTAAGGGGATCAGGGGAACAGTTCTGGCAATGCACCTAGGAACTGAGACTGAAAGGCAGATCTGTCCATTTACAATAGGTGGAAGACTTATTAGATTCTGGAAGCCTTGTGACATTGCTCCATGCCTGTCTTGTAGACCTATTCAATCTTTTGTCGACGGGATAATGCTAAAGACTACCCTAATGCATTGCTGTTGATGGAAATGCCCAGTGGAACTGTAAAGCCTCTCATTTGTGTGGCTTACTACACAGTATAATACTAGTCTGTGATTTTTGTCTGTTTTGGGAGCAGTGGAAGAAAAAACAAATACCCAGTTCTGAAATAGTGTCTGAAAATATGTGTAGCACAACCCCCAAAGGAGCTGCTGGTTTAGATTGGGTTTTGCACGTTACCTCTAAGTTCGTTGTCAGGGGAAGAAAGTCTTTAGAAATTGTAATGTCCACACAGGATGTAAAACCTTCAACTGTTTTTTTTTTTTATTTTATTTTTTTTGCTGCATAAAACTCCAGAGAGTTCAGAGAGAAGGGGAAGGTTCAGAATGCACAAAAATATCTAAAGTTCCGGTATTCACCACTCTCCCTTGAGTGGGTATTGCTCACCCTGGTAGACCCCTCTCACATGGCCTAGCAGCCAGAATGATGCACGAACAGTATGAGAACAGTCTCTGCCACAGACCGTCTGAGAACGAAAGATGGATAGTCAGGGTCCCCACTGAAACTAAGGGGCCAAGCCTAACCCCTGAAACACAACCCCACACCATATTCCCCATTCCACCAAATAATTTGGACCAGTGCACAAAACAAGGTTCATAAAGACATATTTGAGCGAGTTTGGGATGGAGGAACTTAACTGGCCTGTACAGGGTCCTGACCTCAACCCAATAGAACACCTTTTGGGATGAATTAGAGTGTATAGCCTCAGCCAGCATTGCTGTACCCATGTCCCCTGCTCTACAGTCCTGTCACGGAGCCCATACACGGCATCACTGTCATTCATCACTCTGTCTGCTAGGTCCTAAGTTTTATTACTTGTTTTTCCCTGGCTCTGGGTGGTTTGTAATTTTATCTCATCTGTGGTTTAATGTTTCCCTTTTTGTCTTATGTTTTCTTAAGCTTCGATCCTGTTATGGTCCTGCCATCCTCGCTGTCAGGGACTTCAACATCAAAAAAAATAGAAACCTTTTGCATATCGGTGTATAAGTACCCCTTTTTTTTTCAAATGAGTTCTTATATTTCTTTGTGGTCTCTTTTTAGGAGGATAGCCTCGGATGGAAGAGATGGGAGAAGTATTCAGATTCATCTGACCATGTGAATGGGCAGGACCCTTTTGGTTGCGAAAGAAAAGTTGCATCATAATAACATTTATGAAACAATATAATAAGATTACGGTATATCACAGAGGCAGCAGAGGATGAAGTGTGGATGATGGGGTTGTCTAATAGCTCATTTTGTAAAGGCCAGAGGAAACTTATGGCTTTAGCACTAGTTAGCTGACACAGCTTCCAAACAAAGCTTGTGCTCCATCCTGTTTCAGGAAAGGCTTCTCTACGAAAAGACATTCGAATAGGCCATGCAGTATGTATGTGGTGGAAAATCTAGTTTGATTTAACAAAAGAAAAAACACTCCTGACAGTCCAAATAGACTATCCAGGGATTGATTTCAGGAATCCAAAGCCTACCTTTCTAGGAAAGAATATTATACAGGCAATCTTTATTTTTTAGAAGAGTATCAAATTCAAGGCATTTCAGCCTTCACAGAGCACACATAAATCATTCTGAGGATACTTCTGATTAGGTGGTTCCTGAGGGTGCAAGGCTTCTGTTTTTTCAGGAGGGCTTGGGCGAAGTCAATAGAAGATTGTGAAAATTAGCAAAATCAGATACCAATTAAAGTTTTCCAACAAAAATAACATTTTTTTTATCAGAAAAAGTATTTCAGCATCTCTAGAAAATTTCCAGTCTTTGCAGAATATATCAAAGAATTCTTATTGTCTTGGGAAATTGTTTCCGTTCCAGTTTAGGTTAGGACTGGAGCTCATGGGTTTATTCCCCTTGATTTTAAGTAATAATTTCTTCAGGAAAGTGTAGGCTGGTGACTAACCCCAAATTCCTCAATGTGTTCATCAGGGTTCCATGTTCCGTTTTGAATCAATACAGAGCATCATCTTGGAGTTTCTATCAAACGGTTTGATAGTATCAGTAAATATGGCTTATACCTATCTCCATGTGAAAGCAAGGGTAACATAAGTATCTAAGATTTGCTTTTGGTTAGAGCCATTACCAGTTATATGCTGTCTTCTTTCATTGCCCTTCTTCATTGTCAGGGTCTCAGAATCTTCAACTATTTGGACAATATTCTAGTGCTAACAGAATTACGTTGAAGAAGGTGTCGGCACATTCACAGATGTCTGGTGAATGTCCAGATAAGTTAGCTTTGCCCTACTCAATCACTCAAATACCTGGGCATTTCTTATAAAACGTCATGGTCAGGGGCGGACTGACCATTGAGAAACCCGGGCACTGCCCGAGGGCCCCATGCCACTAGAGGGCCCCACAAGGGTTGCCAGGCTCAGTAAAACCAGGGACAGTATGGAAAAATCTGTATTTCTGTCCCTGATATGTCCAAACCGACATGCTTTTGATGTGAAAATCCCGAGATTTTAGCTGCCCCGCCTCTACACTGCCTCCTGGCATGGTGGCCATCTGTAAGCCCGGGGGCCCCATAATCTTCTATTGCCCGGGGGCCCCATGAGTTGTCAGTCCGCCCCTGGCATGGTTTATAGTCTTTCTTCCTCTGGAAGGTAATAAAGAGGTTGTCAACTACAGTGGGATTGTATGCAAGTTCTCAGTCTGCTTCCATCCTCTGTGACGTGTGCAAAGTGACATTATAGGAGTTTTCAGTACAACTTCCTTAAAGCGGAGCTCCAGCCGCAAATTTTTTTTTTTAAAGTCAGCAGCTACTAACAGTGTAGCTGCTGACTTTAAATAAGGACACTTACCTTGTCCTACTTGCCCGCGCTGATGGGCCCCCCGATGCCGGTCCCACGATCGCTCCGGGTCCCGCGCCGCCATCCACACTATGGGAAACAGGCAGTGAAGCCGTACGGCTTCACTGCCCATTTCCTACTGCACCTGCGTGAGTCTCACGCTGGCTTGTGAATGGGCGCGCATTCACAAGCAGAAGGACAAGAAGAAAAGGCCCCGCGGAGTGGAAGAGGCAGATAGCATAGCAGCAGGTATTTCGGGTGAGTATTTTTTTATTTATTTTTTTCAGTTTTTTTTTATTTTATTTTTTTAAACAACATGGGAAAATGTTGTTTTCCTGGGTGGAGCTCCGCTTTAAGTAGGGAAATAGATCCTCCCTGTCCAAGATAGTTCCCCCTTCCCATTAAAATAAGAAGGCCGCTAAGTGGTTGGAAATCAGATTACTGTCCCAGGGCAGACCTTAAGGACTAAATTCAGAAGTTGTGTTGATGAGTGACGTTAGTCAGGAAGGTTGGGGAGCATATTGCATGGGATTCCAGATGCAGGACCTCTGTTTACAGTGTTGCTCCCTGTCATCCAGTCTTCAAGAAGTGTCAAATAACAGGACAGCAATGGCATACGTGATAAGGCAGGGTGGAACCAAAAGCCTTTTGCTGTTGCATTATCTGAGTGCATAATCTCTGCCAGGGTCACAGGGTTTTTTCCAACCACAAAAAATGGGCATTGAACAATCATAAAACGAATAGTCAAGCCCTGGGAAATTTGGAAATAGATCCTATTGACTCTGCTGCCAGTGCTTGACTACCAGAGTACTCCTCCAAAAATATGACCCAGGGTTCTCTGATGGTGGTTTGAATGGTTTCATCTGGCCTACATTTTCCCTCCAGTTCTGTTGATCCTGCAAGTCCTCTTGAGGAATCCAGAGAGAGTATATCTCAGCTGTTTCTCATTGTTATAGAAGATGAAAATTGAGACCATTAATTGCTCTACTGCTAGCACCAGATCAGCTAGTTCAAGGCAAATTCCAACAACATCCAAATGTCAGATGTCTCAACTTGATGGAGAGGACATTGAGAGATATTGGTATAGAAGTCTAGACATCTCAGATACAGTCATCAAAATGTTATTTAAAGCGAGGAGAATTCCAAGAACTCTACTTTTTGCAGAATATGGTACCCTTTTCTGTATTTTGATTCCTCTCAGCAGTTTGGTCCCCTGTTGCCATTGGTGTCTCAACTTTTTACATTTCTTCAGTCTGGTTTAGAAAGTGGTTTAATCTACAGTTCAGGTTTCAGTTTTATCTGCTTTGGCTTGCAAAATATGGGCATCACATTCTGTAGTGTCTCAGTTCATGAAGTCGGTCATGAGGATAAGGTCTTCATTAAGCACTAAATTCCCTAAATGGGATTTAACTTTGGTGCTTTGTGCTCTTCATTTAAATCCAATTGTAGCGATACCCCCGACAACTCCTCCCCAGCTGGGCTGACTCTGGGTATTTCAAGGAGGCCTGCCCCCTACCAATCCTAGTTGGAGATTGGTCAGAGCTCCCGAAGACACCCTAGACAGCTCCATCTCTCATGCCCTCCTAATCTTCTAGAATCCTTTACAAGAAAGAGAGAGGTAACAGTGAGGTGATGCTGTCTGTGAGTCATAGCTGCTACACTGAGCCACTCCCAACCCACACAAACCAAAACAAACAGGCTTCTGCTAGGCCTGCCTAAATTCTCCTATGCTTCCAAAAAAAAAAAACTTCTAGCACCTCCCTATGTAGAGGGTGCTACACACTTAAAGAGGTTGTAAAGGTACCATTTTGTTTTCCTAAATAGCTTACTTTACATTAGTGCAGTCCTTTTTCACTTACCTCATCCTTCGATTTTGCTTTTAAATGTCCTTATTTCCTCTGAGAAATCCTCACTTCCTGTCCTTCTGTCTGTAACTCCACACAGTAATGCAAGGCTTTCTTCCTGGCGTGGAGTGTCGTGCTCGCCCCCTCACTTGAACTACCGGAGAGTCAGGATGTCCACTAACACACAGCTCCTTTCTTTATCTGCAACGTAGAGAGCGTCCTGACTCTCTTGTAGTCCAAGGGAGGGGGTGAGCATGGCACTCCACACCAGGGAGAAAGCCCTGCATTACTGTGTGGAGTTACAGACAGAAGAACAGGAGGTGAGGATTTTTCAGAAGAAATAAGGACATTTAGAAGCAAAATCAAAGGATGAGGTAAGTAAAGGAGGACTGCACTAAGGTAAAGGAAGCTATTTAAGTGAAAAAAAAAACTGTACCTTTACAACCCCTTTAAGCCACCAAAAAGGTGCTCCCTGTGACAATTGAGTCTAAGAACTGTTAGCTTCACAGCCATTTCCTCAGCCAGAAGAGTTCCTGAGACATGTGCCTTTTTGTCAGTAGAGTCTTATTGTGTGTTCTCTCTGGATAGAGGGGGCCTGAAGCTGAATCCTGCACTCCTACCAAAAATGAGAAAAGGATATATCTATATTGGATTTGGAAAAAGCTCTAGAAGTATACTTGACCTGAACCAATACCTTTGGGAAGTCGTAGAGTTTGTTTATCTATGTGGCATCCTACAGGAGAGGTCTGGCCATGTCTCCAAAGGTATTGTTGGCATGTATAAGGAAAATTATTCTGCTTTCATATCAAACTATTGGTCTTCCCCCTATGTCAGTTTCTGCTTTGTGAAACTCCTTTCTGAAGGTTACTGCGGTAAACAGTCTGCAGGGAAGCCAGCTGGTTGAATGCCAACACCTTTATTTGACATTACAACAGGTGGGCCCAACCAGTGGCCCGGGGGCCACACGTGGCCCGCAGGGCCCTCTAATTTGGCCCACGACCTCCTACTCTGGGATGGAATTAAATAGAATAGTATACTGTTTATTAAAGGTACGTTTTTATTACTAAAATCACAGAGTATATATGGGCATATCTGTTCTGCAGTGGTTACTGGGCTGCACTCTGATCCACAGGTACAAAAAAGTGCACCTGTGGGTTACCTGCACTGAGCCATAGACTTCTATTACCTGCGAGTTTGGTGTGCTGAGAGTAGAGTGGGCTCTATAGAGCCGAGTGGGCCGCTATCCACCCACTCCACTCATTTGTGGCCCACGACCGGTCACCAAGTCGGTGGCCCTTGCTCTTCGAAGGGTTGGGCACCCCTGCATTACAAGCTTAATGTCTCTTTTGGATCCTCTAAATTTGTATGCTTCTGAGGTCATTAACTCTTTTATTTCTAAATAAATATGTTTTTGCAGCATCTATGTTTAAAGATCTCCCCCCATATTGTTTTCTGATAGCTATGTCCCATAGTAGACCAACATGAAAAGCTCCAGAAATGCTGAATGCTGGAAAGCTCTATAATTTCTATACATTTCTTTTCCAGTGCGCCCTCTTGTCAATCTGGCATTCCCAACTTTGGTAATGAGTAATCTTGTCCTGGAACATCTGTACACTACCCAGCTGTAAAGGGCTAGTCAAGGGATTGTCCTGAGGGATGGCAGAGCTGTCGTGAGAATGCTCCAGCAAAGGAAAATAATAATACGTTTGAGTAGCATTTTTTTGTTTTTTATTTGTCAGTGACATTTTTGTTTCACTTTAGTAACTTCAACTGTGCACATTCTAGCTCCCGTCTCATAACTTGCTTCTGAGCATGCGCGGGTTTAAAACGTCGTTTTTAACGTTGTTTTAGCCCACACACAATCATTTTTTACAACCCAAAAAACTAATTTTTTTAAAACGACGTTAAAAAATACAGCATGCTCAAATTTTTTTTTTGGTCGTTTTTCAGAAGATGAAAAATGATGTGAAGCCCACACACGATCATTTTAAATGACGTTTTTAAAAACGTTTTGTTTTCATGCCGAAAAACGATCGTGTGTACGCGCCATAAGTCTTTTCAACGTACTTTAACAGACCAAGCTGTCCAGCAAAAGTGGCAATTAGAATGTTGAGATATACCATTTAACACTGACAGAGGTATGTACAATAGTCAACTTTTTATTTTATATAAAATATTTATCCCAAAAAGGAAAAAATAAAAATGGTATACCTGTTCATAGTGTTAGCTGGAATTTAGCTTCAAATCTATTTAAATCTATAAGTCTAAAACTATCCCCCCCCCCCCAAGATTGCCAATGCTGCTATCCAAAGGTGTCTGCTTTACAACTTCATTCAGAATTCAGACACATCAAGACAGGAATTACTAGCTGGATCACCAGGTAAAATTAGCAAAAAAAAAGGCCCAATAAAAAGAAAAGTAATGCAGCTGTTTTTGGGGTTAATACTGCTTTAAACTTTGTCCAAGGTAGTTTGTGCAGTTCTTTGGGTGCTTGCTGATAAACCCATTACGATTTTAATTAGCATTTTTTTTATGAAGATGTTTATTGTGGTCCATAATTAAGCTTATTTTGGGTGTGTTGTAAGTTATGAAAAGTCTTTAGACAGCTTCCAGTCATTTCACAATATCTGAAAAGAGAGGAGTTGGATAAGTCATCTCTCTGCAATTAATTCAATCAACCTTGTTTAATGTGTATATCAGCAGAAGTCATAAGTATAGATCAGGGGTCTCCAAACCCCGGCCCGCGGGCCACATCCGGCCCGCTTGGATGTTTTATCCGGCCCGCAGCTCATTCAGAAACTGCCTGGTTATATTCCCCCATGAAGTCAGTGGGACAGAGCAGAAGGCAGGCGGGCGATATATGTGTACCACTGACAGAGCAGAGGAAGGTGGATCGGTGGGCGGATTACAATGCACGAAGGGAGGAGGTGGGGCACCACTATCGGGCAGCATGGATGTGGGCTGGCTGTGTGTGCTGGAGTCAGGTAGGGTCCTGCAAATACATGTCCCGGTGTGGGGGAAGGAGGCGTGCTGTGTCAGTTAGCTTCACCCCCTCTCTATGCATGTCAGCACCCTCTCTGCCGGCTGCACCCCAAGAACCAAGCCGGGGATGGCTCTGATGTGAACGGCATGGAGACTGATACTGCAGAGAGGCAGACACCCAGAGACTAGGAGGGGGTGGAGATACTGAGGAGGCAAGCCCATCTTAATGCGCAGGCAAGGGCTCGAGGTGCATGGGGAGCCCCTGAAATTTCATCCGCCGCAGACTGTGAACATGGGGGAGCTGCCTGTCAGTAACGATGACAGCCCCGCCGAGCGCCGTTTAATACAAACTGCCCATGCACAGTTTAACAGCCAGCCGTTCTTCATTAGCTGAGCTTAGAATGGGGTATTGTATTATTACAGAAAACAGAATAGGGCAAAGAGGAGGCGGCCTGGCGATGATCTATAAGACTCATCTTACGATCACCAAACCAGTCCGCCAAAACCCTCTTCCATTCATGGAAACCCTTACTCTACAACTTCAAGCAAATTCAAAGGAGACCGTCCACATTCTGCTCTGCTATAGGCCGCCCGGCCCAAAATCGCAGCTGCTATCATCTTGGACGGATTTCTTCTCCACTTATACCCTCAACAGCAAACAACTTTTGCTGCTAGGGGATTTCAATCTCTGGGCAAACTCCTCACAAGACCCCATTGCCGACGCCTGTATTGACCACCTGGAAGGATTAGGATTACAGCAATTAGTATGTGGGCCCACACATGCTTCAGGTCACACACTTGATCTTATTTTCAGACAAGCTCTGGAAATAAAGATTTGGGAAAATGAAAAATTGCCATGGACAGACCACCATGCAATTATATTCAGTATTACCACCATCCCCCCTACAACAAAAACATCAAATCCAGTGACAACACACTGGACTAGATGTCAGAAGAAGCTCCACTCGGAACTCTTCAAAACGACTTTAAGGAAAAAGATAGAAACAACTCAGCCGCATCAAACGGCCGTTGAAACATTGGAAGCCATAAACTCGGCTATGCTACAGTCAGCCGACTTGGTAGCGCCAAAACGAAGAACCCGCATCCGGAAAAACAACCGCAGCTGGTTTAATAACCAGCTGTCGTTACTGAAGCAAGAACGCAGAAGGGCAGAATCTGCCTGGAAAAGATGTTCTTCAGAGCTAAACCTATCCATCTACAAGGCGACTACAAGAAAATACCACAAAGGAATTTTCCAAGCCAAGAAAAATTATTTTTCGGAGGCTATCAACGGTGCCCTAAACCGCCCCCGGGAACTCTTCAAGATGGTCACCCAGACCATGAAGCCAGGATGCATTGAAGCCCCCAGTTCAGACACACAAGAATTTTGCAATGAACTATCGGATTACTTCATTAATAAAATCGAGGTAATCCGCGAAAGCATTCAGCAAAACAATTCTCCCCCCAGCCCCCCCCGCAGCCTCTCACACAGCACCCATAGAAATTCTCCGATATCAGGTAAGTTCACCCTGGAACCCATCTCCATCGAGACCACTAAGAATGTCATTTGTACTCTGCGCAATGGCACAGCGCCAAATGACATTATCCCCACAAAACTGCTGAAGGAATGCGCCTACATCCTGGCTCCTCCCATCACGCAGCTTATCAACCAGTCTTTCTTGGAGGGCATAGTGCCCTCACAGTTGAAAGAAGGTATAATCCAACCCATCCTGAAGAAACCCTCCCTGGACCCCAAGGACCCACTCCACCGCCGTCCCATAACAAGCCTCAACGTACTCTCTAAGATAATGGAGAAAGTAGTGGTACAACAGCTGCAACTGCATCTAGATACCTACAAGCTACTTGACCCATTGCAATCAGGCTTCCGTCCCGGACATGGGACGGAAACAGCATTGCTGAAAGTATGGGACGATGTTCTCAAGGCCGCAGACGAAGGAGAATCTTGTCTCCTGGTTCTGTTGGACCTAAGTGCAGCTTTTGACACTGTAGACCACAAACTGTTACTGACTCGGCTTGCTGAAGTAGCCAGAGTCGCAGAAAGCGATTTATCTTGGTTCTCCTCTTTTTTGGAAAACCGATCGCAAACAGTGAAGTTAGGACCTTTTACGTCGGAAAAACGCACAGTAACATGCGGAGTCCCTCAAGGATCGCCTCTGTCACCAGTGCTGTTTAACATATATCTTCGTCCTCTTTTTGAGATTATCAGCAGCCAAAAACTGCTCTACCACTCATATGCAGATGATACGCAACTGTATTTCCGTATCTGCAACAGACAGGATCACCACCTCAATCTAGAGACATGTCTCTCTTTGATAGAGGACTGGATGACAAAGAGTTACCTTAAACTCAATGGAGCAAAAACAGAACTTCTTCTGTTTCACGCCAAGCGCAGGAATCAACTTTCAACAGCGTGGACCCCCCCGCCTATTTTGGGCAGAATCATCACCCCTAGCGCCAAAGTCAAAAGCCTAGGGGTCATTTTTGACTCCTTTATGACAATGGACGCTCAAATAGGGTCAGTAGTCAGCGGATCTCACCATCTACTGCGCCTACTACGCAGACTCACTCCGTTCATCCCTAAAGAAGATTTAGCGGTCGTGGTGGGAGCAATTGTAAACTCCAGGCTGGATTATGCAAATGCCCTTTACCTCGGCCTCCCCAAGTACCAAATCGCTCGTCTGCAAGTCGTTCAGAATACGGCCGCCAGACTTGTGACTGGGAAAAAACCGTGGGAATCCATCTCACCTTCTCTGAGAGCCCTTCATTGGCTGCCAGTTAAAGACAGAATTGCTTTTAAAGCTCTCTGTCTTACGCATAGATGTGTCTATGGGAATGCCCCCCTTTATTTATGCGAAATAATAAAAGCGCATAATCCCAATCGCGTTTTGCGATCCACGAATCAGAACCTGCTCCAGGTTCCGAAAGCCAACTTCAAGTCCAAAGGAGAAAGAAGATTCGCGATCCAAGGTCCCAGACTATGGAACGCTTTACCAACCACCATTCGGTTGGAGGAGAACCACCTAGCATTTAGGAAAAAGGTCAAGACTTTTCTCTTTTGATATCAAAGGAGACAGGAACAACAAGCGCCCAGAGGCGATTCAGTTCGCATGTGCCGCGCTATACAAGTTTTCATTCATTCATTCATTCATGCTTGGAGTTCTGTCTGATGACACTCAGGGGCGGACCCTGTGTTTAAACATCTCGAGAGTCCGGGCATTTTCCCGCTGACCCATGGATCTGAAAGTGCATTGCATGCAGAGAGGGGTACACTGCTTGCAAAGAACTGCTACACCACTAGACAGAGTGGATAAAAGACATCAGAATATGCTGGTGTGTGTTTATCTCTCCCCTTCACTGAGAAGCATAAGAGCAGTCAAATCACCTGGAGCTACACATAGGAGTCGTGGATGGCTTTAATCTTCAGATGGTCATGGTAAGCCTGACACTTTACTCCTGGATACTGTGCCCTTTCCAGGTCACAGAGCTCTGTAACACCTCCTGTACTGTGCCCCTCCTTGTACTGTGCCAACCTATATTGTGCCCTCCTGTACTGTGCCCTTTTGTCCCCATGCACCATGTACTGTGCCTCCCCTGCATTGTTCCCCTGCTGCTCGCCCCATACAAACATACCTAAATATAGGCCACTGTGAGAGATATTTATGACAGGGGAGCAGTGTGTACATAGAGGGGAATGGCATAAAAAAGGAGTGGGAGCAGCTCCCCATTATCTGTACACCATCCATCCCCATTCTACTGCACCAATTATAGTGTCAACACTGACTGTGGCTATGTACAAGGACAACAGGAGCCTTCCCCACCCATATAAATGTCTATATAGCACCAACATCTTCACAGCCCAGTAAAAGGAAATTTGTCCTTACAGCAACACTATCAATGCAGAGACTTTTTTTTGTGACACCACATATGCAGGTGCATTTCTACCCAAGACCCTGTTTACCCATACTGTAGTGGCCTGTAGCTGGTCTTGCCTAGGGTGCAATTTACCAACCCTGGGACGAGGTTGGAGTGGAGGAGGCTCCTGCTGTCTGCAGCTGCCACTGCCAGATTTCTAGGAAGGTATTGTGTCTATTCCAGTGACAGCTGACCCACCCTGGTGTGCTGCAGATTCCTCCACTGTCATCATCTGGAGGAGGAACTGTTTGCAGGAATGCAAAAGCCAAAGGTGTGTGTTAGGAGAGAGGTATGAGGGGGGGGGGGGGTGTGATCAGAGTGGAGAGATATAGGGGTGTGTGATCAGACTGGGGGTATCTGGGGTGGTGGTGGTGGTGATCAGGCTGGGGGGGGGTATCTGGGGGGGGTGGTGTTATTATATTAGGATGGGGGTATCTGGGTGTGTTATCAGGGTAGGGGACACAGACATGTGGAAAGGCTCTGACAAGATTATTTATATTCATTTCTAAATACATATTTTCGGCCCGCGAATATTTATAAAATTTACAATGTGGCCCTCGGGCTAAAAAGTTTGGAGACCCCTGGTATAGATAACTAGATGATTAGGCAGAATTTAGTAGAACATCGTTGCACTGATTGTGTTGTAATACTAGCATATTATAGTGAAATAAAAGTCCATGGTTTGTACATATTGAAAAATGTATTATTTTGAGGTACAAATATATTGCTCAGTTTTTTATGATATTTAATAGGGATATAAATAAGTATACTTGACTCACTGCTAGTAAAGTGGAGTCTGATTCAAGTGGCAAGTAATGGGTGCAACAACACTCTTCTGACAGTGGGAGGGGCGTAAAGGTTAAATAAAATCTAATCCTACCTGCTGCATACACAGCTCACATACAGTGGATATAAAGGGCCAGATTCAGAAAGGAAGTACGCCGGCATATATCTCCTGATACACCGCCGTAATTTCAAATGTGCGCCGTTGCATCTTTACGCCGATTCAGAAAGCAAGATACGCCAAAAAACATGGCTTCAGCCATCCGACGTAACTTGCCTACGCGGGCATATCGTGAGTGCATAGTTACGCTGGACGCATTCAGCGTTCCCATAATAAACTTGCAAATGAGCTAGATACGCAGATTCACGAGCGTAGTTGCGCCCGTTGTATTGATATACGTCGTTTACGTAAGGCGTTCAACCGGCGTAAAGTTACCCCTGCTATATGAGGCACAGGCAATGTTAAGTATTTTTTTCACACATGGACCTTATTATCACGATTATTTATTTTCTATGCACTTTTTAGTTTATATACTGGTCACAGTATTTATATTTGTTTATATTTGTGCTGCACTTTTTCTATATATATTTGCTATTGGGATTTTTTATGAATTATCTCCAGTGCTGGCTTGCATAGTTTAGGTTCTAGTTTAATAATTTATTTTCCAGCGCTGAATATCTTTTTCACTAATGTTAAGTATGGACGTCGGAACAGCGTCGAATTGTACGTCGTTTACGTCGTTTGCGTAAGTCATACGCGAATAGGGCTGTGCGTAAGTTACGTTCAAAGCATTGAGTATTTGCGACGTGATTTTGGAGCATGCGCACTGGGATAGTTGACGGACGGCGCCTGCGCTGTTTATTCGTACCCTCATTTGCATGGGGTCATGGCTCATTTTACTACAACACGCCCACTGCCTGGCCACTTTGAATTACGCGCGCTTACGCCAGCCCATTTACACTACGCCGCTGTAACTTAGGGCGCAAGTTCTTTCTGAATATGGTACCTGCTGCTCTAAGTTACGGTGGCGTAGTGTATATGAGATACGCTACGCCCGCCGAAAGTTAGACAATTCTACACACCCCTGCTAAAATGTCATGTTTCTGTGAAAAAAAATAGACAAAAATAATTTCAGAACTTTCTCAACCTTTAATGTGACCTATAAACTGTACAACTCAATTGAAAAACAAACTGAAATCTTTTAGAAGAGGAAAGTAAAAATAAAAAATAAAATAATGTGGTTGCATAAGTGTGCACACATCTTATAATGGGGGATGCAGCTGTGTTCAGAATTAAGCAATCACATTAAGCCCAGGTTCACACTGGGTACGATTTAGTTCTATTTGAGATGCGATTTCACAATCGGCGGCAATTACCGTCCTAATCGGTGCGATGCCGCATTTGCGGCGCTGCACCGATTTCAAAAAGTAGTTCCTGTACTACTTTTTGCGATTTCAGGACGCGATTTACATTGACATCTGTGCAGAAACCTGCACAGATGTCTCCTAAATCGCGCCGAAATCGGGACTGCCAGAGGGAGTGAAATTGCGGGAGTTCAGCTGAAATCGCGCAATTTCACTCCCGCAGCCTAGTGTGAACCAGGGCTCAAACCCATGTTAAATAGGAGTCAGTACACACCTGCCATCATTTAAAATTCCTTTGGTTAACCCCAAATAAAGTTCAGCTGTTCTAGTAGGTCTTTCCTGACATTTTCTTAGTCGCATCCTACAGCAAAAGCCATGGTCCACAGACAGCTTCCAAAGCATCAGAGGGATCTCATTGTTAATTGTTAAGGTATCAGTCAGGAGAAAGGTACAAAACAATATCCAAGGCATTAGATATACCATGGAACACAGTGAAGACAGTCAAGAAGTGGTGAAAATATGGCACAACAGTGACATTACCAAGAACTGGATGGCTCTCCAAAAATCATGAAAAGACAGAAGAAAACTGGAAAGGGGGGCATGGTGTTCACCAGAGCTTTACAGGTTGCCACTGGAGTCCTCTTTCACTCCTCCATGATGACATCACAGAGCTGGTGGATGTTAGAGACCTTGCACTCCTTCACCTTCCGTTTGAGGGTGCCCTACAGATGCTCAATAGGGTTTAGGTCTGGAGACATGCTTGGCCAGCCCATCAGCTTTACCCTCAGCTTCTTTAGCAAGGCAGTGGTAGTCTTGGAGATGTGTTATTATGTTAGAATACTGCCCTGTGGCCCAGTTTCTTGAAGGGAGGGGATCATGCTCTGCTTCAGTATGTCACAGTACATGCTGACATTTATGGTTCCCTCAGTGAACTGTAGCTCCCCTGTACCGGCAGCACTCATGCAGCCCCAGACCACCACCATGTTTGACTGTAGGCAAGACATACTTGTCTTTGTACTGCTCACTAGGGATGAGCCGAACACCCCCCGTTCGGTTCACAGCAGAACCTTCGAACGCACCGACCGTTAGCGTGCACATTTAGAACCCCATTGGCGTCTATGGGACTCGAACGTTTGAATTCAAATGTGCTAATTTTAAAGCCTAATATGCAAGTTATTGTCTTAAAACGTCTTTGAGAACCCGGGTCTTTCCCCAGGGAACATTTATCAATGGAAAAAAAAGTTTTAAAACTGTCTTTTTTTCTGGAGCAGTGATTTTAATGATGCTTAACCACTTTAGCCCCGGACCATATTGCTGTCCAATGACCAGAGCACTTTTTGTGATTCGGCACTGCGTCGCTTTAACTGACAATTGCGCGGTCGTGCGACGTGGCTCCGAAACAAAATTGGCGTCCTTTTTTTCCCACAAATAGAGCTTTCTTTTGGTGGTATTTGATCATCTCTGCGGTTTTTATTTTTTGCGCTATAAACAAAAATAGAGCGACAATTTTGAAAAAAATGCAATATTTTTTACTTTTTGCTATAATAAATATCCCCCAAAAATATATAAAAAAACATTTTTTTCCTCAGTTTAGGTCGATACGTATTCTTCTACATATTTTTTCGTAAAAAAAAATTGCAATAAGCGTTTATTGATTGGTTTGCGCAAAAGTTATAGCGTTTACAAAATAGGGGGTCGTTTTATGGCATTTTTATTAATATTTTTTTTTACTAGTACTGCGACATTATGGCGGGCACTTCGGACATTTTTGACACATTTTTGGGGCCATTGGCATTTTTATAGCGAGCAATGCTATAAAAATGCATTGTATTACTATAAAAATGCCATTGGCAGTAAAGGGGTTAACACTATGGGGCAGGGAAGGGGTTAAGTGTGTTCCTGGGTGTGTTCTAACTGTATGGGGGGGGTGACCTCACTAGGGGAAATCACTGATCTTCTGTTCATACATTGTATGAACAGAAGATCAGCGTTTCCCCCGCTGACAGGAACGAGAGCTATGTGTTTACACACATAGCTCCTGTTCCCCGCTCTGTAACGAACGAGCGCACGTGCCCGGCGGCGATCGTATCCACCGGGCACGCGCGCGGGACTCGAGGGCGAGCGGGGACGCGCGTGCGCTGCCGCCAGTGGCGCGCGCCCCCTAGTGGCCGAAAATGTAGCTGACGTAGAGCTATGGGCTCTCACCCAGTGTAAAAATATATATACAACATATGGGATACATATATATCCTCTACACACTGTTAGCCAGATTCAGAAAGACTTACGCCGACGTATCTACAGCTACGCCGCGTAAGTGTAAATATGCGCCGTCGTATCCATGCGCCATACCCACAGAACGACATCGCCTGAAAGTAGGCTTCCTCCGACCGACGTAACTTTGCTACGCCGGCGTATCGTGGGTACAAATTTACGCTGGACGCATCTAGTGCTCCCATTGATTTCCTATTCAAATATGCAAATGAGAGAGATACGGCGATTCACGCATGTACGTGCGCCCGGCGCAGGCTACGGGCGGTGCGAGTAAGTCGTACGTTCGGCCTAAAGTTATTCCATCAAAAAGCTGGTTTGTCTCTGCACCAGACGTGCACAGGTCAGCTGGAGAGCAGCTACAGCAGCACTGTTACGGATGAGCTGAGCAAGCTGAGCAACCCCACTTGCAGGACAACACATCTGTCTGCCAACATGCCAGGGGCAGCCGTGGTCCTAGCACTACTAAGGTGTCCGCCGTCACGTAGGAGGGCACTGGAGAGGATATACCGAACGCGCATGAACGTCTTTGGCATGGGTGATTCGGATGTGTATCGCATCTTCAGATTCAGCTCTGATGCCATCCTGGAAATAGCCACAGCCCTGCATGATGACATCACCAGCAAGACAAAATGCGCACATGCAGTGGAGCCACTGGTCAAGGTACTGGCAACACTCCATTTCCTCGCCAGTGGATTTTTTAAGCATACAAGTGGAGTCGTGTCTGTGATGTCACAATCCACCATGAGCAGATGTGTGCACCAGGTTGTCCCCGCAATCCTCAGACGCATGTCCCACCACATCATCAGACCCACCCATGAGCATCTGCGGCAGAAGGCAATGCAGGATTTCTACAGAATTGAAAGATTCCCATGCACCATCGGGCCATTGATTACACACATGTGGCACTACGGCCCCCCCGTGCCACAGAGCACATATACCACAATCGTAAGCATTGGCATTCCATCAACGTACAGGTGATAGCCGATGCCCAATGTCTCATGTGGCACGTCCATGCCAAACACCCAGGCTCCAGCTACGACAGCTACATATACCGTCAAAGCAACATCCCAGCAGAATTCGAACAGAACGTGTACAGGGACAGCTGGCTGGTTGGTGAGTGACATGGGAGTCAGGCATGACTGTCCGACTCCATGATGCAGACATTACGAGGGGCACATGCACGGCTAACATCCTCCTGTCTTTTCCCTTCCAGATGACTCGGCATATGCACTTGGGCCCCATCTCCTGAGTCCATTCCTGAATCCCCAAACCAGAGGAGAGAGAAGATACAATGAGGCACACATACGTACCCGTGCAGTGGTGGAGTGCACATTTGGCCTCCTGAAGTCCCGTTTCCGATGCCTGGATAAGTCATCGGTGCATGTTGCATGCTGCACAACTACGCCATGAGAAAGGGCCTGGAGATTGACATATGTGATGACCTGACTTCTGAACCACACAGTCCCCCTCTGCCCGAGGCTACCCGGTCTGCTGAGGGAACAGCAGTCAGGAGGTGCCTCGTGGAACGTATCTTTGCACGTTAAACACACACACATTCATCATGGCACACAGACAATGCACGCATGCACACCACTGTGGTCACTAGCTCATACACACCACATCCAACTCACATTGGATTAGCCCAAGTCCACCAAGCAGGACTTGGGAGCAGCAATGCCGCCTCAAGGCCCCAATTATGTTGCTGTCCATTCATACCACATTCACACAGTCGTGGGGATAACCTCTCCCCAACGACCCAGGGTGACACCCCTTACTGTCAGCAGTGTCACCCACACATTCACACACCATTCACACTGTAGTCTGCACTACTGACCGTGTGCAGTCATAAAACCAAAAAAAAAATCATGGCCTGAGCATATCTAAAATAAAATAACTCATATCCTGAGCACATAAAAAAAAAAATCAGCTCATACTATGAGCACAACCCAAACAAACACTCATTTGCTCTGACGTGGGCTGCGCCTGGTGCCACCTCTCTGGCTCCTCAGCTGCCTGGGGGGAGTATCGGGTGGGTGGTGGGGCATCTGGAGGTGGCTCATCCCCAGGTCTGCCACTCCTGGCAGGTGATGGCTGCCTGCCCTCCAAGGCCATGGCAATGCGGCTGAGGAAGCAATTGGTCTGGGCCTGCATCCTCAGCTGGTGGGTGATGTTGTGCCGCTGGTTGCGCTGCCTCTGCCTCCCCTCCTGCTGGATGGCAGCCATGTTGGCCTGGACCGCCCCAGTAAGGGTCTGAACCTCTGCCACAAGGTTTTCTGTGGTGACCTGAAGCTCCCCCTGGCTGGTGACCACTGCAGCACAGTTGGCGCTGATATCCTGCAGGCCATCAGGAATCTGTGCCGAGGAGGCCAGGCTGTCTGCCAGCCGGTGCAGGTGCCCGGCTATTTCCTCCATATGCCGGGTCTGTCGAGGCCTGTTTCCTTGCAATTTGTTCCTGCACGGAATAAGGAACACCCCTGGTCTTCCGTGTCACCTTCCTGGGGGCAGAAGATGCTTGGGACCGGCTGTATGTTGAGGGCCTTGAGGGGCTTCCCCTGCTGGTGGCTAAGCCAGAGGGGCTTCCCCTGTTGGGGGTGGAGGTCTGAGAGGGCCCAGGCAAAACCAAGGAATCGAAATAGAGGCAAGCCTCTCCAGAGGAGAGGTGTGGCCACTCCCCTCCAGCGCTGGATCTTGACTTCCTAGGGGGTCAGGCTGAGGATGTTCGAGGGATGATGGCGTGGGATAGACACTGGCAGCAGATGGACCCGCACCCTCCTGCACATCTGTGGTTGACACAAATCATTCACATGTTGGTGGACCCACACACTTGTCACGTACCTTACCAGAGGCCGAAGTGCTGAGAGGGCTTCCCGTATGACCAAGTGCAGAGCGCCCCCTGGAGGTGACACAGGGGGTGCTTGGCCCAAAGATGCAAGGGTTGCCAGCTGCGACTTGCTAAATGAGGTTGGGGATCAGCTGTACGCCAGGATACGTAGTCAGGCAGAGGGTACCACGGAAGTACCAGATGAAGTAGACTGGCAGGAAAACCCAGGGGCGAAGTCAGGAGCCAAGCCGGTAGTCATGCACAGGGAGCAGGAAGTGACTGGAACAGGTCAGAAGGCAAGCTGAGGTCATCTACTGGAACAAGCAGACCGGGACAGGACAAGAGGATAAGCCGAGAGACAAGCCAGGGGTCATGCACGGAAAAGTCTGGTCAGGCAAGCCGAGTCGTCAACAGGAACACCGAGAAACAGGAACAAGGAACTTAGGATCACACCAAGGGCTGAAGATCATGCAGCAGTTGGTCACTGCTGCAGCAAGCCTTTAATAGGGCACTGACACCAGGAGTCCCGCCCGCATTGCGTGCGTACTGGCGCGCGTGCATGCGTAGTGAAGAATACTGAATTCACAGAGTTGTTGCTCGTACTTGCGTGCGTGTACGCGCGTGTGCGCGTCTGCGCGCGCATGCGCATCGTGCTCGTTGGTCCGTGCAGGACAGGTCTGTTAGTTCTTCCACGTTTGGTTCTCTGACAACACTTGTCACATTTTCCCTTCCACCCCCTCACATGCTACACACCGGATAGGGGATAAAAAACACTTACCTGTCCTCGAGGCATCATCAAGTGAATCATGAAAGAGAAAGATTCCCCAGTGGGCCTATAGGCAGCAATGGTATAATTAAATAAATGTTGAATATATAAAACAGTGTTTATTGCCGAGAGTCTCGGATTCCCAATTGCGTCAAGGTTAGTTGTTATAACAATTGTAAAAAAGTCACATTTCTGGATACAGTATAATTAGATCACAGTGCATATCATAATTCCGTATTCTGTACAAGGATAAGCCCCGACGCGTTTCGACCGGTTCGGTCTATTCAGGGGGCATGATTTCTAAAAAATAACAATAGTTGCAAAATTTCAAAAAGGATGAAAGGACACATGTCAACATACATCACATTAATTGCTGAGGTATTGTAATTACCACTGATCCAGGGAGTCAATATTGTGTAGAACCGCTAGATAGTCCGGAGGGCCCGGGCTGCTCCCGCCCACCACCCGGTGGGGGGCCCAACCAGGATGGCTGACAAGGAGCCACATTAACGACGCCCCCCAGGGGCAATGGAGGAGCAACCGCCTGCAGAAAAAAAAACCATAATCCCGTAGTTAGCGGGGAAAATTAATTAAAGTAGATTAGTTCAAAAGAATAGCTGCTAAAGTGACAACTGGGTATATGTATAAGTAGGTATAATGAAGTACTAGATTAATAGGAGGGCTGAGGCAAAAGTAATTTGCCAACATGAATGATGACAGTAGGGCATCCTTAAGGTCCAATGGGATTAGATAATTAGGTGGGGAATGTAGTTAGGGTATAATGAGGGTATGATAATACTCAGTGAATGAGTGATAGTAAGTGAGCATATAATAGAAAGTGATTGCCAAATTAAGTCACTCAATCAAGTGCGTGGCGTGTGGATTATAGAATGGATCAAACAACAAGGAAGTGTAAAAAAGATATGGTAGGATAAGGCAAAAGCATGGTGTGTTCCCGAATGGAGGGGAGTTTGGGGGTGAGTGGGTAAGTGAACATGGTGATTGATAAAGTGGTATTGACATACATACATAAATAAATAGTGAGATATTTACCTAATGAGTGAAGGGTTGAAGTATAGTAAAGTATAGGTGTAGAGGACTGACTGCAGTTGTGCACTCAGGGGGAGGACAGGGTGCCTAGATTAGGAACAGGGATGAGGTAGCATCCAACCTGACCTAATTGGAATCTGTACTGATTCCCTAATGGCTGCTCATTTATGGGCCATCAAGTGAATCAAAGCCCTCCACGCCCTCCAACTGCTCCCTCTCCAGTCTTCGGGCGATCACCTCCTCCTCCGGGGTCAAACTCACATTACATGGTGGTCCACCCCCCATGGTTCATACCCTCATTATACCCTAACTACATTCCCCACCTAATTATCTAATCCCATTGGACCTTAAGGATGCCCTACTGTCATCATTCATGTTGGCAAATTACTTTTGCCTCAGCCCTCCTATTAATCTAGTACTTCATTATACCTACTTATACATATACCCAGTTGTCACTTTAGCAGCTATTCTTTTGAACTAATCTACTTTAATTAATTTTGCCCCTCTGGTGCTTCCTGATAGCGCCCACCTTTTCCCGAACCTTGCGCCTCACGTCATAATTTTTTTTACTAATGTCCTTGGCTGTCTGGGTCTCTTTGCCAAGGGAATTAACGTGAGGGGCGATGGTCTCCAGGATGACCTGTTTCCTGGCCCGGCTGGTATCGCGACTCTGGGCACCATGGAGGAAGACGTCATACCTCTCAATGGTGCCGTCTCCTCTGGTGAGAAATTCCTCTTCCTCTATTCCTTCACTGAAACTACAGCAGCCATCGCACAGCAAAAAGTACCTTGCTCGGGGGGGGGGGGGGGGAAAGCAGGATGTACTTTTGCATCGGACAGGCGCATGTCTGGGCGTATTTATGCGCTCGGCGTAAGCCAGTGGGCCGGCATATACCAGGAAGTTGGGCCGGCGTAGTTGTGAGCATGTGCACAGGGAAGCGATCATACGTCCACGTCACTGCGCATGCTCTGTTAAAGATACGCCGGGCGTAAGCTATGGCTCCACGCTCAGCCCATCATTACCATAAGGTCACACCCACTTACACTTACGATGGCTTACGCCTTCAAATTTACGTTACGGCGGTGCAACGCTGGGAGCAAGTGCTTAATGGATACTGTACTTGCCTCTCTAGGTTTCGTCGGCGTAGCGCATATGAGCTGCGCTACGCCGGCACAAAGATGCGCCCATCTACCTAAATCTGGCTATGTAACTTTAACTGACTAGCTGGCCTGCCTGCTCTATCTACCTACAAAAAATGACACTCTCTCTCTCTCTCTCTCTCTCTCTCTCTCTCTGTCTTCTCTCTTTTAACCACCGCAACACACTACACAAGGCCGACCTGCAGGCGGCCTTTTATAGTGTGGGGCGTGTACTAAACCCCCTGAGCCATAATTGGCCAAAGCCACCCTGGCTTCGGCGTATTATGGCTCTCCGTTTTTTGCAAGCTGTGATTGGCCAAGCATGTGGGTCATAGTGCATGCTTGGCCAATCATCAGCCAGCAATGCACTGCGATGCTGCAGTGAATTATGGGCCGTGAAACGCCACACGAATTTGGCACGAATGGCCTAAAACATTCGTAATTCGACGAACGATCGAATATACGATGTTCGTATCGAACATGAGTTCGACTCGAATACAAAGCTCATCTCTACTGCTCACCTGGTTGCCCCCACACACCATCTGAACCAAATACTGCTTGCCATTAAATTAAGATACTCATCCTACCTGCTGGAGCTGTGTATTTGAATATCTTGATTTTATCTTTTTTTGTGAGTATAATATTGTTGTGTGTTTTTAATAAATGGTATGGTGGTAATGCACTAGGCCTTTACACTCTTGTGTATGTTTTACAGGAAGACACTGCTGTTCTACACCCAGAAACTGCTGTTCTACAGCTAAAAATAAATAAATGTGCCTAACATTCCAGTAGCCTAACTAGGAGGGTGCTACATCCATCCCCCACCAAAAAGAGGCTCTGTGTTCGTGGGCCAGAACACAAAATTAAGAGTGGAGCATCCCATATTAATGAGCATGGGGAAAGGGAAGTAATGAAATAACAAAATATAAGTGCCATTCCATATAATAAATATTTGCTTGGTCTAAGTGCAAAATTGTAATCCATACTGCCACGAGACCAAGTAGGTAACTGTTTGGCATCAGAACTCTTACAGCAGATATTTACACAGATGTACATTCTGATTGGGTAGAGCTTTACTGCTAGCTAATAATAAGTTGTTAGTACATTCAAAATAATATCAACACTTTGATCTCTTATCTCTGATCTCTTATCGCCTACGAAAAAAAGTTTGCACACAAACATAAACACTATAGTTCTGGCTTGGAGCACTATCCTCTCAGAGATAACCCTTCAACAAATCAGAGCCTAACATCCCAAATATTCTGTAAAAGCCTACTATTACAAGCTATGATATACATTAAGGGCCAGATTCACGAACACTTGCGCTGGAGTATTTGGATATGCGCCGCGTAACTGTGATGATGCGCCGTCGTTTCTATGTGCCCGTACCCACCAAACTAGATGCGCCCAATAACGGGTCATTTGCGACCGGCGGAACGTTCCGACGCCAGAGTATCGTCAGCGCTTATTTTCGCTGGGCGCATCAGTCGCGCCCATTGATTTCCCCTGCAAATATGCAAATGAGGGATTTTTCCCAATTCACGAACGGATTAGCACCATACGCTGGCTACATGCGCCGCGCGTATCTCGTCCGTCCGGCGCACAGTTATTTCTACAAAAGGCTGCTTTATCTTTACTCCAGATGGCCACAGGTCAGCAGGAGAGCAGCTACAGCAGCGTTACCGACGATAAGAGCTAGCTGAGCACCCCAACTTGCAGGACAACACCTCTGTCCATGCTTGTCTGTCAAATTTTACAGCCATGGAGGAAGACATCATAGGTCTCCATAGCCGAGATGATGGCTGACAGCTCCTGGCCATTAAAGTTCAGCTTTCTCCTGTGTGTTTGCGGGGAACGGGAGCAGCCATCTCAGAACAAAAGTAACATCACTGCGGGGAGGGGGAGCAGGATATACTTTAGTGCCGGAATGGCGCTTCTACGGGCGCATTTACACGCCCAACGGAAGGCATTGCGCTGACGTTTCCCGTGCAGTGGTGCCGACGGAAGTTGTGAGCATGCGCACAAAGGGGGCGAGTGGAGCCTCACTCACTGCGCATGCTCCGTGGTTGATGCGCTGAACGTAAGCCTCTGCGCTGGGCTCCGCCCATCATTTACATATGATCACACCCACTTCCACTTGCGTCGGGTTACGCCAGCGCATTATCGTTACTCTGGCGCAAGTTTACGCGCAACTGCTATGTGAATTACAGGACTTGCGCTGAAAGGGTCTTCAGAGTAACGTAAATGAGAAGCGTTACTCCAGAGGAAAGATACTCTCATCTACCTGAATCTGGCCCTAAGAGTCCATATTTTATTTTATCATCTATGATCCTAAAATGTACTGTTTATTGCTACCTTGCCACCCAGTGGCCTAAAAATACTATGACACCCTAAATGAGCTTGAAGATGCACACAAATTTTACTTTGGAAATAATCAAAATACCAAAAGTGAGGTAATGCCTCCAAGTGGACAGGAAATGGGTGCCCCCTTTTGTTTTCTTTAAATAACTAATCAGCCTCAAAAGTCAGGGTATGTGACCTGTCACGTGGTTCCATCCAGGTCTCAAATATTCATGGACCATTCTTGGTCCTTGCACCCAACTCTCTTAAATACTATTCTGTCTTTCAGGATAAAGCACAGTTACAGGACGTTACAAAACTCTTCCCAGTATGGGAGAAAAGCCTGACTCCTACCAAACTTGAGTACTTTGAGATATTCCTAGATTTTCTTGTCTTTTGTATTCTACTTCCTCTAAGACTTTCTTGGGGATACATAGATATTCTATTATTTATTCCGAGGCCATCCATCTTTGAACTACTCTTTGCAGCCCGGCTAGACACAGTGATTTTGGTTTTGTCCCCTTTTTCCTGGAGAAATATAGGAATTTTTGGCTCTCTGCAAAAAAGCCCCCTTTTCTTCATTCTGCTCCTGAGCTTCAGTAACCCTTTCAGAAGTGGGAGGTGTTGAACATTTTCTACTAACAGTTTCTTCCACCTTCAGCTCTCTGGCACCCTTCGAGAGTTGGTCATCTGGCTTTCCCTTTGGCACCACCAGACTATTCTCTGTCCAATCCTTGGCCTCTGACTTCCTACCTTGGTCTTTCCAAGACCTTACCTTCACTAGATTCATCACCCTCTGTATTCTCGGTGGTACACCTCCTTCCAATGATAGGTGACCCTGGATCAGAGTCAGCGTCTTTCACCTCCTCCACAGACTCACCCCATCCAACTTTGGAGGTCAAAACCTGATTTGCTGCCATGCACTCTCTGAGGAGCACTCCTCCTGCTCGTGTCCAGCAACTTTCACATTTTGGGACATTCATTTAAGGTACCGTAATTAGTGTAGCAAAATTCTGTATGTAGAGGAAAAAAAATGTTTTTAGCTGAAGTTCAATTTTATTGTTTTGATGGATAATATTAAAATACAGTATGTGATTTACAAAAAAAAACACAGTCATATTAAATCGGCTTCCTTATCACTACTGAAATGCAACTCTTTTACAAAAATATCTTATTACAAGTTTTGCTTCCATAGCTTAATATACTTATTCTGTTCTGTGTATGTAAGGATGGCATTTATTTAAAACCCCCTTATACATAATTGAGCATTGAATTGTCATGAATAATTATTCATAAACCAATAAAAAATTTAAAATGTTAAAATTTTAATAGTAATTTTCTCTTCTTTTCATTATTTTCATTATGTAATTTACTTGTGCTCTGTATGCTGAAATTGTGGTAGAGTCACTTAGGGTGATTTATAATTAAGATTCAGGGAGCAGAATTATTGTAAACTTTGCAGCACAGAGCAGAAAATACAAGACCTGAATTTCTAACTGAACTGTAAAACATTCATTAGCTAAAACATGTGAAAAACATGGAATATTTATTAATACTGAAACTAAATTATGAAAAAACAGAATAATTAAATGCTTCTATTTCTTGCTGACCACTCCTTCTACAGATATTAGTTGCCTGGCGGCCAAGCTAATCTTTTTTGCTTCAGTACACTGAGTAACTTTTCCAGAGCAAGAATGTAAATAAGGATTTCTGACTTTCCTGTCCATTTTCATTCCGAGTCAGTGACTGAGAAAGTACTGAATCATAGTGGTCAGTATAATATCCAAGCAACTAAAATTTTTATAGGGCTAGCATTGGCAGTCTATCTATTTCTATCATGACAGTCTTCAAGTGGAGAGTCCACAAATATAAAGATAGTAAATAAAAAGTCCATGAGACATTGTTGGGTAAATGTAATATATTTAAGCCTGACTTGATCCCGAAATTCATTTTAGGAAAAAAATATTTAAGCTTGTAGGCAGGTAGAGACCAAAGTGTTGCTTCTCCTATTGGTGGAGTGTCATGTGGGTGTCCCCTTATAAGGTGGGTAGAGCTTGGGCTCAGGGATTGTCTAGCCCAGGGATCTCCAAACTACGGCCCTCCAGCTGCTGTGGAACTACACTTCCCATGAGGCATTGTAAAACTCTGACATTAGTAGACATGGCTAGGCATGATGGGAATTGTAGTTCCTGAACACCTGGAGGGCCATAGTTTGGAGACTCCTGGTCTAGCCTATAGTCAGAATGAGATGGAAGGTCTGCTGAGGGTGGCTATGCTTTCCCTCTAAGAGAAGAGGTTGAAGATGGTTTCAGCCATTGAATCTTCTAAGGGAGAATGAGGAAAATTGACATAATGACAGAAAGGCTGGAACAGCAATCTGCAAGAGAGGGAGAAGCTTTTGTGTTCCCTAATAAAGTGGAGTGTATATAACAGCTAATACCTGGAGAATGGAGTAGCAAATATCAGATAGTCTGAACCATGTGTCAAACATGGGCCCACATATGTGAGTACTCCAGGATGAAAGGGGTTAATCGTGAGGAACTGTGAGGTGACCAGAAGGATGGTAAGAGTAGGCCTAAGACCACCATCCATGCACTTCACAGTAAGTGGTTTGGACAAGCAACTTGTGATGTCCTGCAACCTGAATATTTAGTGGGTGACCCAGTTGTTCGTGATGGCCATGTGAAAAAGATCAGTGCACTGCCCTCCAGCTGATGTCCTGCAACCTGGCCCTTAATGCCTTTACATCCACAATTTGTGGATTAACAATCCCCAACATGAGCAACATTAACCAACATGCCATTCTAAAACTTGGGGTGCACAGCCAAGAGCCAATCTGGTTGTTTTGTCACTAATTATAGTGATCATAAGTTTACCAAACAAATTGGCGCATTGAGTCATTGTGGCTTGCAGCCACTCATTTGTAACATGAATGCATCAGAAGCAGACACAAAGGTATCCTAAAAATATGGTAGCCTGTGTGCTTTATAGTTGCCCATGAGTGCCTTGGCTGATATAGATGTCTATTTTGTAAGATGTGTTATGCATATGCAGTCATGTTTTTGCGATCCCTTTGCCAGAAATGTATATAACTTATTGTTGATGAAACTAAAGTATGGTAATTCAGTTTTCATAAAAATTGCTGTGTTACAATAAGGCCTCGTACACACGATCAAATCTGTCCGCTGGAAACGGTCTGCTGGACCGTTTCAGCAGACAGATTCGATCGTGTGTACGGCCGAGCCGACGGATTTGGCCACCCGACAGATTTCAAGGCATGCTTTGAAATCTATCGGGTGGGAATCCGTCCGCCCGACATGTCTGCTGGTTAGTACACTTACCAGCAGACATGTCGTCCCGCACCGCCGCCGCACCGCCGCCGAATGGATTCGGCGCATGCGCGGAAGTGTTTTACTTCCTGGTGCGGTGACGTGGCGACGTCAACGTCACCGCCACGTCACCGACACGTCAGCGCGCCGTCTGCTGGCGGGGATTTTGGTTTGCTCGTGTGTACACGCGAGCAAACCAAAATCCCAGCAGACAGATTTGTTCAAATCTGTCGGACAGACAGATTTGAACAAATCTGTCTGCTCATGTGTACAAGGCCTAAGTGTGAATATTTTTATATGTAACTGACAATTATTATTGAATGGCTATATCTGTAAGGGCTACACATGGAATTACCCTGTACCTTTAAGGTATACGTGATTGCATAAGGAGGATTCCTGGTTCTGGGGTACTCTTGGAAAGCTGCCACATTTCTAATTAGGGATGGGCGAACGGTTCGGCCCGAGCATAAGTTCGGGCCAAACTTTGGTTGTTCGGACGTTCGGCGAACAACGAACATTATGCGGTGTTCGCGGCAAATCCAAAAGCCGTGGAACCCTGTTAAAGGGACACTAACATGAAAAAACAAAAGTGCTAATTTTAACAGGTTATATGCAAGTTATTATCATAAAAAGTTTTGGGGACCTGGGTCCTGCCCCAGAGGGCAACTCCAAAGCACCCTCCCCATGTTGAAGGCATGTGGCCTGGTATGGTTCAGGAGGGGGATGCTCTCTCGGTTGTATGCTCAGATAAGGGTCTGGTATGGATTTTGGGGGACCCCTATGCTATTTTTTTTATTTTGGTGCAGGGTTCCTCTTAAAATCCATACCAGACCTGAAGGGTCTGGTATTGATTTTGGGGGGCCCCCACGCAATGTTTTAAAAAAAATTTGGTTCAGGGTTCTCCTTAACCACTTCACGACCACCGCATGTACATATACGTTGGCAGAATGGCACGTACAGGCAGATGGACTTACCTGTATGTCCCTGCCTAGACGTGGGTCAGAAGTCCGATCGGGACCCCTCGGGACTTGCGGCGATCGGTAATTCCTTGGGAGCGATCCAGGATGAGGATCGCTCCCAGCAAATCCGCTCCTTCCCTGCTCTGCACCTCCTCTGCCTGTATAATGTAAACACAGGCAGAGGAAGTGATGTCAGCTCTTCTCTCGGCAGTATTTTCAATCCGCCGAGAGGAGAGAAGACATCACAAGTAAGTCGCACTAACACTACACTGACACCACACACATAGGCACACTTAACCCTTTCAGATCACACCCCCAGCCCACTGTCACAGTGTCACTAATAGCAGTGATTATATATTTACTGATCACTGCATTTAGTGTCAGTGTGACAGTTAGTGTGACAGGCAGTTAGTGTTAGGTCCAGGGTAGCCCCCGTACCCCCCCAATAAAGGTTTAACCCCTTGATCACCGTCCTAGTTAACCCTTTCACCCCCTATTGCCAGTGTCACTAAGCGATCGTTTTTCTGATCGCTGTATTAGTGTCACTGTTGCCGCTAGGTAGCTAGTTTTTTTTTATTGCAATTTTTTTGTGGCTGAATACATTTTGGCCTAAATGTTTGACTAAAATTTAGTTTATTCTATTTTTCTTATAACAAAAAGTAGAAAATATATATTTTTTTCAAAAATTTCGGTCTTTTTCCGTTTATATCGCAAAAAAAAAAAAATTACAGAGACAATCAAATACCATCAAAAGAAAGCTCTATTTGTGGAAAGAAAAGGATGCAAATTTTGTTTGGGAGACACGTCGCACGACCGCGCAATTGTCTGTTAAAGCGATGCAGTGCCGAATTCTAAAAACACCTTTGGGCATTTAGCAGCATATTGGTCCGGGGCTTAAGTGGTTAATATTTATACCAGACCCAAAGGGCCTGGTAATGGACTGGTGGGGGGGGGGGGCATGCTGTTTTTTTCAATGAGTTTTATCTACATTGCAGAGACCCGACAATTCATTACAGCCGCGATAAGTTTTAAATTACTTTTTTTCATTTTCCTGTGGTACTGTTCTAAACACTGGGAAAATGTGCCACTTTACAGGCATACTATAGACCCCCCCTGGCACGGTATTTAAGGGAATATTTTATTTTTTATTGTTTCACTTTAAGCATCATTAAAATCACTGCTCCCGAAAAAGCTTTAGTTTTTAAAACTTTTTTCGCCTGGGGCAGAACCCGGGTCCCCAAACCCTTTAACCACTTAACCCCCGGACCATATTGCTGGTCAAAGACCAGAGCACTTTTTGTGATTCGGCACTGCGTCGCTTTAACTGACAATTGCGCGATCGTGCGATGTGGCTCCTAAACAAAATTGGCGTCCTTTTTTTCCCACAAATAGAGCTTTCTTTTGGTGGTATTTAATCATCTCTGCGGTTTTTATTTTTTGCGCTATTATTATTTATTACATTTTGCTATAATAAATATCCTCAGTTTAGGCCGATACGTATTCTTCTACATATTTTTCGTAAAAAAAAAATCGCAATTAGCGTTTGATGGTTTGCGCAAAATTTATAGCGTTTACAAAAAAGGGGGGTAGTTTTATGGCATTTTTATTAATATTTTTTTTTTTTACTAGTAACGGCGGCTATCAGTGTTTTTTTTTCGGTACTGGGATATTATGGCGGACACATCGGACACTTTTGACACATTTTTGGGACCATTGGCATTTTTATAGCGATCAATGCTATAAAAATGCATTGGATTACTATAAAAATGCCATTGGCAGTAAAGGGGTTAACACAAGGGGGCAGGGAAGGGGTTAAGTGTGTTCCTGCTTGTGTTCTAACTGTATGGGGGGGTGGACTTACTAGGGGAAATCACTGATCTTCTGTTCATACATTGTATGAACAGAAGATCAGCGTTTCCCCCGCTGACAGGAACGAGAGCTGTGTGTTTACACACATAGCTCTCGTTCCCCGCTCTGTAACGAATGAGCGCGCGTGCCCGGCGGCGATCGTGCCCGCCGGGCACGCGCGCAGGACTCGGGGGACGAGCGGGGGCGCGCACGCGGGCCGCCGGCGGCCGCTAAAGGTAGGACGTAGAGCTACGTGCCACCCAGCAGTGCCACCGTCCCGCGGTATAACTGCGGTGGACGGTCGGGAAGCAGTTAATAACTTGCATATAAGCCTTTAAAATGAGCAGTTTTGGTTTTCCATGTTTGTGTCCCATAGACTTTAACGGTGTTCGCGTGCTCATCCAAATTTTTTGCCTGTTCAAGTTCTGATGTGAACCGAACCGGGGGGGGGGGGGGGTTGTTCGGCTCATCCTTATTTCTAATACTTGTATATGTGATTTTACATTATTGGCCTAGCACTAGTAGTTTTTGTTTCAAGCCTACCCAGGTGTCTTTTGGTAAACTACACAATTTCCCTTACACTCTTAGATCTCTACAACATAGACACTAATTATTCTGTAGTGCGAGATAAGAACTAGGATGCCTAATTAAACTCTTTGAGATAACACAGGAATTTGCACAGGACATCTCTTCATTTCTGACATGCTCAATAGGTTATTGAGCAGATATGTTAAATCCGATTTGGGGGTCTTCAAATCAAGATCTTTTTGTGATTAGACAGTGAGTCCAAAAGTCAAGATAATGAGGTGCTTTTATTACAGACACTGCAGTGGAGAAACACAGTACACAGTTCTAATTAAGGCATTAAGTGAGAGTGTTTCTGAGCTTACATCTACGGGTTATACAATTTATACGTATGAATATGTATAAGATATGGGCGTGTATCAAGTATATTCTAGGCGTGATATAGGTGTGATCGTATGGTTTAGTCCAATCAATATCCATATCTTCTTAGTAGCAAGGGAAAAGTTAAATGGGTGGTTACAACATGTGACTGATAGAAAGGGAAAAGAAAACATGGGCGCCACCATGACAGTACTGGACTAATCCAGCTAGATAAGACTGTCCATTCTTCTGAACAAAAGGGAGTAAACTGCTGCTTCTTATCTGGTAATGAAGGTCATCCTAGACTAAAAACTTCTGTCTAGAGAAGACAAAGCAAGAAACTGTATTTACAAATTCTTAAAGAGATAGGGCCAGATTCTCAAAAGAATTACGCCGATGTACTGTATCTACAGATACACCGGCGTAATTCGAATTTCCCGCCGGCGTATCATTGTTTTCTATCCAGATACGACTGGCGTAATAATCTTACACCGTCGTATCCTAAATGTAATGTTACGCCTGCACTAGGTGGCGTTTACGCCGATTTCTCATTTGACTATGCAAATGAGCCTGATACGCTGATTTCCGAACGTTTTTGCGCTGCCTCATCGTCGTTTACGTAAGCGTAAACGTACCCCTGCTATATGAGGGGTAAGTTTACGAAGGTCCGTCGTATGCCATGTTAAGTATGGCCTCGGGACAGCGTTGTCTTTTTCCGTCGTTTACGTCGTTTTAATAAGTCGTTCGCGAATAGGGATTTGCGTAAATGACGCTCACGTCGGCTTCATTGACATTTTTCGAGTTGGAGCATGCGCACTGGGCTATTTTTACGGCCGGCGCATGCGTAGTTTGATCGGCGCGGGGGCACGCTTAATTTAAATACAACCCGCCCCCTTTGAATTACGCGGCCTTACACCGGGCCATTTACACAACGCCGCCGCAAATTACGGAGTAAGTGCTTTGAGAATACGGCAGCGGCACTTTGCTGGCTCTTTGGCAGCGCTGCCCATTGATTTCAATGGTCAGGGGTGCTGTAGGAGCGGTGTATACACCATTCCTACATCGCCTCAAAGATGCTGCTTGCGGGACTTTTTTTGACGTCCTGCCAACGCACTGCTCCAATGTGAAAGCACTCAGGCTTTCAGACTGGAGTGAGAGGATAGGCTCTTTACAGGCACTTTGCAGGTACTATGTTTAGCACTATATTGCCTGTAAAGCCCTTCAGTGTGAAAGCAGCCTTAGGCCGCGTACACACGATCGAATTTATCTGCTGGAAACGGTCCGACAGACCATTTCAGCAGACAAATTTGATGCATGCTTTAAAATCTGTCTGCTGGGAACCCGTCCGTCAGACATGTCGGCTGGTTAGTACACTAACCAGCGGACATATCTGCCCGCGCATGCGCCGAATGGATTCGACGCATGCGTGGACGTTTTTTACTTCCTGGTGCGGTGACGTGGCGGCGTCAACGTCACCGCCACGTCACCGCGCTGTCTGCCAGCGGGGATTTTGGTTTGATTGTGTGTACACGATC
This sequence comes from Rana kukunoris, assembly GCA_029574335.1. Lineage (NCBI taxonomy): Eukaryota > Metazoa > Chordata > Amphibia > Anura > Ranidae > Rana > Rana kukunoris. The sequence continues at coordinate 521,682,497 of CM056049.1, forward strand.
AAACTAAAATAGCCCAGCAGACAAATCCGATCAAATCGGTCTGTCAGACCGATTTGATCGGATTTATTTAGTCGTGTGTACGCGGCCTTAGGGTTTACACATACTTTAGCCTGTGTAGGTGAGCACAGCTGGCTCAATTTTTATTTATTTTTTCCAAGAAGTTTTTATTGATATCAACGGTGACATTACACGGAATACATTGCGTCAGTACAAATATCACAAACGAAAAGATCGCGGTCGCAGCCGCTATATGTCAGAGGGTAGTTACATAGTATGCAGCGATACAAGCAACCTCAAATGTGATAACAGGTGCGTGTGACATTTTCTGAAAGTCTGTCTTGCAACTTGTGCACTGTGTATTTCAAAAAGGGAACTTGAGGTGCACCGAAGTGAAGCAGAAAACAGTAAAAAATAAAAAACCAATGGCGACACTTTGAACATGGATACCTAAAGTGTTCGTGAAGGTGCAACCTTGAGGCGAACACTTGGTTCAACAGAACATATATACCATTCGGGCGAGGGATATCCGCCGCCCTGTGCCCAACAGAGGGGGGAGGGGGAGTTGATCACCGAGGCCCTTAGGGCACTCTAAGTGTCCGAATCCATGAGGAAACGTGCACACGTGCCATGCCGTGTGATTCTGGGACCTGCGGAGTGCTATCCTTCCACCGCCCACCCCTTATAGGGAGCAATCTGTGGGCGGGAGGAAACAGGAACCTCAAAAGGGTAGAAATTAACTGGCGCGGTCCAAAAATTGAAAAGGGGGGACGCATGGCAGTGGCACAATCCTAAATGTGATGGCAACTTGGGAGGGTGCTAGTTGTCCGGGATTTGTACCTTTAAAGTTAGAGCAACGTGGGGGTGCGTAATTCGCACGGGGGTATATAAGGGGGACATGTACAACTGTACGGTGGGAGAGAAGTCACGATGACTGATGGTATGGAGCGGGGGTGTGAGGGGAAGAGGGGGATGGATGTCATGGTCGCGGGACCCTAGAGTCGTTGGACGAGGTAGAAGGTGTCGGGTCAGCACGGCTCGCGGGGGGGACGGGGAGTTCAGGGAGGTCCTGTAGTGGGTCCAACATGCCCAAGTGTGTCTGTACTTGTCCTGGGAGTCTCTGGCCTGGTGTATAATCATCTCCATCTCCTCTATCCTGTCTACTCGGGAACGCCACTCAGCTGTAGTGGGGGGAAGGGGGTCTTTCCAATGGACTGGTATGCATTGAGTGGCAGCATTGATAAGGTGTAAGTCCAGTGATTTGCGATATATCGATTTGGGCAGGGACGTGTGATGCAGCAGGTATTGCGCGGGGGTAAAGTCAGGCGTGTATGTGGTGATTTGGGATATCAGGGAGTGCACCTCCGTCCAGAATGGTTGAAGGACCGGGCAGTCCCACCACACATGGAGGAGAGTACCGGGACTCGACTTACATCTCCAGCACATGGGGGAGATGGCGGGAAATATCTTGTTGAGTTTAACGGGGTCCTGTACCACCGGGAGTAGAGTTTGAACCTATTTTCTTGGGCCGAGACATTGATTGATCCCTTGTGGGTATGTTCCCATATCGAGTCCCGATCGTCGCTGGAAAGGGAAATGGAAAGGTCAGTTTCACATGAGCGGTGGATATCAACGTTAGTTTCAACCCCAGAGACAAGAAAAGAGTATATCGTCGATATTAAATGCTTTTGTGGGTTAGGTTGGTTGCACAAGTTCTCAAGGGGTGTGAGGCCTCTGACCCAAACCAAAAGTGAAGGTGTGCTATGAAGGAAGTGTCGAATTTGGAAGTATTTAAAGCGAGGTATACTGACCCCCTGGAGTCTGGAGAGCAACTCAGAGTGTGGGAGCAATGCACCGTTTTCGAAAAATTGGTGGGCACGTATCGTTCGATCTTGTGTATGGGTCGGGTCAGACAGTACTTGGAGGCCAGCTGGAAAGTCGGGGCTGTGGGTGAGGGGCGTCATGGGGCCTGGGGAAGGCTCCAAGTTCAATGATCTGCAAGCCATCCTGAAAGTGGACAAGGTTGGTCCAATCAGCGGATGGTTCTTACATGTGGCTGGGACGGACCGAGGTTCGATCCATGGTAAATGGGCAGTGCGTGTTCCGGAAATGTCTTCTTCCAAAACCACCCAATCCTTGTTGCTCCGATGGACATGCCAGTCCACCACCCTCGTGAGTTGGCATGCAGTGTAGTACAGGGAGGGGTCCGGAAGGCTTATGCCTCCCCTTTGTTTCGGTAGGGTCAGTCTTTTCCAGCTCAACCTAGCGGGGCGGTCAGCCCAGAGGAACGATCTACAGATCTGTTTAAGGGAGGTAAAAAAGGAGGGGGGCAAGCAGATCGGGACTGCCTGCAGCAGATAAAGTAGCCTCGGGAGAATATTCATTTTAATTACCGCCGCTCGTCCAAACCAGGAGAATTTGCCCTTAGTCCAGTTCAACAAGTCATTCTTAATCGTTCGAAGGAGAGGCAGGAAATTGGTAGTGTAAACGTCAGGTAAGTGCTTTGGGAGCTTAATACCCAGGTACGTGATGTCCCTAGCTTCCCATTTGAAGGGAAAGTTCTATTCGCACAGGGTCACTGTGGCCTGGGGCAGGGAGACGTTGAGCGCGGTAGACTTGTGGAAGTTAATCTGCAGGTTTGAAAGGATCTTAAACATCCAGAGATCTGCGAGGAGATTGGGTATAGTGACGAGGGGGTTCGTTAAGAACAGTAGAACGTCGTCTGCGTATGCAGCAATTTTGTATTGTCGTCGGCCGATTGTAATACCCCTGACGTCCGGATTATCCCTCAGTCTGCGAAGGAACGGTTCCAAGGATAAGATGAAAAGTATGGGAGAGAGGGGGCAACCCTGTCTGGTTCCATTGTGGACGGAGAAGGCGTCTGACAGGTGGCCATTCACCCTAACCCTAGCGGTCGGGGCAGAGTAAAGAGCCATTACCATTTGGATGAATCGGGCTGGGAGGCCTGCCCTGTGTAGGGCCTCCAACATGTACTCCCAAGCCACTCTGTCAAACGCCTTCTCCGCGTCCAGAGAGAGAAAGAAGCCGTCCACCTTTCTTGAGGTGAGCCAATGATGGATGTTGATGGCCTTCGTGGTATTGTCCCTGGCTTCCCTGCCACGGACAAAGCCCACTTGGTCGGTGGAGATTAAGTCGGGCAAAAAGGGGAGGATCCTATTAGCCAGGATTTTCGCGTATAACTTGACATCTACGTTAAGGAGCGAAATGGGCCTATAGTTGGCGACCAATGTGTTGTCTTTTCCGGGCTTGGGTATTAACGTGATGTGAGCTTCTAATATATCTCTGTCAGTGTGGGAGGGGAGGGGGACATCATTAAATGCTTTGACGAACCTGGGAACAAGCAGGTTGGAGAAGGTCTTATAATAGCCGGACGACAGCCCATCTGGGCCCGGGCTCTTTCCTGGTTTCAGTTGTTTCAGGGCAGAAAGTGTCTCCTCCGATGTAAGCGGCGCATCAAGGAGGGACATGTCCGGGGTAGGGGAGGGAGGAGGGCGTACGTTGTTAGAAATTCCTCCATTAGTCTAGATCGTGGAGAGTCGGTTGTCGATAAAGCCGGGTTAGGCAAGTCATAGAGCGAGGATAGGTATTGTGTGAACTGTTGAGCTATAAGGTCAGTTTTGGTAACCGACTCTCCAGTGGCGGAAAGTACGGAATGGATTGTAAGAGCTGCCTTCTTTCTTTGCAGAGCGTTGGCCAGGAGTTTTCCGGAGCAGGTCTAGGAGGTCTTTCCTGGCCTTCAGAAGTGCTTCGTGGGTGTGGACAGCAAGGGAACGTTTATGCGTCTGTTCAAGGGTTTTAATGAGGTTAGTGAGTTCGGTGATGCGGGTCATCCTGATCCTACGTCGTCTAGACATCAGAGTGATAATTTCCCCTCTGATGACACATTTGTGGGCCGCCCACACTGAGGCGGGGGCCACATCCCCAGAGTCATTGTCAGAGAAGTAATGGGTCAACGTAGATGTCAGAGCATCGACCTCCCCAGGGTCTAGGAGGATGGAGTCATCCATTCTCCATATCCCCGACGGAGGGCGTCGTCCCCGCCACGTCAAGGTCACAGTAACTGGGTGATGGTCCGAGATCAGCATGGGTTCAATAGTGGCACTCGAGAGTAGAGACAAGTCGCCCTGAGTGAAAAAGAGGTGATCTATTCGCGAGTACTTATTATGCATGGGAGAGAAGAAAGTGAAGTCTTTGGTGTTGGGATTGAGCGTGCGCCAGGAATCGTGTAAGGCTAACAGACTCAGTTGAGATTTAATGGCCTTGAGTGCCCGATAAGAGATGCTAGAGGAACCGTTAGAAGTGTCCAGGAGAGGGGATAGCGGGACGTTAAAGTCCCCTCCCAGGATCAGCATACCTGTTTGGAAAGCGACAAGGTGGTGGAATGTGTCTCGAAAAAACTGTACCTGCTGTGAATTAGGGGCATAAAGGTTTGCGACAGTGATTGGGGTGCCCTGGAGGTTCCCCTTAATAAAGAGGTATCTCCCCTGTACGTCACTCAAGACGTCCTCTACCTGTAGTGGGCAACGTTTGGAGATTAGGATAGAAACCCCTTTGGCTTTCGACGTGGCAGTGGTTGCGTGATAAACTGTGGGGTAGTGATAATTGTGGAGCTTGGGGATAGCATCTGACCGGAAGTGAGTTTCTTGGAGGAGCACAATATGAGGTTTATCTTTCTGCAGGGAGTATAGCAATTGGGATCGTTTTTCAGGTGTGTTAAGGCCCCGAACGTTCAGGGAGTATAGTTTGAGCGTCCTAAGGGTGTCACTTAGAGCCGGGGCAGTTGAGGCCGTGCTAGCCCGATTCGTCCTGACGGTTAGGGGAGGTACGGGGGGCGGGCGGGAAACCGGTATGGAGGGGGCGGGAGTCCGATCACCTTCCGGAGCGGATCAAGGGCAACAGGAGCGGCGTCAGGTAGAGATAAAGGGGGAACGAGACACGGGCGAGATTCCCCCACCCGGCAGGGGGGGGGGGAAGCACTCGGAGGTTCACGGTGTGTTCCGGAACTGCGTCCCTCAGTATTGGGTAAGCAGTCCACCTCGCACAGCCGTGCGGGGGGTTGGGCGGAACACGCCTGAAGAGAGTTTTAGCCAGTAGTAAGGCAGCGAGTAACAACAAAGTAAAATGAACAGTGAAACTACAACACGCCATACCACCCCAGAGCATGAGAGACCACTGGTCCAGCGCCACTGAGGAGACATGGGAGCAAAATATAACAGGTCCTATCAACACCGGGCCTCGCAGGAGAGACCACAGGGGGGGCCGTGCAGCCACACACGGGGCTGCGGGGCGGATCCACCCGGTCCACCTCATCCACGAGTCTGCTCCCACTCGGCCATTAATCAATGCCCTATCCCCGTCCCCCCAGGTCGTCCACCGCCCGTGCAGTCCGGGTTGTGGCGTCCGACGTGGGGGGAGTACTTAGCTCAACCACGGTCCCCTCGGGGGGCCAGGGGGTGTCCCCAGCAGTTATACACGGGAGATCTAACACAGGAGGCATGCAGTTTGAGCAAGGGTGAGGGTATCGGTGGAGCCCGGGTCTACCTCCCCAGCAACATACCATAATACAAACCAATAGCAGTGGAAGGCTTGAGAGGTGGAGGAGAGCCTCCATAGCAACAATCTTGCGGCGGTGAGAAGTCCATTGCGAAAGGTCCATTGACGCGACCTGCTTGCAAGGGCGTCCAACGCCAGGGGGCACTATGTAGCAGGTGCAGTTCAGCGTGGAGACCTCAGGCCAGTCTGAGGGCGTAGAGGCCTGGTGGTCACCGGCGGCATACAGGTGTAAACGCTCCGACGGCGGAGGCTGACAGGGGAGGGGTGACACAGTGAACGTCTCCGCAGGACGTTGGTCTGACGGTGCATGCAAGCGCATCCGGTGATCCAACCACGTCGATAGTCAATCCGGGCATCGGGCGAAGCACCAGACCCCGGGCGCGGTCCCGTGGCATAAACAGTCCAGTTGGCTCGGCGTGGAGGGCCAGGTAAGGAGCTGGCGGTCATCCGGGATCCTTTGACAGCAGGCCGCATCCCGAGCTGGAGATGACGGGAAACAGCGGATGGTAGGCCGCATCCAGGAGTGTCGTGCCAACCCCTCGCGGTGCTTGTCGGGACTTGTAGTGTACACAGTCCGTGGTGGTTCCACCCCCCAGCGGGCGGGTGAGAGGCCGGCGCTCAGCACAATGCATTCTGGGAAGTGTAGTAGGTTAGGAGGGAGCCAGGCGAGCGTGAAGAAAGGCGTGGTCTGCAGTACGAGTTCCTGTGCCGACAACCCGATGTGCGAGGAGAGCGCGAGCCACCTTGCTGTCCAGTATGCCTGGCTTGCGGAGTCCGTGGAGTTCAGGCGGAACTTCGGGATTGAACCGATGCGGGCAATAGGAGCGTGGAGCAAACCGCTGGCTCAATTTTGGGTTTAGAGGGGCTTCATGAATGTTGGTGTGGGGTGATATGAGCCCATGCTGCTATATAAAAAGCTTAGTGAGGGAAAGTCCCCTACACTTCTGTGGACAACATCCCCTACACTCCTGTGTCTCCCTTGATTTGGAAACTTAGGGATACCCTATACTTTTCAAACATTTATGGCTGCTCTGAGATCTTTAAAATGCCAGTGCCAGAACAGCGTTTCCCTAATTGTAAGCACTTTACCTGTATCAGAGGCGGTTTGTTGCTTAGAATCTGATTACTTGTATATCTGGCTGATACCTCTAGTATGTCATGTCTAACTACTATCCTGTGTGGAGAGATAATGCTGTTTTCAGTCACTGAAACTTGCTAAAGGAAGCTTCCATTCACCACTTGGATTCTGTAATCTTTATGTAGCGCCCCCCTGGGTCTACTGGGAGCAAAGAGGTACCTTCAGAGGCAGGGAACGAGCTTACATTCACGCCAGGGCTGAGTCCATGGCTATAATGGTAATTTAGAACAGAATTTGGGCACCAGTCACTTTTTTTAATGCTTTAATGGAGAACTTGAAAGCAGTAATGGGATAAAGGGTTAGGGGAGGTTTCAGATACCTTTTAGCAGATCACTTACAGATTCCTTGAATCTAAGGACAAAAACAGCTTTCTTTTAGAAGATCTTGGATACCTGGACAGGTCTCCCACACAGATCTAGCAACCGGTATAATTTCTGGATACGTCTCTCTCACAGGACTTAGCAGCCTGTAGAACTCCTGGACAGGTCTCTCTCACAGACTTAGCAGTCAGTAGCACTCTCGGATAAGTCTCTCTCACAAACTTAGCAGCCAGGAGCTAGTTACCTTGATTTAGATTTGTAGAACAGCTTCACAGTACCAGAACCTTTAAGCCATCCGGCGGTACTGTAAGGCTAGTTTAAATATGGGTGCATCCTCCAACCGAGTCACCAGGCCCTCCTGAGAGACCAGCCTTCATCCTGGCTCTTTCCAGCAAGGGTCCTCCCCTGGATCTCCTCAGCTTGGCTCGGCTTCTTCCAAACAGGCAAGACAGCCTAGCCCTAGGACCACCTCAGGATTAGTAGGCCCCAGACAGGCTTATGGACCTACTTGCAGAGCTTTTAGCAAATTGGCCTCAGGCCAGGAGGGCCATGAGGTTAAGACTCCCCCGAGCACATAGCATTTGTCCCATACATACCCACTCCTAGAATGCACAGCCGCCAGGAACCTCCTACTGGGCTATTCTAGGAAAAATAATATTCATTACAGCTCAGCCTTGTTGTAAATCTCATACTGGCCTGTGGTACCAGTGACACCTACTGGTAACAGTGAGAATTGCACAACTTATCCAAGTTTAGAACAGAACCTAACAAACTACAGTATATAAAATTAATCTGTGCTGTTTACAGCTCAGCCAAAAACAACATTTACACTATAGCCCCATTTTTAGGAACAGGGGGCTGCAATTATTTCTGGAGAATTGAGTAATGTATTGTTGATCAGACAGATACGCAGGCTAGGACAGGGTTCAGATGGCGTTGCCTTATTTTCCATTAGTATTAGGCCTTGGGGGCAGGGCCAGTGCTAGACTATTTTGCACCCCAGGACCAGCTACTTGCAACCCCTGCCCTCCAAAAAAAATAAGTCTAAATTATTATGAAGACAACAAACCATAAAACTCCTAAATTTCTCCAGCTAACATCATCCAATCCCACAGCCGAATGCCAGTGCAGTGTGTGGGAACATCAGCGACAGTGGGAAGCAGGCCCAGACTGAAATAAAAGATAAGCTTGGGAATTTTAGACTAAGCAGCCCATTTTTTTTAAAACAAATTACAAATAATAACAACTACCAATTTCTCAATGTCTTTTAGTTATATTTACTATGTGTCACTCCATTGGTGTTAGTAAATGTTTATTTTTTTAATTACCCTTTAACCACTTCCCACCGGCCTACAGCAGTGTGACTGCCGGGTGATGGTTCAGTTATCCTGACTGGGCGTCATATGACGTCCAGCTGGATAACAGCTGCTGCTCGCCCGCAACACCGATCTCGGTAAAGAGCCTCTGATGGAGGCTCTTTACCACGTGATCAGCCTTGTCCAATCAGAGCTGATCACGATGTAAACAGGAAGAGCCGTTGAACGGCTTTTCCTCACTCTCGTCTGATAGACACTAGTAGAGGAGAGCCGATCGGATACTCTCCTGACAGGTAGGGTCTGTGCTCACTGTTTATCAGCGCAGACCCCCTTGGATGCCCACCAGGGACTAGGGATGAGCCGAACACCCCCGCGTTCGGTTCGCACCAGAACCGTCGAACGGTCCGATCGTTCGCACGGACATTTAGAACCCCATTGAAGTCTATGGGGTTCGATTTTGGTTTCACCAGACCAGAGCACCTTCTTCCACATGTTTGGTGTGTCTCCCAGGTGGCTTGTGGCAAACTTTAACCACTTAAGGACCGGACCAAGGGGTTTTTACAATTCGGCACTGCGTCGCTTTAACAGACAATTGCGCGGTCGTGCGACGTGGCTCCCAAACAAAATTTGCGTCCTTTTCTTCCCACAAATAGAGCTTTCTTTTGGTGGTATTTGATCGCCTCTGCGATTTTTATTTTTGCGCTAAATACAAAAATAGAGCGACATTTTTTTTAAAAATCAATATTTTTTACTTTTTGTTATAAGAAAAATCAAATAAACTACATTTTAGTCAAACATTTAGGCCAAAATTTATTCAGCCACATGTCTTTAGTAAAAAAAAAAATCGCAATAAAAAAAATAGCTACCTAGCGAGAACAGCGACACTAATACTGCGATCAGAAAAATGATCGCTTAGTGACACTGGCAATAGGGAGTGAAAGGGTTAACTAGGCGGTGATCCAGGGGTTAAAACCTTATTAGGGGGGGTACGGGGGCTACCCTGGACCTAACACTAACTGCCTGTCACACTGACACTAAATGCAGTGATCAGTACATATATGATCACTGCATTCAGTGACATTGTGACAGGGGGGTGGGGTGATCGCAAGGGGTTAATGTGCCTGCGTGTACTGGTGTCAGTGTAGTGTTGTGCAGACTCACTGTGTGATGTGATCTCTCCTCAGCGGCAGTTGAAAATACCGCTGAGAGGAGAGATTACATCACTTCCCCCTTCCTGTGTTTACACAGGAGGAGGAAGTGACACACAGGGGGAGCGCGCGGATTGGCTGGGAGCGATCCGGAGGGGGCGGACAAAAACGAACACCCGCCCCCTCATCCCGGATCGCTCGGACAGCCACGGTAACCGCCGCATGTACCGGGGGGTCCCGATCGGACCCACGTCTAGGCAGGGACGTACAGGTACGTTGATGTGCCTGTCCGGTCCATTCTGACGACGTATATGTACATGCGGCAGTCCTTAAGTGGTTAAACGACACTTTTTATGGATATCTTTAAGAAATGGCTTTCTTCTTGCCACTCTTCCATAAAGGCCAGATTTGTGCAGTATACAACTGATTGTTGTCCTATGGACAGAGTCTCCCACCTCAGCTGTAGATCTCTGCAGTTCATCCAGAGTAATCATGGGCCTCTTGGCTGCATCTCTGATCAGTCTTCTCCTTGTATAAAGTGAAAGTTAAGAGGGAAGGCCAGGTCTTCGTAGATTTGCAGATTTGCAGTGGTCTGATACTCCTTCAATTTCAATATGCTCCTTGGAATGTTTAAAGCTTGGGAAATCTTTTTGTATCCAAATCTGGCTTTAAACTTCTCCACAGCAGTATCTCGGACCTGCCTGGTGTGTTCCTTGTTCTTCATGATGCTCTCTGCATTTTAAACGGACCTCTGAGACTATCACAGTGCAGGTGCATTTATACGGAGACTTGATTACACACAGGTGGATTCCATTTATCATCATTAGTCATTTACTGTAGGTCAACATTGGATCATTCAGAGATCCTCACTGAACTTCTGGAGAGAGTTTGCTGCACTAAAAGTAAAGGGGCTGAATAATTTTGAACGCCCAATTTTTCAGTTTTTTATTTCTTAAAAAAGTTTGAAATATTCAATAAATTTCGTTCCACTCCATGATTGTGTCCCACTTGTTGTTGATTCTTCACAAGAAATTACAGTTTTATATCTTTATGTTTGAAGTCTGAAATGTGGCAAAAGGTCGCAAAGTTCAAGGGGGCCGAATACTTTCGCAAGGCACTGTATTTTTTTTTTTACAATAATTTTTTTATTGTTTTTTAACCACTTCATTACTGGGCACTTAAACCCCCTTCGTGCCCAGACGCATTTTGAATGACAATTGCGCGGTCATACAACACTCTACCCAAATTATATTTTTATTATTTTTCTCCCACAAATAGAGCTTTCTTTTGGTGGTATTTGATCATCTCTGCGATTTTTATTTTTTGCGCTATAAACAAAAAAAGACAGAAAATTTCGAAAAAAAAACACAATGGGCCAGATTCTCTAAGAATTCCGGCGATGTAGCGTAAGCCATTTACACTACGCCGCCGCATCGTACTAGAGCAAGTGCTTTATTCTCAAAGCACTTGCTCCGTAGTTTTCGCTGGCGTTGCGTAAATCGGCCAGCGTAAACCCGCGCAATTCAAATGGGGCGGCTTGTATTTAAATTAAGCGCGCCCCCGACGGCACCCGACGGCATCCGACGGAACTTCGTAAGGTTACTCCACATAGAAGCTGGGGTAACCTTACGCGGACGAAAATGACGTACGCGACGACGGGGCGGCGTAAAAGCGATCGGGAATCGGCGTACTAGCCTCATTTGCATAGGCAATGAGAAAACAACGTAACGACCACCTAGTGGCCGGAGTTGTCATTACACCTACGATCCGCAAGTGTAATGGTTTTACACTTGTCGGATGTTGCAGAGTATCTATGCAAAAGAGATGCTAAGCATCACGCGCATAGATAGGAGGCAAAAAAAAGGCGATACGACGGGGTATCTGAGATACTCCGGCGTATCACCGCTGAGAATCTGGCCCAATATTTTTTACTTTTTGTTATAATATCCCAATTTTTTTTTAAATAAAAAATTTCCTCGGTTTAGGCTGATACATTTTTTTCTACATATTTTTGTTTAAAAAAAAATCACAGAGAGTGAGCATGCGCGGGACTTCCGGGAAGACGCTCTGAACGGAAGCTCCGAGCCGCCCCAGCACACCGAGGCTCACAGTGCAGGAATCGCTAAGAGATCGATTCCGAGGACGATCAAATAGGGGAGCGGGAGGTGTGGAGCACATCCCTGGATGTCAGGCTCCGACGAAAAGAAGGGATTTAGCCGACAGCTGGACTTTGGCCTAGCGGCTCCCTTAGCCCCCAAGATGGCGGCCGCAGCCTCTCCTCGTGTTGACACGGCAGGCCTGGACACTATAGCGGACCCATCATCCCCAATCCAGCACGTTCCTCCCCTGCTGGCAACTCCAGTGAGTACCGCTCCCCATTACCTAGCATCACCGGCCTCCACAGAATCGCTCCTTAGCCGCACTATGGCAGACATACTGAGCACCCCCATGATGCAATCCCCCATGAACCATGCTGTCTTCCAGATGCCTTCCCCCATCTCTCAGCCCCCTCAGTCTGATATGACACAACTCCTCAACTGCTTTTCTGACATGCTTGCGGCAGGGCTGACGCAAACCGCAGCACAGATCACATCCTCCATCAAAGCAGACCTGCAAAGCATTGGGACTCGCATAGATGCTATTGAACAGGTGGTGGACAATACTGCAGCCCGTACCAACCAAAACACTAACTGCATACAGACATTGCAGGACCAACTTGAAATCGCACTCGCTAAAATCGACGATTTAGAGAACCGCAGCAGGAGATATAATTTTCGCATTAGGGGCCTCCCTGAGGAGGTAGTCAATATTCCTGATGCAGTGAAATTGTTCATTAAAAACGTCATTCCCGATATCCCTGACCACAAGCTCGAACTGGACAGGGCCCACAGGGCTCTACAACCTCCTCGCCAAGACGGGCTCCCGCGGGATGTACTGGTTAAGCCCCACTATTATAGTGTAAAGGAGGAAGTCATGCGGAGATCCCGCAATACTGATGACCTCAGCTTTCAAGGGAACAAAATACAAATCTTCGCAGACATCTCACCGACCACAATTCAGAAGAGGAGGACCCTGAGGCCCCTTTCGGGAGTTCTCTCGCAGAAATCCATCAAGTATAGGTGGTCCTTCCCATTTCGCCTCCAGTTTGACTACAAGGGCAAATCCTACGGCTTCTCTAGCTTCAGGGAAGGTGAACAGCTGCTAATACGTCTTGGATTCATCAATCAAGAACTTCCCCCTCAGGATCCCTCTCCTCGACCCAATTCGTCTAAGAGGCCTTCCACCGGCAGCCCCATCACTCCGTTGTGGAACAAGCAACAACCAAAGAGGCAACGAGACTCTCGCCCCCCTAGATGACTGTGCACCCCTGAACCGTCTCTTGGAGACCACTGTGCATTATTTTGGGTATCTTAATCCCACGCCTGTATAGTGTTGCTCACTATACCCACCGAGTTTGTGTTACTCGCTTCCCACATCTTCTTTAAGAATCTCAGAACTCACCTTCACACCGGGTTTGACCCGCCATGCTGACCCAGCCCTCCCCACTGGGGACGGCGGGACATTAACTCACTAAGTATTTTTTTCCACCTTTTTTTTTTTTATTGTTTTCATTTGCTATGTTTTATTTGCCCTCTTATGCAAGAGGGGTAGGGGGGAGGTAAATGTAAAAGACGTTTACGGGTCCAACAGAGGAAGGACCCTGCCCACTGTCCTATTTACATTGGCCTTTCCCCCTCCCCACCCTACCTTCCCATATCCTTCTGTCCCCCCCCCCTTTTTTTTTTTTTTTTTTTTTTTTATATATATTATTTTATATATTCATTTATTTATTTTTATTTTTCCCCCCTTTTTTTTTTATTTTTTATTTTTTTTATATATATATTCAGCATCAAGGTCTGCTAGATATTGGTTTTTCTGTTTGCCATAATGTTTGTGCTCCTATCTTATTCAGTGATTGCATTCTTTGTCTGCTTTTAGTTGGGCACCTGAGCCTAGAGGTCTCCCACATATACTGTAGTTACGTTATATTACTGTGGGCCGATGGGCTGGGGCGGCCAAGCATGCCACTTTTTCTGCGGTACCAGGAAGGAGCTTGCTCCTCTTGTGATTGCAGACATACAACCCCCATAGGGGTTGTCACCTTTCTGAGCCCAACCCCGTTTTGGGTCTCAGTCCGGGACTAGGTCATACAGTCCTGTTTATACACACACCTAGTCATTCTTGCCTAGGTCTCCTTCTCCATCTTCTCTCTCTTCTATCCTTGTTTATTTACCCCCATGTCTGAGTTTTACTCACATTGTTTTTTTTTCTGTACTCATTCTATTCCCCAGGAACTGACACGGAAGGCCATCACATCCTCCAGAACTCAGCTGCAACTCCCACCTAACTCTCCGCGGTGTAATCCCAGTCTCTTGTGGTTCAAGGTAGGCCTCTCTCCTGTACGCTTGTGCTCTCCCTCTCTTGTCCATGGCTGACACACCACCCAGACGAGATGCCCTTAGGGTGGCTTCACAAGACCCAATACCCAAGGCCTGAACTCCCCGACCAAAAGACGCAAGGCTTTCCAGAGTTATCACTCAAGGGGCCTTGACATAGTCCTACTCCAGGAGACCCACTTTCCTAGCAACTATAACCCCCCCTTTCTTCACCGTGGATACCCCACTTTTTTTTTAGCAAGCGCCGACACTAAAAAAAGAGGGGTAGCAGTTCTTTTCTCGAAAAAACCCCACTTTGAACACTCCCTAACTGTCACGGACAAGGAGGGACGTTACATCCTAGTTAAGGGCTCGATAGAAGGAAGGGTTCACACTATAGTATCCTACTATGCTCCCAACCGGGGACAGGCTCACTTTTTCTCCACTTTGCTTAACACTCTTACACCTCACTTCGAAGGAAGGGTGATTATTGGGGGGGATTCCAATATCACCTTTGACAACATTCTAGATAAATCTGCAGTAGGGACCCCCCGCCTCAGAAGATCTCCTAAACAGAGCCTTCATATTGCACGTCTACTACACTCTTTAGGACTCATTGACACTTGGAGGGAACTCAACCCTTCGGCGAAAGATTACACGCACTATTCGGCCCCACATAAAACCTACGCCAGAATTGACCATATCTTTTTGCCTGTCTCTGACATTCACACTGCCTCTCATGCTTCCATTCACATAGTCCCGTGGTCTGACCACTCCTTGGTGCTCATTAAGCTTTCTAATACTATATCCTCCCCTGGGCATCGTCCATGGAGCTTAAACACCTCTCTTCTCTCCAACCCGGTACACTGCACTATGTTGGAGAGGGAGATTCGGGAATACTTTGAGAACAATGACAAAAATTATATCTCCCCCGGTTCTCTTTGGGGAGCCCACAAAGCAGTGTTGAGGGGAAAAATCATTCAACTATCATCGCAACTGAAGCGGGAACGAAAGGTAGACATAGCGAACCTTGAGAAGGATTTCAAAACATTGAGTGAGAACCACAAGCGAAACCCTTCCCAAGCTTCCCTCGCCAGACTTGATTCGGCTAGGTTGGCCCTCAATATGGCACTCACCTCATCTGCGGACAAACACCTGCAATGGCAGAATAGTAAACACTACATGCGGGCAAACAAGTTTGGTCCGCAGCTGGCAGCCAAACTTACCCCCAAGTTACGGACGTATGCCATCCCCAAGATTAAGGCTTTGAACGGCACCCTAACCCAAAACCCGGAGACGATACTCAAGACTTTCCAATCATTCTACTCCACCTTGTACTCCTCTGACGCCCAACGCCCCCATGCTGATCTTGACACCTTTCTGCAGAATGTCCCCCTCCCCGGACTGTCGGACTCCCATCGCTCTATCCTAGAATCTCCGTTTCAGGTAGCAGAAATTCGTGCAGTCATAAAGGATCTTAAAAAGGACTCAGCCCCAGGCACTGACGGGTTTTCAAACCACTACTATAAGACCTTTTCAGAGATTTTGGCCCCTTATCTGGTCCGGTTCTTTAACTCCTTGCGCAGAGATTCCCTTACGGACCCCTCGGCAAACTTAGCCTTCATTTCAGTAATTCCCAAACCGGGGAAAGACCCTAGCGAAGTAAGCAACTATAGACCAATCTCGTTGATTAACAACGATTTGAAGATAATGACAAAAATTTTAGCGAACAGATTGGCGTCCTTTATTGGTTCCTATATCAGCAAGGACCAGGTGGGGTTTATACCAGGGAGGCAGGGACCGGACCAGATTCGGAGGGCGATAGACATCATTTCACTTATGAGGTCGAGTTGGGATGGTGGGTTACCCCAGGAAGGCTACCTACTTTCCATCGATCTGCAAAAGGCGTTTGACACGGTTGAATGGCCCTACCTCTTTGCCTTGCTCCGTAAATGGGGCTTTGGCCCTGACTTTCTTAAAACTTTGGAGGCTCTCTACTCCCAACCGACTGCGCAAGTTAGATTCCAGGGTCACTTCTCGGAACAATTCCCCATCAGGAAGGGTACAAGACAAGGCTGCCCCCTCTCCCCCCTCCTCTTCGCGATAGCCATTGAGACTCTGGCTATCGCGACTAGAAATCATCCGGGTATCCAGGGGGTTCACTGTGGCCAATCGATACACAAATGCGCCATGTTCGCAGATGATGTCCTCCTCTTTATCACAAACACCTCTCTTCTCTCCAACCCGGTACACTGCACTATGTTGGAGAGGGAGATTCGGGAATACTTTGAGAACAATGACAAAAATTATATCTCCCCCGGTTCTCTTTGGGGAGCCCACAAAGCAGTGTTGAGGGGAAAAATCATTCAACTATCATCGCAACTGAAGCGGGAACGAAAGGTAGACATAGCGAACCTTGAGAAGGATTTCAAAACATTGAGTGAGAACCACAAGCGAAACCCTTCCCAAGCTTCCCTCGCCAGACTTGATTCGGCTAGGTTGGCCCTCAATATGGCACTCACCTCATCTGCGGACAAACACCTGCAATGGCAGAATAGTAAACACTACATGCGGGCAAACAAGTTTGGTCCGCAGCTGGCAGCCAAACTTACCCCCAAGTTACGGACGTATGCCATCCCCAAGATTAAGGCTTTGAACGGCACCCTAACCCAAAACCCGGAGACGATACTCAAGACTTTCCAATCATTCTACTCCACCTTGTACTCCTCTGACGCCCAACGCCCCCATGCTGATCTTGACACCTTTCTGCAGAATGTCCCCCTCCCCGGACTGTCGGACTCCCATCGCTCTATCCTAGAATCTCCGTTTCAGGTAGCAGAAATTCGTGCAGTCATAAAGGATCTTAAAAAGGACTCAGCCCCAGGCACTGACGGGTTTTCAAACCACTACTATAAGACCTTTTCAGAGATTTTGGCCCCTTATCTGGTCCGGTTCTTTAACTCCTTGCGCAGAGATTCCCTTACGGACCCCTCGGCAAACTTAGCCTTCATTTCAGTAATTCCCAAACCGGGGAAAGACCCTAGCGAAGTAAGCAACTATAGACCAATCTCGTTGATTAACAACGATTTGAAGATAATGACAAAAATTTTAGCGAACAGATTGGCGTCCTTTATTGGTTCCTATATCAGCAAGGACCAGGTGGGGTTTATACCAGGGAGGCAGGGACCGGACCAGATTCGGAGGGCGATAGACATCATTTCACTTATGAGGTCGAGTTGGGATGGTGGGTTACCCCAGGAAGGCTACCTACTTTCCATCGATCTGCAAAAGGCGTTTGACACGGTTGAATGGCCCTACCTCTTTGCCTTGCTCCGTAAATGGGGCTTTGGCCCTGACTTTCTTAAAACTTTGGAGGCTCTCTACTCCCAACCGACTGCGCAAGTTAGATTCCAGGGTCACTTCTCGGAACAATTCCCCATCAGGAAGGGTACAAGACAAGGCTGCCCCCTCTCCCCCCTCCTCTTCGCGATAGCCATTGAGACTCTGGCTATCGCGACTAGAAATCATCCGGGTATCCAGGGGGTTCACTGTGGCCAATCGATACACAAATGCGCCATGTTCGCAGATGATGTCCTCCTCTTTATCACATCCCCCCTTACTTCAACACCTAATGTGATCCGACTACTTAACGAGTTTGGCAGTATATCAGGTCTCACAGTTAACATGTCCAAATCTATGGCCCTCAATGTCTCAACGCCCCAATCCCACGTAGACAGCTTGAAAAAACACTTCCCCTTCTCCTGGAACTCCACCTCCATCCCTTACTTAGGCATCAATATCACCTCACGACATGACCTTCTCCACAAGCACAACTACCCCCCTATGATTAAAAAGCTAACGGAAGACCTTCGTCAATGGTCTCTGTATAAATTATCTTGGCTGGGCCGGGTTAACGCAGTCAAGATGACCCTTCTACCTAAAATATTATATCTATTTAGATCCCTACCCATCCCAGTCACAAAATCTTATATTGACACTCTTCAATTGGCCATAACCCGCTTCATTTGGGATAAAACTGGACATCGCCTATCTAAGACCGTCCTTTTTAGGCCCAGATTGAAGGGGGGCCTTGGATTACCTAATCTGTGGTGGTACTACCGTGCGGCCCCAACTCAGCCAGTTCTCGATAATCTATCTGAGAGGTCCCAAACCAGACTGGGTCTCCATGGAGAGAGCCGCAACCCCAGGGTTTACCCTAGACTTCCTCTTATGCAGCCACCCCAAAACCCGACCCCCGATCCTAGCCCCTACACTATCCCACTCTATGTCTTTGTGTGACTCCTTATACAAACTGAAATCCCTGATATCCCATTGGCACCCACTGGCCCATATCTTCCACAACCCCCGATTCCCGCCTGGGTTGGATATAGTTGCCTTCAAATGGTGGCTTGACAAAGGCCTATACAGAATAGGCCACTTCTTCAACTCAAACGGACCCATAACTCTAGGCTATTGCACCTCTAAACTTAAAATGCCCCCATCTGAGAAATTCAGATTTTATCAACTCTCCCACTTCCTAAACCAGATTAAGAGAGCCAGCATAGAATCACCTTCGGTAACACCCTATGAGCAGTGGTGCTCATCAGCCATGGACACAAGAGGTGGTATATCCTTAATTTACTCAGCTCTGGCCGAGCCTATGGAGAAGGCACTCTACATGACGAGCTGGGACCGTGACCTTGTCCTTGACTGGACATTACAACGTTGGCACACTAATTTTGCTCGTTCCTTTAAGGGCATTTTGAATGTCTCACTGGTTGAAGCGAGCCTTAAGGTCATGTCCCATTGGTACTTGGTACCCACCATCATTGCCAAATTCTACCCGCAATCCTCCCCCTTGTGTTTTAGGGGCTGTGGGCTTACGGGCTCCTTACTTCACATAATGTGGGAATGCCCCAGAATCCGGTCTTTTTGGCATAAAATCTTCCGCCTTATCAGGAAAATCACGGGAGTGGGGGTAGCCCACGACCCCACCATAGCATTACTCAACAATCCAGTCCCTAAAATTTCCAAGAGCACACAAGCACTGATTTTTTTTATCCTATTGGGAGCTAAAATGACTATTACCAAGGCCTGGAAGTCCCCGTCAGTCTCCTTCCCAATGGCCAAAAGGAAAATTTCCTGGATAATGACTAATGAGAAGATTTCCAACATTATTCTTGATAATGTGGAGGGCTTCAAGCTCATCTGGGAACCATGGGCTTCCTATGTTGGTATCCTCCTTTGATTTGGTTTTGATGTCCTGGGATTTTGGCCCTAAATTTACTTTTAATTTATTTTTATTTTTTTATATATATGAATTCGCTGAGTGTTTGGCCTTCCGTGTACCTCCCACCCCTCTGTCCCCTCTTCTCTCCCCGCTGTCTTCTTCTTTTCTATCTTCCTTCTACTCACCACTCTGCTTTCTTTAGTTGAATCATCTTAGCTATCGTGGCAGCCCTGGACCATAAAGGTCCTATTGGGAATTTCCCTTGTTTGATTATTGTTCTGCATTTCGGTTAAAGGTTTACAGCATGTCACTAGCTAGAACCAGGAGTGACGAGGGTTACTTCCCCTCTCCTCGCCCATATGAGTTTTTGACCATAACACTTTATTAGAATTTTTTCTAGACCAAAGCGCCTTACAATTTAGCCCGCCTATCCACGAATCAAGTACTCTACTTGGAGCAAGTGCTATACTGTGGTTGCCCCGCACTGCCCACCCCCGGAGCAGCTTGATCCCTATGGGGGCACGGGGAGAGGGTGGGGCGGGAGTTCCAAACTCCTTGGTCTGCTACAATCTTGCTTGCTCATATATGTTGCTATGGATTTGGTAATTCATTGTTTCATACTTGCTATGGTCTATATTTACTTTACTTTGTATTATTGCAAATCTTTAATAAAAAAAAAAAAAAAAAAAAATCACAATAAGTGTATATTGATTGGTTTGCGCAAAAGTTATAGCGTTTACAAAATAGGGGATAGATTTATGATTTTTTTTTTTACTAGTAATAGTGGCGATCTGCGTGTTTTTTTTTGTCAGGCCTGTGATATTGCGGCAGACGTATTGGACACTTTTGACACAATTTTGGGACCATTCACATTTTTACAGCGATCAGTGCTATAAAAATGCACTAATTACTGTATAAATGTGACTGGCAGTGAAGGGGTTAACACTAGGGGGCATGGAAGGGGTTAAATGTATTCCCTGGATGTGTTCCTTCTGTGGGGGGAGAGGGACTGACTGGGGGAGGTGACCGTTGCGGTGTCCTTATGACCAAGGGACACAGCATCTGTCTCCTCTCCCTGACAGGACGTGGAGCTCGCTGTGTTTACTCACAGAGCTCGACGTCCCTGCTGTGTCACCACCGATCGCAAAAACCTGGCGGACACCGCGGCCACCAGGCACACGCATCGGCTTCCCTCTAATGTTTTGCCTTTGAGATTGAGGATGCCGCCATCTCTGGAGCCACAGCAGCACAGAATGAATGAACGAATGAACAGGAATAGGTCTGTACTGAGGCTTCATGTTCATTCATAAACTGAGGTATAGTAACCACAGTTTATTCAGTACCCAAAACCACGTTATTACTTGTGTAGCGCCTGGTTACTTCCAAGTACTGGTGCTTTGTTAAATTTAGAGGGGGGTCAGAGGGGGGGGTCAGAGAGTTAATTAGCTCTGATCCAGTTAATCTGTTCAAATTGGGTCTCTGTCTCAGCCTGGCTGTGCTGTGGGCTTATTCTGTTGTTTCTGGGGTGCTATTCCCACCCCAGGATGATAGGTGGCAGCAGTCGAATCAAGGTTTGTGTGCTTTTCCCCAGCAGCCTATCAGGAGGGTTTCTCCTCGCTGTGCATTCTGGGGGAGGGTATTTATGAGACAGACGCCATTGGTCTGGGTTTTTCTTTGAGTGCGGCACGCACCTTTAGGATGACTGCATCATGGCGCCCGGCGAAATGGCCTTCCAGGCCGGGGTGGGCATGCTGTGCAGTGTTCATGGTTCCGGGACCATGTTGGTCCGGAGCATTTAAAGCTGTGTCTGGGCCCCAGTGATTGACTGGGTTCTCAATCCTGAGAAGATCCCAAGTGTGTTCCCAGTGAGAGGAAGCTGTTCGGTGGGGAGCCCATTTGAGGAGAGCCAAGAGAGACTGGCAATCCAATAGGGTCTCGACAATCTACCGGGGATCAAGGGAACCGATTACTGAACAGCTGGACGTTGGTCACCTGTCAGTCAGTAACCTGCAAACTACCTGAAGGAGATCCAGGCCAAAGTCTATAAAGGAGGATCACCTCTGCTACCTCAATCCTAAGAAGTTCCAAGTGATACTCTGGCTGTCCAGGTACGCTAAACCCACTCTGGCTGGAGTGGCGAAGAAGACTAAGGCCCCTTTCACACGTCCGTTTGCAGATAAAAAAGGGACATACATTGGTCCCTATAAGATTGCGGGTGTCAGCGGATGAACATTTGCTGACACCCAATCTCGTCCGCCTTCGCAAAGATACGATTTTACAGACAGAAGAAAACCCTATTTTTGCAAAAAAAAAAAAAATCCTGCAAAAACATGTAGATTCATTAATTTTTCACAGAAGATTAACTTAGCCTTTAATACTGCTTTTGTGCTATTACCATATCTTCTGGATTTATTTATAATAGCTTTGAAATATAGCTTTGGACTTTGTGTATTGTTGAAGAGGTTCAGTAAATGCTTTGGATAAATGAAATGGAACTTTGGCTCCTTTTCTTATGCTACTTATGCAAAATTACATATATCTGGGAAGTAAACTTCAACACTTGCACTCCAACACTTGCAGAAACAGCCCACCTGCCAGGCTTGACAACCAGCCCACCTGGCTGCTCTGAAGAATGCCCCAGGACAAGAGATTGGGATTTAGCTCCACACTGTCCCTGCATAAAGTGTGACAAGCCCAGGAGACTGAACCTTAAATAGACTCTGCCTGACCCAAGATGACCACAGCCCCCCCTATGACCAATGAAATCATAGAGGAACCAAGTTCTTCTCAACTATCTGCATTGCCGCTGCTGTCAAGTGCCACCTGCAGTGGAGAATACACACTGCCCCTGTGTACAACCCCCCCTCCTTTGACAGAGGTTGTCCTCGGCATCGTAACGCAGTAAAGAACAACATAAAACTACACAAAACATAATTAAGGCAATGCCAAAAGCATTTCAAACTATATATTCAGAGTACTGTACTTTGCAGAGAGTTTCCTGCGGTCAGACTACAAGCCTCACTGATTCTGGAGCCTCAGGTGTTTGGGATTTAACAAGCCCAGCTAAACCCTCTGCAACCGAGCTGAAGGTTAATTCCTCTGAAAAGTGCAGGGAGTAAGCAGGACTGGCTGTCTCCGGGAGCAGTGACTTGGGACTGTTCGTAGGTGAGTCAATGGTGTTTTCTTCTTCAGAATTAACACAGGCCAAAGGCCCAGGTTCTTTTTTTTTATTATCAACATTTTTATTGATTTTTTAACATTTCCATTTAACATTACATCACCAATCAAAACAGTGTAATAGTGCAAACATCCTTATCTATATCCTATACTCCCCCAGAGAAAAAAAAAGGGAAATGTCCTCCTCCCCCCACATAATCCCCACAACTCTAAAACCCCCCCACCCCCACTCCCGAGAAAAAAAATAGGGAAAGAAGAAAGAAGGAAGAAAAAAAGGAAACCTTACCCACCAATCATCAAATCATTTAGCCAGATTCAGTAAGAGTTACGACGGCGTATCAGTAGATACGCCGTCGTAACTCAGAATCTGCGCAGTCGTATCTTTAAGCGTATTCTCAAAGTGAGATACGCTTAAATGTTGCTAAGATAAGACCAGCGTAAGTCTCCTACGCCGTTGTATCTTAGCTGCCTATTTACGCTGGCCGCTAGGGTTGTGTACGCTGATGTACGCCTAGAATATGTAAATCAGCGAGATACGCCTATTCACGAAGGTACGCCCGGCCGTCGCAGCACAGATACAACGTTTACGTAAGGCGTTTTCAGGCGTTAAGATATTCCAACAAAAAGATGGCGCAGCCAATGTTAAGTATGGACGTCGTGACCGCGTCAACTTTTATAAATTTTACGTTGTTTGCGTAACTCGTCCGTGAATGGGGCTGTACGTAAATTATGTTCAAGTCGAAACCAATGAGTCATAGCGGCATCATTTGGAGCATGCGCACTGGGATACGTCCACGGACGACACATGTGCCGTTAGTAAAAAACATCAATTACGTGGGGTCACACTCAATTTAAATAAAACACGCCCACATCAAACACATTTGAATTCGGCGGGCTTACACCGGCCCATTTACGCTACGCCGCCGTAACTTAGCTTGGTGAATACAGCACTTGCCTCTCTAATTTACGGCGGCGTAGCGTATCTGAGATACGTTACGCCCGCATAAAGTTACGCCGCTCTACGTGAATCTAGCCAATTATATAAGGCTTCTAAAAGCCATATTACCCCTTTATAACTTATCACACCCATTACCCCACCTCCCTACTACCTTTTCCTATTTCCAATTTCCAAATCCGAGAAAAAAAAAGGAAATACTACCCACCAAAAAAAAACTTTCATAAGAGGCTTCTAAAAGCCATATTTCCCCTTTATAACTTAGGTTAGGCCCAGGTTCAATGGGAGGCAAGTACCATTCGAAACAGACTTCCTATACAGGAAAATTATCCACGGGTCATCATCTCTTCTGTTTGTGGCAGGTTTGGCAGAACAATCCCTACTTAGTACACAGGGCCTTAGCAAGTTTCATTAGAGCCATCTTATGTTAGGTTTGGGGCCCTCTGAGACCATGTTGTACACTGTGGTTGATGGAAAAGGTTGCTTCTCCACCCAATAGGGGGTGCGCTCCCACCTAGGTTTCAATTTGCTGCCTCTTATTTTGTATTCTTGACCAACACCTGGTCCAGGTCCCAGCAAATTTCACCCCGCCCTACTGTGTCATTAAAAGAGAGGTAGGGTTGAACCTTTATTCAATCCTGCAAGGACCTCCTCCACAGATAGGCTAGGACTTGTAGTCCTTACTGGCTGCAGAACACCTGCATGTCCCATCAGCCCAATGCACTACCACTCTTAGCATGCTCTGACATGTAAGGCATGCTAGGAATGGCAGCAGGTCAGCGCCAGCTCCCTACAGCCTTTCATATTACCTAGCCAGTGTCCCTTGGGCACCAAATGGGACTTTTCCAGGGCACCTCTACTGCCACACTGAGTTACCAAAGCTGCCCTTTGATGCTACTACACCTCCAGCCCCAATTCCCTCACTCCACATCCTTCATCATGCTATATGGGAGTGACCTGGACACATAGGTGTGCGCACAGGGTGTGCCAGATGTGCCTGGGCACACCCTAATCACCCTGTGTGGTGCAGATTGCTTCAAAATATACTGCGTTAAACGTGCACTAACGCACAGAAATATGCTGCATTAAACGTGCAGTAACACACTGGAGTATACTGCGTTAAACATGCAGTAATGCACAGAAATATGTGGCAGGCGCAGCACTATGAAGTGCCTCATGCGCTGTGGCATTAGAAGAATTGTGATATCTCTGACTTTTCAGTCCAACAAGACTGTCTATTACTCTGAAATTCCTCTATTGCCGTTCTATGGAAGCAGTAGGTTTAAAGAGAACACCAAATGCGTAAAATAACTTCTTTAATAACTTCACTTTTCTTCATAGAAAATACTGCTGCAGCAGACAGTCCATGTACAAAACATGTGATGAATAAAGTATAACAGAAAATGGTGGTTTAAATATTCAATCTTGTCATTTAACATAAGATGGTGGATATATTTCTTTCTTCAGTATTTACTCTCTCTCTCTCTGTCTCTCTCTCTCTCTCTCTCTCTCTCTCTCTCTCTGTAAGTTATCAAAGCATTCTCTGATTTCTCTGAAAGGTATAACTGTGGTTTGAAGGTATGAAGGTTTGATATGGTTTGGGTTTGCACGGTTAGCTTAATTTGAAGGGTTAGCTTAGTTTGAAGGTTTGGTGGAACTACAAGTGAACACACAGCCAAATCAGTATACAGTTCTAATCACACTATTTACAATAAGAACATATATATAACTGTATAGTTACCTAATTTTACCCTCTGGCTTCCATAAGAACAACTTTGGCCTTGTGTGTCTGTTCTCTGCCTCTGCATGTGGTGGACTGAACTAGCACATGGAGTATTAGGAACCTCCCAGACAGAGTAGATGCTAAGTTGGCTGTGACTGGTCAAGACTCTGCTCAATGTGAGATTAGCTGTGATTGGGCCAATGCTTCTGATGAGTCACAAAAGCTTAACTCTATGCTTCCTGGTATGAATTACTGTGAATAACTTTGCTTCTTCTGTCCCATACAAAGAAATGACTCTTAAAGGCATATTTTTCCTTTTGCTTCTGTGAACACAACATACAACAATTGATGGCATGGGACAGTGGCGACAATTAATGGCATGGCACAGTGGCTGCATTTGATGGGCACAGTGGCTGCATTTGATTGGCACAGTGGCTGCATTTGATGGGCACAGTGTGGCTGAAATTGTTTTTTTTTTTCGTTTGTTTGCGCCCCCCCAAAAATGTTGAGCACCAGTCGCCACTGATGCTTGTTATACTCACTGTGAAACCTAATGGGTTGATCCTGTGCATTGTGTAAAAAGGCTTTTTGAGCTTCTCTCATCCTCCCCCTTTTCCACAGTCCCCAATACATCTCCTGATAAAACAGAGCCTTAGGCCGCGTACACACGATCAAATTTATCTGCTGAAACTGGTCCGACGGACCGTTTCAGCAGACATCTCTGATCGTGTGTACGGGCTAGCGGACATGTTTTCCCAGCGGACAAATTTCAAAGCATGCTTTGAAATTTGTCTGCCGGAGACATGTCCGTCGGATATGTCCGCTGGTTAGTACACTAACCAGCGGACAGAAATCTCGGCGCATGCGTGGAAGTATTTTACTTCCTGGAGTGGTGACATGGCGGCGTCAACGTTACTGCCACGTCACCGCTTCCTCAGCCCAAGGGGAATTTCGTCTGATGGTGTGTACACGCCATCGGACCAAAATCCGATGAGACATGTCCGCTGGAAACGGTCCGTCGGACATGTTTGAGCGGACATGTCTCATCGTGTGTACGCGGCCTCAGAGGCACTTTGCAAATGCTCAGGTTAGTGTGTATTGCTAGAGAGTTTTTTTTTTCTTGGGAGGGTTCATGTGATCAGCACATGGCCAATCAGCACTGCCCAGACAGAGGGTCAAGGGTCCTGCAGATTAATAGGACAGTCAGAGGAGAATGAAAACACCTCCTACAAGTTGTAACCAGTGCTCTGCTGGACACTAATAAAAGTCACAAGACAGCTATACAGCTGATGAGAAAGCGTATTTAGCAGTTTATATCTACTAAGATAATAGCATTTTTATGTTCTGTGCACTGTGGGAGACCAGATAGAGTGAATGCAGGCTCCTGGGTTTACTAACTCTTTAACCACTTAAGCCGCGGACCAATATGCTGCTAAATGCCCAGGCGTTTTTACAATTCGGCACTGCGTCTCTTTAACAGACAAGTACGCGGTCGTGCGACGTGGCTCCCAAACAATGTTCACGTCCTTTTCTTCCCACAAATAGAGCTTTCTTTTGATGGTATTTGATTGCCTCTGCGATTTTTATTTGTTGCCCTATAAACAAAAATAGAGCAACATTTTTTAAAAAAAAACAATATTTTTTACTTTTTGTTATAAGAAAAATTGAATAAACTAAATTTTAGTCAAACATTTAGGCCAAAATGTATTCAGCCACATGTCTTTAGTAAAAAAAATCGCACTAAAAAAAATAGCTACCTAGCGGCAACAGCGACCCTAATACAGCGATCAGAAAAATTATCGCTTAGTGACGCTGGCAATAGGGGGTGAAAGGGTTAACTAGGGCGGTGATGAAGGGGTTAAAACCTAACACTAACTGCCTGTCACACTGACACTAAATGCAGTGATCAGTACATATATGATCACTGCATTCAGTGACAGTGTGACAGGGGGGTGGGGGGGTGATCGCAAGGGGTTATTGTGCCTATGTGTACTGGTGTCAGTGTAGTGTTGGTGCGACTTACTGTGATGTCTTCTCTCCTCTCGGCGGTTTGAAAATACCGCCGAGAGGAGAGCTGCATCACTTCCTCTGCCAGTGTTTACATTTTACAGGCAGAGGAAGTGACGCGGCGGGACATGACGGGATTGGCTGGGAGCGATCACGAGGGGGCGGACAGAAACGAACCGCCGCCCCCTCAAGACGGATCGCTTCCGGAGGTAAGCCACCCGCCGCACACAGCAGAGGGGGTCCCGATCGGACCCCTGACCCGCTAGAAGGCAGGGACGTATATATACACCCATCTGCCTGTACGTGCCATTCTGTGGAAGTACATAGGCGTGTGGTGGGCGTTAAGTGGTTAATAACATTATATATATATATATATATATATATATATATATATATATATATATATATATACATATATATATATATACTTACATTTATCTGCTCTCTCAGGAGCTTACATAAAATCCACCAACATTCTTTCATCAAACACAAATAACTCTTGTGCATTCATTTCTCCCCTTTTATTTTATTGGTGTGGTTTACCCTATCTTCAACCCTCTTTATCCTGACACCGTTATGGGATTCTCTATCCAGCTTGCCCACACTCACTTATGACTTACTTACAGTACAGTATGTCTCCCATAATGACAGATTGCTATTCACTAGATTTTTCCAATGAACGAAGGAGCTTCAACACTCTTCCAGTTCAATACTATTGTCTTTCTTGCATAAAAGAGTAATAGGCCCACCTGTGTTCTCTTATATAACGTATATTTTTATTATTAAATATTACACTATAAATGCAACACTTTTGTTTGCCCCTATTTATCATGAGCTGAACTTAAGGTTCTACGACTTTTTCTATGTACACAAAAGGCCTATTTCTCTCAACTATTGTTCACAAATCTGTGTTAGTGAGCACTTCTCCTTTGCCAAGATAAATTATCCAACTCATAGGTGTGGCATATCAAGATGTTGATTAGACAGCATGATTATTGCACAGGTGTGTCTTAGGCAATAAAATGCCACTCTAAAATGTGCAGTTTTATCACACAGCACAATGCCACAGATGTCACAAGCTTTGAGAGAGCGTGCAATTGGCATGCTGACTGCAGGAATGTCCACCAGAGCTGTTTCCCTTGAATTGAATGTTCATTTCTCTACCATAAGCCGTCTCCAAAGGCTTTTCAGAGAATTTGGCAGTACATCCAATCGTCTCACAACTGCAGACCACGTGTAACCACACTAGACCAGGACCTCCACATCCAGCATCTTCACCTCCAAGATCATCTAAGACCAACCACCCAGACAGCTGCTGTAACAATCTTTTTGCATAACCAAAGAATTTCTGCACAAACTTTCAGAAACCTTCTCAGGGAAGCTCATCTGCATGTTCATCGTCCTCATCGGGGTCTCGACCTGACTGCAGTTTGTCATCCTAACAGACTTAAGTGGGAAAATTCTCACATTCAATGGTATCTGGCACTTTGGAGAGGTGTTCTCTTTACAGATGAAATCACGGTTTTCACTGTACAGGGCAGATGGCAGACAGCTTGTATGGCGTCATGTGGGTGAGCGGTTTTCGGACCCCCCGGAAACCCCCCCCCCCCAATACAGTAAAAATGCACATTTTTGAGTGGCCTTATATTGTGGCCAGCCTAAGGCACGGCATCAATTGCCATCAATGGCACTGCCGAAATCGGTGCAACGCCGCATCTACGGCACTGCACTGATTCCATAAAGTCATTTCTGTACTACTTTTTTGCTATTTCAAGCTGCCATTTACATTGAAATGTGTGCAGAAACCTGCGCAGATGTGTCTAAAATCGCATCCAAAATCCGGACTGACATGCGGGACTCGCACGGCTCCATTCCCACAGCTCAGTGTAAACCTGGGCTTAGACAGATTTATGAACAATATTTGAGAGGAATAGGCCTTTTGTGTACATAGAAGAAGTTGTAGATCTTTAAGTTCATCTCATGATAAATAGGGGCAAACACAAAAGTGTTGCGTTTATAACTTTGCTCAGTGTATTAAATACATTATTTATTTATGCGGGCGCAGAGCGCCACTTCCCTGAAATTTGTTTTCTCAGGCATGGATGTCTGTATATATTTTGTACATTATCTTATCCAAAGCAGTGATTGTTCTGGTAAAATATCAGCATAAGTCTACAGTTAACATTTTTAGCCACCTAACCACCCGGCATCCTCCATAGCCACACATCCCTAAACTCTGTTTTGCTTTACACTCTGTAGAGATTATAATTAAGGATTACATTTTACACAAAGTAAAGTGAACCTATGTTTACTTTAAACATCTAGTTAAGTTTGCTTTGCGGAAAGTGAAAATGACTCCTTTAGTAAATCAATCCCTGTACGTCTATGTGAGATCTAAAAATATGTATTGCCATGGCAGCATTCAATCTCCCAACAATGCGAGCTACTGTAGATTCTATTTGTACAGTCACGCAGAAATAATTTAGTAGATTTCTCTCAGTCCCAGGAGAGAGTAATATGGTTGAATGCCTATTGCTTTCTTTGCCTACCCTGGATTAGAGCAGTTGAAAGATGTCGTATAAACCTTAGAATTCTACATTTAAGATCCTGCTGCCGAGAAATCTGACACAGCTGACACACAGTTCTCCTACAATTTTATTTCATGTCCCAGTCCTGGTAAAGTGCCTAGAAAAAGAGAAAACTGGGTAAAATTCAACATAGAAAAACTTAATGAAATCTGTGATATTCACAGTCATGGCATGCTGGAAAGCCTGGGAAGATTGTAAGTCTGGGGACAAATCAAATATTCTCCCTGACACTTTCAGTCTTCTCATAAAGAAAAATGGAGAATAACGAAAAACTTAAATGTATTCAGCTTCTTCTATGTAAATGAGTCTGACATTGGTGGCATCTATTAACAGTGATGTTCCCGTGTTCTCAAATTCATCTTTTCACACAAATCACAATAGCATACTATTATTGGCTGTACCCACGAGATATGAGGTTTGCAATGAATAAGAATGACCTACACCAATCATCACTAGACATGATCAAAATTATGATTATTGCATTGGTTCAGCTTGCGAATATGCATATGCCATACTTATGGGAAGGCTATGGAAGCTGAGAATTGCAGTACTGTAGTCAGTGCTAATACAGTTATCATGTCCCATGCCATGTGGCCACCCTTATGCATACTAACCACAGTGGGTCTCTCAGTTGGCACAGGTTCCATTCAAAGAACGCCTTGCATTCTTCTTAATGAATGCAATACGTTCTTTGATTGGACTAGCAGGGCAGTGACTTCACAATCTCCACCTGATCCAATCAGAGAATGATTTGCATTTACTGAGAACAATAAAAGGCATTCTGTGAATGCTGCCTGTGCAAAGCAAGTGCCCATTCGGGGGTGGCATTTTCTAAAACTGGAGCATGCAAAATCTGGTATAGCTCTTCATAGAAAACCAATCCGCTTCAAGGTTTTATTGAGTAGGGATGGAGGCGCACATCTATATTTGGTTCCCTTATTTAAAGCCCCCCTCTTTCAATGTCTATTTGAGGCATGATGTCCACAGGGTATTCGTTTTCAACACCATATATGTGTATATATATATGGAGTTGTATTTTGGTTTCAAACCACATCATGACCTTCATATTTTACTTTGGTGCTTTACAATAGAAACACAATGTGCTATCAGCATTTTCTTCATTCTTCTGGCCGGCTTGATCATCCAATATAGACGTAATTTCGGGTGGAGGCGCCAATTGCTTGCCAGCTGATGCCTCCCGCTAATTAGTCCGCCAGTGTGACGCTGGGAGAGGACCAGGGACATGTCGATTGCTCACCACCACACCCCTACACGGCACGGGACAGGCTATATAGCTGCACACATGGCTCTGTTCTCTTTGTTATTGAGACCAGGGCACCATCTCACATCATGAGGTAACCATTTGTTACTGTAGGTAGCCCTTTTCTCCTTTTCACGTTCCATTTACATATAGTCTTCCTTTCCACTGCTTTTGGATTTTGGTCTCTTTGTTAGTCACATCTACTGCACACATAGGTGACACTTCTCTACTCTTACCAAAGTATATGGTTTCCCCATAGTCTCCAGAATGGACTGGTTATACTTCATTCCCATATGGCAGCACCAATATAGTTGTCTCATTCTTATTGAGTAATATTTTTTCGTAGACAATTTTCTTAGAAGCCGATATTCAGATCATCACTTGTTGGGGGAGGCACCCGAGTTTCCCATGGACCTCTATGACCTCAGCTCTTGAGCCAGACATCCTTGACAGCTCTCCTGTTTATAATCCCGCATAGGTTGAACCCACTTTAATATGAGAGTCCTCCCAATTTTTTCTTCTCTGAATTTTTTGGTTTTTGCCTAGAGTATAATATCACCTACATATATTTTTTTCAGATCGGCCGAGCATCTGCTCCTGATGAGTGGTAAGTAACCACGAAACACGTCAAGCTATACAGGATGCAGTTTCGATTCCCCACAGGGTTTCAAATTATTACATATTTACATGTTTACTACATTATGTGATCTGGTGACATCCATAAGGTCCATTATCTAGTTTGTATATTAAGTTTGCTAATGAATCACACATGATCAATTGTTGTAATTTTACCTTTATTATGGAACTATTCACCTTCAACTAAAACCTGGAAGACAACAGAGATCACTGTAGTAGTTCTTTGTCTCTCACTGGTTCCACATGAAAGGCATATGCATAGTTACACTGGTCCCGGCTGACCAAAGTACAGTAACTATGTAATTTAAACCATACCTGAAATTCAGCTTTAATTGTTGTGCTCAGATGCATAAAAATGTCTGTCACGTTGATAATAGGGATTTTCATTCTTATGTAATTGCAAATATTACTGAAAAACAAATAAATTATACCTCATACCTGGAGCAAGAGACTGCAAATGCACTTTACTAGCGGGCTATCTTTTCAGGTTGTAATTAAATTCTTAGGAGCCCAGAGTACTACTGAAACAACAATAGCTTGATTGTCCTATGGTACCTGACTGTATTGTCATATCTTGCTTATGACTAGGGATAAGCCGAACACCCCTGGGTTCGGTTCGCACCAGAACCTGCGAACAGACCAAAAGTTTGTGTGAACTTTAGAACCCTGTTAAAGTCTATGAGACTCGAACATTTGAAATCGAAAGTACTAATTTTAAAGGCTAATATGCAAGTTATTGTCCTAAAATGTGTTTTGGGGCCCAGGTCCTGCCCCAGGGGAGTGTTTGGGGACCTGGGTCCTGC
This sequence comes from Rana kukunoris, assembly GCA_029574335.1. Taxonomy (NCBI): domain Eukaryota; kingdom Metazoa; phylum Chordata; class Amphibia; order Anura; family Ranidae; genus Rana; species Rana kukunoris. The sequence goes on from CM056049.1 coordinate 521,714,785, forward strand.
CCCAGGGGACATGTATCAATGCAAAAAAAACTTTTAAAAAACGTCTGTTTTTTCAGGAGCAGTGATTTTAATAATGCTTAAAGTGAAACAATAAAATTGAAATATTCCTTAAATTTTCGTACCTAGGGGGGTGTATAGCATGCCTGTAAAGTAGTGCTTGTTTCCTGAGCTTAGAACTGTCCCTGCACAAAATGTAATTTCTGAAGGAAAAAAGTCATTTAAAATCACTCACCTTAGGGTTGACGTAGGGAACCCTGCGTCCAATTAAAAAAAATGATGTGGGGTTCCCCCCAAATATCCATTCCAGACCCTTCAGGTCTGATATGGATTTTAAGGGGAACTCCACCCCAAATTATAAAAAAAAAATGCTGTGGACCCCCACACATTTTTTTTATGAATGACTTTGCTCTGTATTGCCGGGAGCCGACAATTCATTATAGCCGCGAGTGATTTTAAATTACTTTTTTTCCTTCAGAAATTACACTTTGTGCAGGGACAGTTCCAAGCATGGGAAACAAGAGCTACTTTACAGGCATACTATACACCCCCCTAGGTACGACAATTTAAAGGAATATTTCACTTTTATTGTTTCACTTAAAGGAATTATTAAAATCACTGCTGCCAAAAAAACTGCAGTTTTTAAAACATTTTTTTGCATTGATTAATGTCCCCTGGGGCAGGATCCAGGTCCCCAAACACTTTTTATTACAATAACTTGCATATTAGCCTTTAAAATTAGCACTTCAGATTTCAAACGATTGAGTCCCATAGACTTTAACAGGGTTAAAGTCTTTAACAGGGTTCTAAAGTTCACACAAACTTGCCGCAAACACCCCAAATAGTTCGCTGTTCGGCGAACAGGCAATGTTCGAGTCAAACATGAGTTCGACTCGAACTCGAAGCTCATCCCTACTTATGACCTTTATAAAATAATAGATTCTGTGCTTTTTATTACTGAAGGTAGGAGGACATGCAAGTTGGGTATAACCATTTTTTAAATCATTGCATTACTGGGTAAAAAATAGGAAAATATAATATGACTTTTTATGCATTGCTATATAAGGTTGCTTTTTGATATTGTACACAACTGCTGATAGCAGAACTATGGTTTGTAGAAAAAGACCTCACAACTCATACTCCCTCGATGTTCTCCATTTCTGAAAAAATTGCCTTTATACATATTTTGTTTTATCTTTCGGTCCTCTGTATTGTGAAATTACATCTTCGAGTCTTCTACCTTTGCTCCCTGCAGCATTTGGTTTTCAATACCGCAGAGAATGGCACTGATATATGAGGCCAGGAGGAGTGACCTGGGTTCACAGGAAAAGGTGTTAAATGATGCTGGCCGTGTGTGGGGGACAGCACTAGAGACAAGGTGAGTATTGCTGGGTAGCTCTCTTAATGCAGGTCCACAACTGTGCTAAATGAGAAAACAAACATCTAAGTATGGCAAGTCATGTAAAACGCTATCGCTTTAAGATCCAAATTTATGACTCAAAAAAGTGCACTGATTGTATATACTCTATAATTTTTGGATATCACCAAAGATTTTGCAACCACATTTTTGAAAAAAGAATAAACCATTAAGTAAAATCATTGGTCATCTTATTTTAGCTGCACTAGTGTAAAAGTGTAAAAGTAATGTAGAAGAAATATGATAACTACTAATTTAGTGTTTTTTTGGCTTCTGCTTTTTTTCCTTCTAGATCCCTGATGAATATATACAAAGCATCAATTATACAGATAGCAAATCAGTTCATATCATTTACACCAAATCAAGGAAAAAGTAATTGAATGTGCTCTTTGCAATCATTATAATTAGTATAGCTAAGTGCATTAACATTAGCATAACTAAGTCCATGAGATGACTATGGAAAAGCAGGAACAGGAAGAAAGAATAAATGTAGTCTCTTGAAGCATGTGCACTTACAACTAACGTAATTAATTTTTGCAATTGCATGAAATATCGCACATTTATTCTTACCATCTGTAGGCATCGTGACCCAATGCTTAAAGCTGCATACTTGCCAACTGTCCCAAATTTCCTGGGACATTCCTGGGATTTAGACCCTTTTTCCGATTTTATCGTTTCCCAAGAAATGTCCCAGAAAATATTTTTTTTCCTGATTTTTCGCCACCGCTGCTAGAGGTCCGTGCCCCACAGAGAACATGTCTTTGCCAGCCGCCATTTTTAAGAAGACCAGACGAAGTAGAACACCAGCTGGGTGGCTACAATAGAAATTGAGCTGCGGCTCTGTCCCGCTGCCGGTCTGTCTGTGAACTGTGAGGCCGCGTACACACGATCGAACATGTCCGCTGAAACTGGTCTGCAGGCCAGTTTCAGCGGACATGTTCGATCGTGTGTACGGCCTACCAGACCGTTTTCCAGCAGACAAAAATTTCCAAACATGCTTGAAAACATGTCCGCTGGAAACCTGTCCGTCGGACAGGTTCGATGGTTAGTACACAAACCATCGGACCAAAATCCTCTGCATGCGCATAATCAAGTCGACGCATGCTTGGGAGCATTGAACTTTGTTTTTTTTCATCACGTCGTTGTGTTCTACGTCACCGTGTTCTGATCCGAGGGGATTTTGGTCCGTTGGTGTGTACGCACATCAGACCAACTGACAATTCAGCCTTGTCCGATGAAAACGGTTCATCGGACATGTCTGATCGTGTGTACAGGGCCTTATGGAACGGGGTAGGGAGTGGGTGGTGCCGCAGCTCAATTTATATTGTAACCACGTGGCTGGCTCTGCCTTTATTTTTTTCCTCTTGGCCTCTGTTCTGTAATGGCGGCGAAGACACCGCTACTAGGATACCTGATGTAAGGGAGGCTCCAATGAGGGGATACCTGATGTAAGGGGGCTCCAATGGGGGGGATACCTCATGTAAGGGGGGGCTGCAATGGGGGCATACCTGATGTAAGAAGGGGCTCAGCTGGGGACACCAGATGTAAGGAGGGGCTCTGCTAGGGACGCCTGATGTAAGAAGGGGCTCCACTGGGGGCGACTAATGTAAGGAAGGGATCCGCTGGGGACCCCTGATGTAAGGAGGGGCTCTGCTGGGGATGCCTGATGTAAGGAAGGGCTCAGCTGAGGACACCAGATGTAAGGAGGGGCTCTGCTGGGGATGCCAGGTGTAAGAAGGGGCTCTTCTGGGGATGCCAGGTGTAAGAATGGGCTCTGTTGGGGATGCCTGATGTAAGGAGGGACTCAGCTGGGGACACCAGATGTAAGGAGGGGCTCCTCTGGGGGCGCCTGATGTAAGGAGGGGCTCCACTGGGGACACCTGATGTAAGGAGGGGCTCTGCTGGGAACACCTGATATAAGAAGAGGCTCCACTGGGGACTTCTGATGTAAAGAGGGGCTCTGCTGTGCACAATACACAGTCCTGAACCCTTCATGATATATATTCCTGAGCTCTGCATAATATGCAATAATAAGCCCTGGACCCTGTGCGCTGTGCACTACTGAGCCCTGCAAAATACACACTCCTGAACTCTATGTATTCCTGAGCTCTGCATTATATACACTTCTGAGCTTTCCATGTTATGCAACCCTGAGCTCTGCACCCTGCACGATACACACTCCTAAGCTCTGCATGATGCACACCCCTGAGCCCTGCACCCTGTGCGATATACATTCCTGAGCTCAGCATGATGCATATTTATGAGCTCTGCATGATGCACACTCTTGAGCCTTGCACCCTGTGTGAAATGCAGAACTGAGCCCTGCACCCTTCGTAATATGCACTCCTGAACCCTGAACCCTGAAATACACACTACGTAGCCCTGTATGATACCCACTCCAAGAGCCTTGCACACTGTGTGATATGTATTCCTGAGCTCTGTACCATGTGTGATATGCCTGCCTGAGCCCTGGATTATAAACACTCCTGAGCCCTGTGAAATACCCACTCCTGAGCCTTGCATCCTGCAAGATATGCACTCCCGAGCCCTGCACTATGAGGGTTATGGACTCCTGAGCCCTGCATGATATGCAGTCCTAAGCACTGCACAATACACAATCCTGAGCACTTCATGATATGTATTCCTAAGCTCTACATCACACCCTGTGTGATATGCACTCCTGAGCCCTGCATGATGTGAACTTCTGAACTCTGCACAAAACACGCTCCTGAGCTCTGCAGGATGCACACTCCTGAGCTCTGCATGATGTGAACTTCTGAGCTCTGCACAATACACGCTCCTGAGCTATGCAGGATGCACACTCCTGAGCTCTGCATGATGTGAACGTCTGAGCTTTGCATGATACACAATCCTGAGCTCTGCATGATGCACACTCCTGAGCTCTGCATGATGTGAACTTCTGATCTCTGCACGATACACAATCCTGAGCTCTGCATAATGCACACTGCTGAGCTCTGCATGATGTGAACTTCTGAGCTCTGAACAATACACACTCCTGAGCTATGCATGATGTGAACTTCTGAGCTCTGCATGATACACACTCCTGGGATCTGCACGAAGCACACTCCTGAGCTCTGCACAATATAAACTCCTTTTTCTCAGCCTATATGTAGGGGAACAGGATCATTTTTTTTTAGGGTAACAAACACTTTAAGTCATAGTCAGGAAAAGAACTGAAGATCTGAGTACCACAAAGTGTTGCAATTGACATGCATAGTCTTATGAAAATGATATCTTAGGGCCAGTTCTGCTTGAAAATGCTGTCCATTAATTGTATAGTTGTCTAATTTCACAGATTTCGTTATTTCTTTATATATTGTACATACATCTGTTTTTTTGTTTTGTTTTTAACAAGGTGTAGTACAGTAAGTAAACAACTCTTTTCAAATACCTTATTGTTGGAAATCTTGTGTTCTAGGAATACCATTTATAGAGCTATATGAGTTGGCCAGCTAGGTATTCTAATTCCACCCATCAGCCGCCATGTAGACTTCTTAAATGAGGAATTTTTCATAGCACAAAAAATGCAGTTGGGAATTTGCATTGTTATCAACCAACACGCACAAAATATTACAAAATAAAAATCGCAATTGCTTACCCATAACTAAGGTTAGAATAAATATAGTGTTATTTCTAACTTTAGCGCAGTTCTAATGTTTTAAGAGTTCACTGACTGATTTCACTCTTGCTGTATATGCAGTATTGATTGCATTTCATTGTTGTATATTCAGTATTGACTGTGTTGCCTTGCATGCTAAAGGTTGATCTGGATGAACATATGTCTTTTTTTAGTCCTTTGCAACAGTATAATATTTAAATGGTAATGTCAACATCCTCTTTAAAGTAGAAAAGAAAGATAAAAATAAACTCTTCTAAAGAAAGTTCAGTAAACCCTTTAATAATAACAGACCATTAACTATGCACTTCATTTTTATGTAAGTTTTCTTTATTTTGGCAGAAGATAAAACACTAGATCTTTACATCTTTTAGATGTAATGGAAGGCACATGTTCACTTGTTTTCTTTTCATCAGTAGCCCTTGGGGCTAGAAACAAAAAATGAATATATTCATAAATATATATCATAACATATAGATGGGTACAGAATAGATACAATCAACATCATGGTTCAACACGATACTTACTTTGAATACTCTGGAAGTTGTTAAATCCCAATTGATTGTTCTTTTTAAAGATTATTATTTGGCCATGAACACTTGAATTGCCTGTGCCTATGTGTTAATAATGCCCGTGGAGGATTAGGCATATTATAATACAAAGATTATTCATAGGGCTAAAAAAACGAACTATGACATTCAACTAAATAAGTCAAGGGCTAGCTGCCTGGTTGTTGTTTTGACCCAATGGTATTGATACTTTCAGCCACTGTCTTGGATCAAAGTATCTAAAGCCTAGTACACATGGGCCGAATGCTGGACATCATTGACCAATTCAATAAAACTGGCGCACCTTTGGCCCGTGTGTATGGCAGCCATTCCGCTAGTTTCTGTCGGATGAGCATACTGGAAAACCATCAGCCGACCAGCTCCCGATGAGATGGCTGAGAGCGCTGACCGCAGTGTGCTGGCTGGAGGGCCGCCCCCTGTCTGAACACAATAGCTCAGGGAGATTGCTGTACTAACATGGAACCACGTGACTATTGTTCGTGACGTCGCGAGCGTCCTACATGCTGATTCTCGTTGAGTACACTACGATATGCTGTGAATCCTTTGCACTGAGACTCAGTGCTTTATTTGTAAGTGCACCTTTTACTATTTTAGGTAATTGTTTATAAAGATTACAGAGAGCACTAGATATTATTGCTTCTTCTTCTATGTACCTACCCACCCAGAGTTGATGGTGAGAGTCTTTATGATCTAGCAAGTTACCGGCATTTATCCAGCCTTACCCAGAGATCCGTTTGCTCATCCCTGAAGGGAACCGTCTGTGAGACCTAACTGATTCACTCAGGGATCTATTTCCTGAGGTGAGCTGCTATTAGTGCCGTTGGTGGAGGTTGTCACTCAGTCACCAGTCACTCAGTCACCTAATCTATCAATATTTTAATCACTTTGCACACTTGTTGGTGCTTGCTGACCATCTTATGCAAAGATTTTATATGAAGAGCCTGGACTGTTTCTTTTAATCATTATTGATTTTAGTATTGTTTTAAATGTTTTGCGCTGCGCTGCGCTGCGCTGCTTTTTTATCTTGTTAGTACATCAGCTCCAACCTGTTCAACCAGCTGGGTTAAATGAAAAAAAAAAAAAACTCATAGTGTGTACTAGGCTTTAGACTCGATTTACTGCTGATGGCAAGGTCGTATGACTTTGCCTGCGACTCTTGGCCCGCAACTTTCTTCTGAATTAACATATTAAGCAAAATTCTTGAGACATTCACACAGCAATTTTTTTTAATGAAATATTAAAGCAACATTATCAAAATTATAGCAACAGAAATAACATTTTCAGTCAATAATAGTACCATTTTTTTTATTACATTTCGGAAAATTAAGCATATATCGTTTCTAAAATATCTGAAAACATAGGCACTCTAAAAGATAAATAAGGGACTATATTTGTATAAGACAGTAAAAAAGTTCCTAAAGTGTATGCCCAGCCAATTTATTTTTTATTTTTGGAATAGAGCAAGGAAGAGTTATAACCTCTATCTGGAGCTTCATTAGAGATACAGTATTTCCATTCACTTAGGCCAGCCATACACTGTTTTAATCATGGCTGGTTCAGCAGGAACCAGCCAAGATTCGAACCGTTAAGAGACAAGCTGAAACTACCAAGTTGATCGATTGATTATCTTGGGTTCAAACAGCCTGCTTGATTTGCTTCTAATTATCACAAGTGGCTGATATAGCCGCTAGCAATAATTACTGTATTCTCTCACCCGCCAGAGGGCTTAGTAAATTAGCATAGGATACCCGGAAGTAACTCCAGGAGCGGTGTCGCTGGCCGGCGCTGTGTATGGGCACCACTGTGAGGGCTTCAATCTCGGTTGATTATTACATAATGAGCTAGTATGCATAGCATTATGCCTTTGTCAACCACTTTAGAGGCATAGACCAACCATAAACAATTTTCAGATAATAATATGACCTTGTCAATTTAGAACTAGACTAGATGACAGCCCCCACTAAATAACGCTGTGACATAAATATAAAATTTAATAACAAAATTGGGAGGATTGCTGCACACAGGGGGAACACAGCATTAGGAAACAGAGAGGATTATATAAAAAGGATATAGTGGTTTAACAACCACTTTAAATACATGTACTCACTCGATATTGGAATTTGAGTACAGGTATACTGTAACTTTTCTCTGTTGTAATGCGGGTCAGTGACCAGACCTGAATCTAGTAGCTCTCCCCCACCTTGTGTCTTTATGCCTCATGTTGGCATGGTGCCCACCGTAGCATTTGGAGTGGCAGAGCAGTGTAGAACTGTCTGTAAGAGGAATTACTTTGACGCAGTTGGCCAGCTTAAACATGTATTGCAATATGTGTGGACTGAAATTTCTTTCACTGCATAGTTTGCTTGAAAGGGCATTAAATTCCCACTGAACTCCCACCTTTATTTGTTGATTATGGAATTCCTAGTTAAGTTATTTAATAACATTTGTGTAATTTAGAGGGTTCTGAATAATGTGTTAGATTCATTTATTTCATATGTATGGTCTCTATGCCATCCAGTGGCGGCCCCTCCATAGGGGACGCCTGGGTGCCGCCCCACCCCTCATGTAGTCACACAAAAAAACGATAAAAAAAAAAAAAAGGGGCCCTTTAAGAATTTTTATTTTGCTTATTTTGTCATTTTAACTTTAACTTTAACTGTAGTGATGGCGGCCGTCTATAGAAGGCGCTGCAGCGCCACCCCCTCTCGCAAATAACATACATTTATGTATTGCATGAATGTATGTTATTGTTGGTTGCCAGCTGCCGCTGGTCTATTCAGAGATAACCGGACCTTGGGCGCCGGTTACCTGAATAACAGCAGCTGGTTGGCTGGTTGGCTTAAGACTGATGGTCGTTTTAGCCAATCAGGTTCCCAGATTCTTGTTATTGGTAACCTGATTGTCTGAGGTGTCACCAAGGCGGGAGAACATCGAGGAACATGGAAGCAGAAAGGTAAGTGCATTTTACAGTGGCATCAATGGGTACAGTGGTGACAATGGGCACAGTGGCAACAATTAAAGGGCACAGCACAGCACCAATGGGCACAGTGGTGACAATTGATGACACGGCACAGTGGTGACAATTGATGGCACAGTGGCTGCATTTAATGGCATGGCACAGTGGTGACAATTGATGGCACAGCGGCTGCATTTGATGGCATGGCACAGTGGTGACAATTGATGGCACAGTGGCTGCGTTTGATGGCATGGCACAGTGGTGACAATTGATGGCACAGCGGCTGCGTTTGATGGCATGGCACATTGGTGACAATTAATGGCACAGCGGCTGCGTTTAATGGCATGGCACAGCGGCTGCGTTTGATGGCACAGCGGCTGCGTTTGATGGCATGGCACAGTGGTGACAATTGATGGCACAGCGGCTGCGTTTGATGGCATGGCACAGTGGTGACAATTGATGGCACAGCGGCTGCGTTTGATGGCATGGCACAGTGGTGACAATTGATGGCACAGCGGCTGCGTTTGATGGCATGGCACAGTGGTGACAATTAATGGCACAGTGGCTGTGTTTGATGGCATGGCACAGTGGTGACAATTGATGGCACAGTGGCTGCGTTTGATGGCATTACACCGTGGCTGTGTTTGATGGCATGGCACAGTGGTGACAATTGATGGCACAGTGGCTGCATTTGATGGCATGGCACAGTGACTGCATTTGATGGCATGGCACAGTGGTGAGCATTGATGGCACAGTGAGGCTGCAATTTTTTCTTTTTTTTCGTTTGCGCCCCCCCCCCCCCAAATTATGAGTACCAGCTGCCACTGATGCCATCTCATATAAATAAAGTGCAACAAAGTATTCAGAGATAAGCATAGTATATATATATAAAAAAAAAGCACAACAAATAAACAATTTTCATTCATCTGCTATTTTTATTTACATTGCAATATTTTATTCCATAATGTCTCAGATTGGGCATGTTTTATTATAAATTACAACACTGCATACTTAAAAATGCTTGAAGGTTGCTTCTAAATTTTTATAGAAGATACTTTGCTAATACTAGAGACATTATAATACAGTGTGAGGACTACTTTAGTATAAATAAGACTGTACACTGAGAAACCTTTTCTATGAAAAACTAGTTTTCAGTTTTAAGATCGCTAAACCAAAATGCAAGAAGGTTATATAAAAATACAAGTTATTTACTGCAATATATGAAATATAATGCTTATTGTAGGACTAATCCCACAGTAGATCACCGATTAGAATCCTGAGGGCAATATAATGACAAGTAAACAAAATGTTCAAAACCCCCCTTGCAGAGTTTATTAAAGCTGCTCGGTGAGGATAATCAGTTCTGAGAAAAAGAATACCCTGACAAAAAAAGGGAATGCTTATATTTTCTGCTGACTGCACCACCAAAAACACTAACAATTGTCACATCACTACTGTGCCCAGTAGGGACATGGAAGTACCATTGACCGCTGCAGGGACACAGGTGGTTGACACTACAAAAGTGTTGGTCTCTTACTATATTTCAGTCAAAAATGAGTGCTCAACGTAGAAGCTTTCAGTTGCATCGGCAGCAGGAAAGGTAAGTATAAACTATGTTACATTTATACATCAATAGTTTCAGGATCAGTTACTGTTATTACTACTGAGAATTATGTATTTTCAGTAAAGCAGTAAAGAGTAATAGCTTTAAAGTGGAGGTTCACCCAAAAATCAACTTTCTGACATTAGATCCAGCATACTGCTAACATCTGCAGTATGCTGTTTTTTTTTTGTACTTATCGTTTTATGAGCCGTTGTTATCCGGCTCAGAGCGGGGAATCCTGCGGGGAATGGGCGTTCCTAAGCCAAGAGGAGTTGATTGACAGGCTGCTATGGAATGTCACGCCTTCCGAAAATACCCAAGTGTCACTTCGGGTATTTTCGGAAAGGCGTGACACGCCTTAGCAGCCCGTGGCTGAGAGGCAGAACAGGGACGTGTGTGTGTAAACACACAAATCCCTGTTCTGTGAGGAGAGGAGAGGCAGATTGTGATTTCCTAATAGCTAGGAACCATGATCTGTCATCTATAGCCAGTCCCCGCTCCCCACAGTTAGAACACACACTAGGGCACACAGTTAACCTCTTTACCGCCCCCTAATGTTAACCCCTTCCCTGCCAAGTAACATTTACATAGTTATCAGTGCATTTTTATAGCACTGATCACTGTATAATTGTCAATCGTCCCAAAAATATGTCAAAAGTGTCCGATGTGCCTGCCATAATGTCGCAGTCCTGATAAAAATTGCTGATCACCGCCATTACTAGTAAAAAATAATAATAATAAAATTGCCATAAATCTATCTCCTATTTTGTAGCCGCTATAACTTTTGCGCAAACCAATCTATATACGCTTATTGCGATTTTTATTACCAAAAATATGTAGAAAAATACATATCGGCCTGAACTGAGAAAAAAAAAAAAACACTTTAAAAAAAAAAAAAAAGGGGGATATTTATTATAGCAAAAAGTACAAAATATTGTGTTTTTTTCAAAATTGTCGCTCTTTTTTTGTTTATAACGGAAACAATAGAAACTGCAGAGATGATCAAATACCACCAAAAGAAAGCTCTATTTGTGGGAAAAAAAGGAATTTTGTTTGGGTACAGCATCTCACGCAATTGTTAGTGAAAGCGACACTGCCGTATCGCAAAAAAATGGCCTGGTCATTAAGCAGCCAAATCTTCAGTGGCTGAAATAGTTAAAGGGGTCACCTCAAAAAATTTAAGATGAGAGATTACCACGGTGGTCCCAATCTGACCTGGGGTCTTTAATACTGCAAATATCTTCCCTGATCCTAGTCTGAACAGGATCTCTCTGGCTGGCTGTATAGAAGAACTATCTGATCAGCTGGCTTTGCGGTAAACTGTCTATCTGCAGGAGACTTTAACACCCTACCTGTCAATATAATGGATAACCTGACAGATGCCTATAAACTGTTTATAGTCTGATAAATAGATATCTTTCAACAGTTTTACAGCTCGGCTCAGAGAATTGTATCATTAGTTCTATCTGTAGCATATTTTTCTTGTATCAATTCTAAAGCTCTCCTCCAGCCAATCTGTCTATCAATCTATCTATATCTATCGGTAGTTCTAAAAATGCTACCTTGTTATAGATCATATGCCCTCTCTAATGACCACCATTCATCTCTCATCAAAGCAAGGTGCTATACCCCCACTGAAGCCATGTATACCCACAACCAGAAAACTCCCCAAATGAACTAAAAGCCCAAAATATCCTACATGTTTCATTTAAAAGAAAGCTTCGTCAAGGTTAAAGTGCAAAAAATAAAAGAAAGGGAGCGCATAGTGCTCAAAAATTATGGGAGGTGAAAAATGACCGATATGAAGATATTTGGCACTGGGTTCTGTAAATATATAGAACGGAAATAATTGCTTTAAGGGCTCATTTACACTTGCTTCAAAATGTGGCATTGGACACACCTTTTTAAAGCACTCTGAATGCCAATAAAAGCATCTCTCACTAAATAGAATGGTTACCTTACAGTTTTGTTCATACTGTTGCATTTGCTTTGCTTCATAAACATTCCCCATGTTGCTTTTCTTGTGTTTTAAAGCATCTCCAAAGCCTCCATAGAAGTCTTATGCCCTGTACACACAACCGTTTTTTCTGACGGAATTCCACTTAAGCTGTCTTGCATACACACGGTCACACCAGCTTCCGACCATTAAGAACGCTGTGACGTACAACACTACGACGATCCGAAAAAAAATAATGCTTCTGAGCATGCGTCGACTTTTAATCCTCGAGCATGCGTGGTTTTTAGTGCATTGGAAGTCCATACAGATGAAAAAGTTTGATGGGGCATATACACGGTCGGAATATCCAATGAATAGCTCCCATCTGACTTTTTCCATTGGAATTTCTGACCGTGTGTACATGGCATAACAGAACTTGAGGGACATTTATTAAGGGGTTAGCGTTGCTTTATTTTGGAGGTGTTGAAGTATGAGATATCTCAGGATGCACTGAGAAACCAACAAGCGAACCAAAAAGACATAATCAGGTTCATGTGTATATATTCTGGCAATGTCTGGTGCAGATGTCACATCTGGTATACAGCGTGGAGCAGCAGGAAGGTAAATGTGGTCTGGAGCGGAGCACACGTAGTGCACAACATGGGAATGCTATAGTGGAAGGTGAGCAGGGACCAGTGAGATAGGGCTGGGCAGTGGAGGATCAGCAGAGCTGGGGGACCTAGCAGATATCACAGCTGGTATGCAACATGGGAGCAATATAGGTGAGCTGGGACTGGAGAGAGAGGAGGATCAGCAAACCAGATGATCAGAATAGCTGGGGGATAGTTGGGGATCAACAGAGCTAGGGGTTACTACTGAGCACAGAAACATCAGAGTTGGGGGTTACCAATGAGCAGGGGATCAACAGAGCTGGAGGTTACTACTAAGTGGAGCATCAGAAGATCTGGGGGTACTACTGAGCCAGGGATCTGCTGAACAAGGGTACTAATGAGCTGGGGATCTACTAAATGGGGGTACCAAGAGCTTGGGATACTACTGAGTTGGGGGTACTACTGAGCCCTCTTTAAAACAAATAGAAAATCAATACACAGGGCATCTGCCAAGCTTCAAAAGGCATCACAGAAGCATTACGGAAGAATCAAAAACACATTTAAAATGCATGTTGAAGTGGTAGGAGCTTTAATGTGTGTTAAAATCGAAGCAAGTGTAAATGAGCCTTAAAGTAAGATTCCAGGCAAACTGCTGTACCTAATACACAATTGGGAACCATTTTACCACCTAAATTATCTGACTTTTTTTTCAGCCATTACACAATTCTGCCATACACAATTGTTCCACATTCCATAAACAAGAAGACAATTCTGTAATTTCATGGTTCGGTTTTAAACGTCCTCGGTCACCTGCCCGCTTGCTGGATAAGGCAGCAGTTTATCAAACTGGTTAATGTTAAAAAATCAGGATGTTAGCAAACATGTGACTACAGAATTTTAAAACCGGAAACTAGAAAACAGGAGCACCCTGTCTGCAGGGGTGTATTTAGGTTTTGTGCTGCCCTAGGCCTGACTAAACTCGTGCACCCCCTAATTTACATACTGTATACACTTGTGTTTGAATAATCTATAATAAAGAAATATAAGAAACATTTAGAATACAATCATAAAGCATACTTCTCAGATTTTAGCACACAAAAGGTAAAGCAATTGTGCAATTAGGTAATGTTATGAAAGGCATTTAAGTAGTTTGCTATTAAATGTAGTGATGCATTATGTACAAGCAAAGAAATCAATGGCAGAAACAAATTATGAAATAAGATCTATTAAGGAACAGTAGTTTCTTGGTATATAGACTACAGGCATACCCCGCTTTAAGTACACTCACTTTACAAACATTCGCGAGTAAGGACATACTCGCAAGTGTATGTAAAGTGCCTTACAAGTACTGTACAGACATTTTGCAGCCGCAGTAGAATGACCCGAAACTCAGAGAGCAAAGCCTGCCCTGTTCCAGTGTGCCCCTGACACCCCAACTACAGCCTTTGAGACCTCAACTACACCCCCTGACCCCCCACTACACCCTAGAAGTGAAAAAAGGTATTGTTTCACTTTAACCACTTGTCATCTGCCCACCGTCAAATGACGGCGGGCAGACGACTCCATTGTTCTGACATCACGTCATATGACGTGATGTCTTTAAATAGGGAATGCGCGCGATCGCGTGCACGCATCCCTGTACTGACGGTGGCGGCGTGTCACCGAGACACCGCTCGTCACCGTCAGGGGTGAACAGCGGCGCGGATGCGCTGCTCACCACGTGATCGGCCGTGTTGAATACACGGCTGATCAGGATTTAAATCCACGGCGTTTGCGCGCGATCGTGAGCGCGCCGCGCGTGCCTGTCGGCGGCAGCGTGTTCCCGGGAACACTGCTCGTCGCCGACAATGGTACACAGCCATTGGTCATGGCTGTGTACCACGTGATCAGCTGTGATCCATTCACAGCCTGATCACTAAGTGTAAACACAGAGCTGTAACTAACTGTTACCAGCTCTTCTCTCCTCACACATTGTTTCCAGTGTGAGGAGAGAAGAGCTACTATCAGTGAGTTACAGTTCTATGTTTCTGTAGTGTCTGCACAAACACCACACCACCCTTTGCCCCCCCCCCCCAATTGTTAACAGTCACCCAACAGTCACCCCTAAAGTGCACCTGTCACACAAAGAGACTGCCATCAGCGGTGCAACCGCCATCCATCAGTGACCGTGCCCTGTCACCGTCACCCATCAGTGACCGTGCCCTGTCACCGTCACCCATCAGTGACCTGCCCTGTGACCCGTCACCCATCAGTGACCTGCCCTGTGACCCGTCACCCATCAGTGACCTGCCCTGTGACCCGTCACCCATCAGTGACCTGCCCCGTGACCCGTCACCCATCAGTGACCTGCCCTGTGACCCATCACCCATCAGTGACCTGCACTTTCACACCGTCACCCATCAGTGACCTGCCCTGTCACCCATCTGTGACCATCAGCAGTGCATCTGTCACCCATCACCCGTCACCCATCAGTGACCGTGCTCTATCTCCCATCACCCGTCACCCATCAGCGGTGCACCCGTCAAACATCAGTGACCATCACCCGTCACCGTCCGTGGCCTGACACCCATCTGTGACCATCACCATCACCGTCTGTGGCCTGTCACCCATCAGTGACCATCGCCTGTCAACCATCCGTGACCATCACCCGTCACCGTCCGTGGCCTGTCACCCATCAGGGACCATCGTCCATCACCCATCAGTGAACGTCACCTGCCACCCATCAGTGCACATCACCTGCCACCCACCTGTCACCCATCGTATACAGCTACCCGCCACAGCCAAAATGTCCAAAAGATTCTATAGTACCCAAGAGGCGTTGCAGATCCTCTCAATGACCGATGAGAGCACCGGGGAGCTCTCATCAGATTCCATTTCTGATTCCGAATCGGAATTTGAACCGATTGAATACAGTAACGATTCGGATGAAGAATGGGTCCCTCCTAAAAGGGCACGGCACTCTGAAAACCAGGCAGCCGCCAGCAACCAGGAAGATATTCCTAGGCCCAGTACCAGCGCCACCAGCAATAGGCCCAGTACCAGCGCCGACGCCAGCAAAAGGCCCCGGGAACAAAGACCCAGTACCAGCGCCACCAGCAATAGGCCCAGTACCAGCGCTGACGCCAGCAAAAGGCCCCGGGAACAAAGACCCAGTACCAGCGCCACCAGCAATAGGCCCGGTACCAGCGCCGATGCCAGCAAAAGGCCCCGGGAACAAAGCCCCAGTACCAGCGATGCCGCCAGCGAAACCCCTCATGAACAAATGCCCAGGCCCAGTGCTGCCAGATCACTCCTAAGTGCCAGCACAAGAAATTCAACCCCCCCAACTACTGGAGTGTCACGTCCCCCAGGAGCCAGGGCCACTACATTCATGCCAGATGGTCTTGCCAACCCAAACTGGCTGCCTTCCGACTCTGGATCACCCATTATTCCCCCTTTCACAGCACAGCCAGGTGTGCAGGCCAACACCCAACATTTTTCAGAAGTTGATTACCTTCATCTCTTTTTGCCCGACACTTTTTTGCAGTTAATTATTGACCAGACAAATTTGTATGCCCAGCAGTATATTGCCAACAACCCCCAATCATCTTATGCCCGTCCATTTGAGTGGAGAGATGTAAATTTGGAGGAGTTCAAATTGTTTATTGGCCTCACCATAAACATGGGGCTTAACAAAAAAAATCAAGGACATTCTTATTGGTCCACCAAACCCATCTACCATCAGCCCATATATTCTGCCAAAATGTCCAGGTCCCGATACGAGATGATTATGAGATTCTTTCATTTCAATGACAATACCCAGTGCCCTCCCCGTAATCATCCAGATTACGATAAATTGTACAAGATTCGCCCTCTGATCAATTTCCTTTCCCATCAATTTGCAGAAATCTATGTCCCCGAGAAACATATATGTGTGGATGAGTCCTTGGTACCCTTTTGTGGCCGTCTAGGAATAAAGCAGTACATTCCTAGTAAAAAGGCTAAATATGGTGTAAAATTTTACAAACTTTGTGAGAGAGCCACGGGATATCTGTATGCGTTTCGCATTTATGAAGGAAGAGATTCCCAGCTCCAGCCCCCTGAGTGCCCGGCCTACATAGGCACAGCTGGAAAAATTGTATGGGACCTGGCTTACCCACTCCTGAGAAAAGGATATCATCTTTACCTTGATAATTTTTACACCAGCCTGCCCCTTTTCCGACACTTATATGTTGAAAAAACCCTGGCCTGCGGAACCTCCAGAAAAAATAGGAAGGGCTTCCCACAATCCATTGTCAACAAAAAGCTGCAAAGGGGGCAAAGAGCAGCAGTGAGGTGCAACGAACTGCTGGCCTTGAGGTGGAAGGATAACAGAGACGTGCACATGATGTCCACCATTCATAATGACACTGCAGTTGTTGTTCAACGAAGACGAGGTCCCATTGAAAAGCCGACATGTGTCCAAGATTATAATTTGTACATGGGGGGGTGGATTTCAATGATCAAATGATTCAGCCCTATTTATCAATAAGGAGGTCCCGATTCTGGTACAAGAAGGTAGCAATTTATCTCATCCATTTGGCCATTTACAATTCTTATGTAGTCTACTCCAAATCCACTGAAAACCCTGCCCGCTTGCTACAATTCACAGAAGATATAGTCATGTCCCTCATCTATCCACAAGGACCCCCCACAGAGACCCTTTGCTCTGATGCCGTTAGCCGACTTCATGGACGCCACTACCCGCACAACATCCCACCATCCGAAGGAGGCCGAAGACGGCAAAAAAGATGTCGTGTGTGCAGCAAAAGAGGATTTCGAAAAGATTCCAGCTACCATTGTCCCCGGTGTCCCTCCCAACCTGGCCTTTGCATTGGAGAATGCTTTGAAACTTATCACGAATCCCCAAAATATTAGCCCATATTTTTAACCATTTCGCCCATCTGACCATTTTTATGCTACTGCCTTCCACGTGAACTGACCCTGGCCTGCTTTTTCACTATGCCTCTGCCTACTGTTTGGACTGCTTCCATGTAAATCGACCCTGGCCTGTTTTATGGACTATGCTTTTGCCTACTGCTTGGACTGCTTCCACGTAAACTGACCCTGGCCTGTTTTTTGACTATGCCTCTGCCTACCGTTTGGACTGCTTCCACGTAAATTGACCCTGGCCTGTTTTATGGACTATGCTTTTGCCTACCACTTGGACTGATCTGTTGCCCTACTATTGTAGTACACAGGGGTCTCACATATGTGAGGGGCTCCAGAATAGTTTTCCCGGATGGAGAAAACATTTTTTTTGTTTTCTCCGGGTTTTGTAATTTCCGGATTAGGGTCTGGAGTCCGGAGGCTTCATAGAGATTTGGGTGGGTCGAAGCCTCTACCCCTGTGCCCCTGTGCACAGGTCTTACCGGATTGCAGCCCTCAGCTTGCTGCTGACTTACTGCCATCATGCCTGCCATCATCTTTGCCTGCGGCATGAACGAGCCACACCACTGCTACCTGGACTATGCAAATATGCTGCCTGGAGAATTACTATAGCTGTCGCTAAGCACATCCCTGACTGCTGCCTGGACCAGTGCTCTCTTCTGTGGACACTACTAAAAGCACAGGTAATACTTTTTTTTTACCCTTTCCGCAATAGAATTTATTTTGGATTGTAATTCTTGGTATGTACATGCTATGTGTTAGAAATATGAAGAGCCTTCAAAAACGATAGGTTGCCAGGAAATTATATATGTAATGTATGCTCCTAGAACGCCTGATGGTGCTACTTGGATGTTGGGCATCTGTATGTGGCCAAGCTGTGTAAAAGTCCCACACATTTGGTATCCCCATACTCAGAACAAGTAGCAGAATGTATTTTGGGTTGTAATTTTTGCTATGTACACGCTATGTGTTGGAAATATCTTATAAATGGACAACTTTGTGTAAATAAAATGCGTTTTCATTTTTTTTCCACATTTTTCAAAAACGTCTGGAAAAAAAATAACCGCTCAAAAGACTCATTATGCCTCATAGATTATACGTTGGGGTGTCTGCTTTCCAAAATGGGGTCATTTTGTGGGCAATTCCATTGTCTTGGTGCTCCAGGGCCTTCAAAAGTGTAATAGGTGGTTGAGAAATGAGATGTGCAATTTATGCTCGTAGATCGCCTGATGGTGCTACTTCAATGTTGGGCCTATTTATGTGGCCAGGCTGTGTAAAAGTCCCACACATTTGGTATCCCCATACTCAGGAGGAGTAGCAGAATGTTTTTTGGGGTGTCATTTTTGCTATGCATTCGCTATGTGTTCGAAATATCTTATAAATGGACAACTTTGTGCAAATAAAATGCGTTTTAATTTTTTTTTCCACATTTTCCCAAAACTTCTGGAAAAAAAATAACCGCTCAAAAGACTCATTATGCCTCATAGATTATACGTTGTGGTGTCTGCTTTCCAAAATGGGGTCATTTTGTGGGCAATTCCATTGTCTTGGTGCTCCAGGGCCTTCAAAAGTGTAATAGGTGGTTGAGAAATGAGATGTGCAATTTATGCTCGTAGATCGCCTGATGGTGCTACTTCAATGTTGGGCCTATTTATGTGGCCAGGCTGTGTAAAAGTCCCACACATTTGGTATCCCCATACTCAGGAGGAGTAGCAGAATGTTTTTTGGGGTGTCATTTTTGCTATGCATTCGCTATGTGTTCGAAATATCTTATAAATGGACAACTTTGTGCAAATAAAATGCGTTTAATTTTTTTTCCACATTTTCCCAAAACTTCTGGAAAAAAAATAACCGCTCAAAAGACTCATTATGCCTCATAGATTATACGTTGGGGTGTCTGCTTTCCAAAATGGGGTCATTTTGTGGGCAATTCCATTGTCTTGGTGCTCCAGGGCCTTCAAAAGTGTAATAGGTGGTTGAGAAATGAGATGTGCAATTTATGCTCGTAGATCGCCTGATGGTGCTACTTCAATGTTGGGCCTATTTATGTGGCCAGGCTGTGTAAAAGTCCCACACATTTGGTATCCCCATACTCAGGAGGAGTAGCAGAATGTTTTTTGGGGTGTCATTTTTGCTATGCATTCGCTATGTGTTCGAAATATCTTATAAATGGACAACTTTGTGCAAATAAAATGCGTTTTAATTTTTTTTCCACATTTTCCCAAAACTTCTGGAAAAAAAATAACCGCTCAAAAGACTCATTATGCCTCATAGATTATACGTTGTGGTGTCTGCTTTCCAAAATGGGGTCATTTTGTGGGCAATTCCATTGTCTTGGTGCTCCAGGGCCTTCAAAAGTGTAATAGGTGGTTGAGAAATGAGATGTGCAATTTATGCTCGTAGATCGCCTGATGGTGCTACTTCAATGTTGGGCCTATTTATGTGGCCAGGCTGTGTAAAAGTCCCACACATTTGGTATCCCCATACTCAGGAGGAGTAGCAGAATGTTTTTTGGGGTGTCATTTTTGCTATGCATTCGCTATGTGTTCGAAATATCTTATAAATGGACAACTTTGTGCAAATAAAATGCGTTTTAATTTTTTTTCCACATTTTCCCAAAACTTCTGGAAAAAAAATAACCGCTCAAAAGACTCATTATGCCTCATAGATTATACGTTGGGGTGTCTGCTTTCCAAAATGGGGTCATTTTGTGGGCAATTCCATTGTCTTGGTGCTCCAGGGCCTTCAAAAGTGTAATAGGTGGTTGAGAAATGAGATGTGCAATTTATGCTCGTAGATCGCCTGATGGTGCTACTTCAATGTTGGGCCTATTTATGTGGCCAGGCTGTGTAAAAGTCCCACACATTTGGTATCCCCATACTCAGGAGGAGTAGCAGAATGTTTTTTGGGGTGTCATTTTTGCTATGCATTCGCTATGTGTTCGAAATATCTTATAAATGGACAACTTTGTGCAAATAAAATGCGTTTTAATTTTTTTTCCACATATTCCCAAAACTTCTGGAAAAAAAATAACCGCTCAAAAGACTCATTATGCCTCATAGATTATACGTTGGGGTGTCTGCTTTCCAAAATGGGGTCATTTTGTGTGGCAATTCCATTGTCTTGGTGCTCCAGGGCCTTCAAAAGTGTAATAGGTGGTTGAGAAATGAGATGTGCAATTTATGCTCGTAGATCGCCTGATGGTGCTACTTCAATGTTGGGCCTATTTATGTGGCCAGGCTGTGTAAAAGTCCCACACATTTGGTATCCCCATACTCAGGAGGAGTAGCAGAATGTTTTTTGGGGTGTCATTTTTGCTATGCATTCGCTATGTGTTCGAAATATCTTATAAATGGACAACTTTGTGCAAATAAAATGCGTTTTAATTTTTTTTCCACATTTTCCCAAAACTTCTGGAAAAAAAATAACCGCTCAAAAGACTCATTATGCCTCATAGATTATACGTTGGGGTGTCTGCTTTCCAAAATGGGGTCATTTTGTGGGCAATTCCATTGTCTTGGTGCTCCAGGGCCTTCAAAAGTGTAATAGGTGGTTGAGAAATGAGATGTGCAATTTATGCTCGTAGATCGCCTGATGGTGCTACTTCAATGTTGGGCCTATTTATGTGGCCAGGCTGTGTAAAAGTCCCACATATTTGGTATCCCCATACTCAGGAGGAGTAGCAGAATGTTTTTTGGGGTGTCATTTTTGCTATGCATTCGCTATGTGTTCGAAATATCTTATAAATGGACAACTTTGTGCAAATAAAATGCGTTTTAATTTTTTTTCCACATTTTCCCAAAACTTCTGGAAAAAAAATAACCGCTCAAAAGACTCATTATGCCTCATAGATTATACGTTGGGGTGTCTGCTTTCCAAAATGGGGTCATTTGGGGGGTATTTTTAATTTTCTGACTTGTTAGTATCTCAAGAAATTAGATAGACCGTCAGTACTTTAAGTGTGATCAGATTGATCAATTTTCAGGGATTGGCACCATAGTTTGTAGACTCTATAACTTTCACAAAGACCAAATAATACACACCAATTTGGATTATTTTTACCAAAGACACGTAGCAGTATAAATTTTGGCCAAAATTTATGAAGAAAAATGACTAATTTGCAAAATTTTATGACAGAAACAAAGAAAACAGCAATTTTTCACGAACTTTTCCGCCTTTTTTTATTTATAGCGCAAAAAAAAAAAATCCCACAAGTGATTAAATACCACCAAAAGAAAGCTCTATTTGTGTGAAAAAAAGGACGCAAATTTTATTTGGGTAAAGTGTTGCATGACTGAGTAATTGTAATTCAAAGTGTGAGAGCACCGAAAGCTGAAAATTGGTCTGGGTAAGAAGGGGGTTTAAGTGCACTGTATTGAAGTGGTTAAGTACATTTTCGTTTTACATACATGCTCTGGTCCCATTGTGTACTTAAAAGTGGGGTATGCCTGTATTGTGCTGTAAAAGTAGAGACCAAGATTTTGCTTGCCTGGAGTAAAGAAACTGTTCCTATGTTCAGGAAGAAAAAAAGCAGGCAATAGGTGCTGCCTACCTGTCAGCCGTGGGAATCTGTATTTTAGCTGTTGTATTTAACTGTTTACCTGGAGCTTGGGTTTAGGTTTCAGTTTATTTTATTGAATCTTACATCCTTTATTCTAGCCATATACTAGTAGAAAAATCGCTAGGGCTCGCTTTCGAAAAACGGACACTCGTAGGAGAAAACAATATAGCCATCATGTAATGACCGATTTTTGATCAATAAATTGTTCATGGAAATCAATTAAGAATATACATACTTTGCAAATTATGCACAAAAGAAGTTTGTAAAATATTTTTACAAGTTATGCCCAAAAAAGTTTTATTTTGGTGATATTTGGTCACCTCTGCGGTTTTTTTTCAGCTATAAACAAAAAAATACTGTCAATTTGGAAAAAACAAACAAAAGCAAAAACATCTTTTACTTTCTGATACAAAGCATAACCAATAAAAATAAAAATTAATCGTATTTCTTCATAAGTTTAGGCCAATATGTATTCTGCTACATATTTTCGGTAAAAAGAAATCCCAATAAACGTATATTGCAAAAGTTATAGTGTCTACAAACTATGGGATATATTTATGGAATTTTTATGTATTTATTTATTTTTTACTATCACTGTACTAATGACACTGGCTGAGAAGGGGTTAGTGTCAGGGGCGATCAAGGGGTTAATTGTGTGCCTAACCAGTGCTCAGTTACTGTGTGGGAAGGGCTTGTATTATGGGAAGGCAGATTTGTAGAAACACAGGATCAATACCTTCTCTACTGGCAGAACAGCAGTCTGCCTTGTTTACATAGGCAGACCGACATTCAGCTTGTGTCCCAAGCGATCGTCAGGTCCCAGTGGACATCAAGTCTTCTGGACTTGCTGATTGGCTCCTGTTGTGACCAATCACAGTGGGAGCGGGCCGCCGGCCGTGAGTGTGTGCGCCCCAGATCTGGAAGTTCAGGATCACGTACTAGGTACATGATTCTGCATGGGTGAGTTGCCTTGCCGCTGTATATAAACAGTATGTGGATAGCAAGTGGTTAATGGACAATACACACATTAACCTTTCAATTTTTTTGTTTGTTCGGCAGAGGTTTATAGGGGTTATAAGGGGTTATAGATAGCAGAACAAAAAGTGTTGGATTTAGCTGGTCTTTAAAGTAGAATGCTGGCCAAGTGTTGTTTTCTATGAATAGAGCAAAAAGGTTTGAACCTCCGTCAGGTTTTTTAATACTGTGCAGTGTTTCCCCTCACTTTCTGTCCTAATGATGGGTGGTCACTGGTCAGTGGTGTAGAAAGTGAGAGAAAATCTCCCCAATAAAAAAAACATAGGTAGCAATATAAATCTGATCCTTCCTAACGCAATACAAAAAAAGGTAGATTTACATTTCAAGAGCCCCTTGCTTTAAGGCATCCATTATTTCTCAATGTAATCAATATACAGGCATATCCCACTTTTAAGTACACAATGTGGTTTATTTACTAAAGCTGGAATGTGCAAAATCAGTCTCACTTCTGCATAAAAACCAATGAGGTTCCAGGTTATATTATCAAAGCTTAATTTAACAAGCTGGGGTTAGAAGCTCATTGATTTATATGCAGAAGTGAGCCTGATTTTGCACTTTTCAGCCATAGTAAATAAACCCCATTGTGTACTTAAAAGTGGGGTATGCCTGTATGTTCAACAATAGAACTTGTTGGTGTATACATTATCATTCTAATGTTATTATACTGTACTGTAGCATTGCCATTGTATATTACGTATTGTGCAGTACACAAAACAATGGTATAATTAACTGAGCACCAAACTGTCTTGTTGTACATTTGAGGGAGGTGGATGGCAACCGGAATACATCTGTTTGCGGTGTTTTGAGCCTTTCTTCCCCTTGTTTTTTTTGGATTTCTTTAAACTATTTTTTTTTGCTTTTTTACTCTCCTTGTACCATGGACCCCAAACTCCACCATTTAGCTTAGGGTTACTTCTTGGATCCTTTGGGGGATAACGTACTGGAACTGCAGATTTATTGAACTGTGCAAGTTTTCTAAGTAACTGCTTTACAACCTCTGGGTACTTTTTTGATAAATCAACTCTTTCATAGGGATCAGCTGTTATGTTAAATAACCACAGGGACTTTCCACCTGAGAGAGAAACCCGCTCATTGTGCCAACGGCTGAGTCCAACATTGGTGAAACTTTGTGGAGGGACCCAGTCTCCATAACCAGGATTTCCAGTAAGCAATTTCCAGTGGTTCACCCTAATAGCAGATTGGATGGCAGTATTCCAAATACCAAATCCAGCCGCCCAAGAACCATTTCTTGCTTTGGTGTACATAGGATCTATGTTGTGTAGAATTTCCACTCTTGGAGAAGGCCTTTTTTCACTTATTGCTTCCCATATGTCATATCCATCTAAGTGCATGTCTTCATCTATTTCTCCACCAGCCAAAGTAACTAATGTGGGAAACCAATCTGTTATATGTATAAGTTCCTTACACACATAACCCTTGTGTTTAAAAAGGGGGCTGTGCACGAAACCAACAGCTCTTATACCACCTTCCCAATATGTGCCTTTGCTACCACGCAAAGGCCAGTTGTTTCCACCTGCCATTGGTTGCCCACCATTATCTGATGAATAAATAAGTACACTGTTATTGTAGAAGCCATATTTTTTTAAAGCAATGGTAATATTTTTGATTGCATCATCTAAACATGACAACATTGCAGCATATCGTCGCCTATTTACGTTAGTAATGGATTTATAGTTTTCTAGATAAGTTCCAGGAGCTTGTAAAGGTGAATGCACCGCTTGATAAGCTATGTAAAGGAATATAGGTTTCTTAGGATTGTGACTAGCCAAGATGTTCTGCACACGTTGGGTGTACATCTCCGTGGAATAAATACCGTGATCATGATCCCATGCTGCATTATCATTCTCATATAGGTCATATCCACAAGTTCCTGGGCTGTCACATTTATAATGATTGTAGTAATCTCCACTGCCCAAAAGCGATCCAAAGAAAGAATCAAATCCTCTATGCGTTGGCATGCATTCTTTACGATAAAAGCCCAGGTGCCATTTCCCTACCATATGTGTTGCATAGCCAATGTCCTTTAGTCTCTGTGGCAAAGTCAGGTTGTCCAGAGGTAGACAGTTTGGTTGAGAAGGCCTTATTATAGAATGCTGGAGACCTGTGTGAATCTGGTATCTGAAAAAGGAGAAACATACATTAGGTAAACATTGTAATCATTTTTCATTTTTGTTTTTCCATTTTTAACTCAATCATTGCCCAGTTTTTGAATATTTGCATATTAACATACAGCAAAAGAGATCCTAAACAAGCTCCAACTGACCTCTGTAGCCACAGTCAATGTAGAAAAAATATTTCTGAAGCACTTATTTAAAATACAAAGGCCCGGATTCACATACCCGGGCATATCTTTGTGCGGGCATAGCGTATCTTATTTATGCTACGCCGCCGCAACTTAGAGAGGCAAGTGCTGTATTCACAAAGCACTTGCTCCCTAAGTTACGGCGGCGTAGCGTAAATGGGCCAGCGTAAGTCAGCGTAATTCAAAGTAGCTAGGCAGTGGGCGTGTTTTAGTATAATGATCAGTGACCCCATGCAAATGATGGGCCGAACGAACGGCGCATGCGCCGTCCGTGGACGTATCCCAGTGCGCATGTTCAGAATCACGTCGGATAGAATGCCTAAGTGACGTCGCCGCGCAATGTTTAGGACGTGTGAACGTAACCTACGCCCAGCCCTATTCACGTACTACGTAAATGGCGTAAACAATGTAAAATTCGACAGCGTCGTTCCCTGGCCCATACCTTAGCATTAGCTGCGCCTCATATAAGCAGGGGTAACTTTACGCCGGACGTAAGCCTTACTCAAAGAGCGTATATGAAGCATCTACATTCGTGAATCGGTGTATCTTGCTCATTTGCATATTTTACATGGGAACGCCGAACGACTGAAGCCATGTTTTTCGGCGTATCTTGCTTTGTGAATCGGCGCAAAGATACGATGGCGCACATTTGAAATTACGGCGCCGTATCTGCAGATACGCCGGCCTAATTCCTTTGTGAATCCGGGCCAAAATGTCTATTAGACAATAAAACCCATGTTAGTTTCTCTTTTTTGCTGTTTTTAACCCAGTGACCAATGTCACTGAGACTAAAGTGAGGGAAAATCAAAAATGTTGTGTTGCCACCACAACAGAAATATAAGTAATGATCTCAAATGGGGGCATGTTTTCCAGTGGCAGTTTTCCAAGAGATTTACCTCATGTTGAAGCAGTTTCGTCTCACTTCCTGTTGTGTGTACCAGGCAAGGAAAATCTCTTGAATGGGACACAGATGAAAAAAACAAAAACAAAAAACTGACAGGGATTTTACCAATTCCATACTCTATCCAAAATTAAAAAAATAGATAAAAAAAGGTTTGGCTTTAGATTTGCTTTAAGTTTTATGTCTCATAAGCTCAGCTCATCTTGCTTCTTACTTCTTCAGGAGATAAGGGGAGAAAGTCACAAAAGTCCGGGATGAACCAAAGGAAGGTACAGAAGTCTGGCTAAATGCATGTATTAAAACCACCCTTGGGGTTGTTGTGGGAATAAAACAAGGTGGCAAAGCACCCCACAAAAGGCTACATATCACCACCTACTCCAATCAACCAAATGCCAAAAAATATCTAATAACAGGCAGCAGCCATGTGGCTCTAAACATGCCACAAAATCCAGTGTGGAAAATGCCAGGCCATCCGAGCGGTGGCTTGGCATTTTCCACACTGAATTTTGTGGCATGTTTAGATTTTGTGACTTGCTCCCCTTAGCTCTGAAGAAGCGGGTCATTTCCACACAACATGTTGAGGATTTGAACAACTCCTACCTAGTAATAGTGAACTAAGAACTTTATATATACATATACACGACCAACTTCCTGGAATTGAGTGATGGGCTGTAATGACTGGAGATGGTGTTCCCAATGACAATCACTGCTGACCGCTTACCCTAGATCTTCAGATGTGCTTGTTTTACACTGGCTGGATGTAAGTTGCCAATTGTTTGATTTTAATCAGACCAGTTTCATCGGACTAGATTGATGGTATGTACGGCCCATCGGACCATTGTCCGTCAGACCAAAGTTTTAAAACTTGCTTTAAAATCTGTCTGACGGACAACTGTCCGTCGGACCTAAACGATGGTTAGTACACAAAAGCATTGGACCAAAAACCCGCGCATGCTCAGAATCAAGTTGACGCATGCTTGGAAGCATTAAACTTTGTTTTTTCAGCACGTCGTTGTGTTCTACGTCACCGCGTTCTGGCCCGATGCAATTTTGGACTGATGGTGTGTACGCACATCAGACTATCACACCAATTCAGCTTGGTCCAATGAAAATGGTCCGTCGGACCAGTCTCATCGGACCGGCCTTAGAGGTGCTTTTTCACTTTTTTACAAGTTTTACTCACTACAAACGCTGTGATACTAAAGGTTGTAGTAGGTATCTAGCTGCTGGTGGGAGGAAACACGGTGTCCAGTGGAGGATCAGGTATCCCGGCACACACAGTAGTGTTGGATACCAGGAACACCCATAGTTCTTCAAGAGACAGCATCTTTTATAGGATACTGGTATTTTTATTATTTTAGCCCACCAATGGGGATTATTTAAGGCTACTTAGAAGCCACATTAATCATATTTAATACTCCATATCACTAATACACTACAGTACAATAAAGCCAGCCATAGATGGTGTTTTTTTTTCCTGCAGCCATTGATGTGCTCGATTCCCCCCCCATCAACACAGTCAGTGTTGACAGGAGAATCCCTCCCACTGAGATTTTGTGCTCTCCCGATGGCTGCGGCATGATGAGCTGTTCCTTCCAGTGAGAACACAGTGGTTATTGCTAACAGCTATTCAACAGGCTGACTGCACCTAAGTTGACTGATCAACTTGGGTACAATCAGCCTGTCCATACATGGTTTATATGTCGCCCGGTCCCTGCTGAACTGGCCAGGATTTGAACCGTCTATGGCCTCCTTTGCTTTGAAAGTATAACGTGAGTGTTAGATAAGATGCACACATTTTACTTCATCTATTTTAATGAATAACATGGATTGCACATTACAATACAGTCAATGGTGTTAACTACCTTTCACAGCTCTCCTATGCCATAGATACAAACCATGCTATAGCTAACAAATTCACAAATGTTAAACAGTAAGTAAAAAAGATCTGGACAGCAATCACCATATGGTTAGTTTTAGCGTTTCAAGTATAAACAACACACAAATAATACAGCTATGTGTATGCCACAAGGTTAGTACTTTAAGCTAACAAAGTATGACAAAAATGCAATCACTAAAAGTCAAAGGAAACAATTAATCTGCACAGCTGTAAGGGCCAGACCTAGTAAGCTAGGCTAATTTGAACTCTAGTATTTCATCACTCAGATGTTTATGACCATAAATCCTTTGTATCTGTAAATCCATATGCGGACCATCAATCCCTTGTATCTATAAGTCCATATGTGTGCACCGCTTATCTTCTGGGAGTCAGAGGTCACAGACTATAGGACATCAAGGGCTAGCTCTGCTATGTGGAAGTACATGTTCAAGAGCCTCCCTCTTTGTTAGCAATAAGACAATAGCCATGTAGTGTAATAGCAGACAGCTCTGTTAACTAGCCAGAAAACCTTAAGCCCAGGTTCACACTGGGTACGATTTAGTTCGATTTGAGATGCGATTTCACATGTGAAATCGCATCTCAAATCGGCGGCAATTGCCGGCAATGACACCGTCCTAATCGGTGCGACTCCGCATCTGCGGCGCTGCACCGATTTCAAAAAGTAGTTCCTGTACTACTTTTTGCGATTTCAGGACGCGATTTACATTGACAGCTGTGCAGAACCCTGCACAAATGTCTCCTAAATCGCGCCGAAATCGGAACTGCCAGAGGGAGTGAAATCGCGCGAGTTCAGCTGAAATCGCGCGATTTCACTCCCGCAGCCCAGTGTGAACCAGGGCTTAATGTGATAAGAATTTAAACTGAACTGCAGGTAGGATAGAATGCCATGTAGTTAACTTGTCTATATAGGAAAAAGGCTCTTGGAATACAGATTAGAATTTTACCCTGACATGAGCCTCCTGTATTCTACTCTACAACAGCACTCCAAATCCATCAAACTGCAGAGTAGATTTTCTGACAATAAAATATTCAGAGGGAAAGGGAAACACAGTGAGCAGAGAGATATAATCATCAGTTTGCTGTTGCTCCTTGATAGTGCAATCTGAAGGCTGAAGGCATGCTCTTGACTAGGGATGAGCTGAACACCCCCGTGTTCGGATCGCACCAGAACCTTCAATAGGACCGAACTTTAGAACCCCATTGAAGTCTATGGGACTCAAACGTTCAAATTCAAAAGTGCTAATTTTAAAGGCTAATTTGCAAGTTATTGGAAAACGGGTTTGGGAACCCGGGTCTTGCCCCAGGGAACATGTATCAATGCAAAAAAAAGTTTTAAAAACTTAAGTTTTTTCGGGAGCAGTGATTTTAATGATGCTTAAACTGAAAAAAAAATATATATAGAAAAATTCCTTTACATATCATACCTGCTAGTATGCCTGTGAAGTGGCACGTGTTTAGAACTGTCCCTGCACAAAATGACATTACTATAAGAAAAAAGTCATTTAAAACTGCTTGCGGCTTAAGGCCTGGTTCACACTGGTGTGTTTTGACATGCGATTTGGCATGTCAAAATGGCGGTATTTGCCACAAATTTCCGGCAATGGCACCGTCCTAATCGGAGTGACGCCGCATCTGCGGCGCTGCACCAATCTCAAAAAGTAGAAAAGTAGAAACCTGCACAGATGTCTCTAAAATCGCTAAACACAAATTCTATGATGCCCTGTACACAGGACCGGTTTTCCCGTTGGAATAAACTTTTTCCAACGGAAGTCCGCTCAAGCTGTCTTGCATACACACAGTCACATCAAATTCCGACCGTCGAGAACGCAGTGACGTACAACACTACGACGAGCTGAGAAAAATTAAGTTCAATGATTCCGAGCATGCGTTGACTTGATTCTGAGCATGCAGGTTTTTAGTCCGTCTGAATTGCATCCAGATGAACAGAAATTCCAATAGAAATTTTTTTCATCGGAAAAATTGAGAACATGTTCTCTATCTAATTCCGTCTGAATTTCTGACGGAAAAAGTCAGATCAGGCATACACACGGGCGGAATATCCAATGAAAAGATTTGCCTTTTTCCGTCAGAAATTCCGCTTGTGTGTTCAAGGCATAAGAGGATATAAGTGATATTTATGTCATATAAGTAATAATATTAATAATAGAAAAAACAACATGCATTATAGAAGAGCAATACAAATATGAAGAAATTACCTCCTGTAAATAACCATTATTATAATAATAGAACTACAATAAACTTTTGTTCATCTGCCAGATGGAAATTTTGTAACTGTTATTTCATATGTTTACCCTTAATAAATAGGGAAAGAGGCAAGGTATGCAAGACAAAAAAAAAATAGCGTGTTTTTGTAAAATCAAAAAGTGAATGGAGCCATGTACAATATGATCTGCAGATGATTATCCATATAAATGAATCTGGAACCCTGCTTACTAGTGGCAGTGAGTGGCCTGGCACAGTAAACATCAACAGCTGGTTGAAGCAGCAGCCAGTTGTGCTGGAATAAAGGGAATGAGAAAAAATGGTGCCAGTGTTGATTTACTAAAACTGGAAAGTGCAAAATCCAGTGCAACTGTTCACGGTAGCCAATCAGCTTCTAATTTCAGTTCAGTTAAGTTAAGCCTTGACAAAAAAAAATAGAAGCTGATTAGTTTCTATGCACCACATTTTCCACTCTCCAGTTTTAGTAAATCCACTCCACTGAGTAGGGTCTGGAGGGGAGGGTATTGGAGAAGGGGTTGTTTCTGCACGTGCAGTGAGTAAAATGAGCAGGTCACTTGGGGCCAAACATTTCTGTTTGCCAATATTGGAAGAAAAAGTTAATAGCGCTAACCTTGACACTAATAATAGTGACTTATGTTATATAACACCAATAATCAATTAGTGATAATTAACCCATACTTAACATAATAAAAACAAGTGAAAAACATGTGATAGTGAGTCAGCAAAAAAAAAATAATAAGTAAAATAGCAAGAAATTAAAAATATAGTGCAAAGATTAAGTCAATGGATGGATTTAAAAAGTCCATATATGAATTGATACAATCAATTTTCCACATTTCTGTTTGCCAGCAGGATAGTGATACTGCTTGACAGTGTGAAAATCAAGGCTGGTATAATGATTCTGGCACTGGGCTGCCGGACACACCCCAGAACTTCAGGACACCAGGATTTTGTTAAAATTGTGGGACAGTTTTGCTGGAATGATTAGGTGGTATGGGTAAAACCCATTGCCATATGTGTATTTAGCTATTTGCCTGAAGTTCGGCTTTAATAGGAACAGGATTTCATGTATTTAATACTTAACGCCATGCTTAAACTATTGTAAATAATTCATAAGGAATTATTTTAACTACCATTTTTCTATTATGCATGAACAGCATGAGACCAATTATTTTGCTATACTGGTAAAAAACTGCCCTGTGGCCCTATGCCTATTATGGTTAAAGGAGTATCACTATCAATATGCTGTCTTAAAACAGTGTATATAGCTCCTGGTAACTATACAGTATATCAGACAGATAAATGTAGAAGCAAAAAATACGATAATAACCCTATAAAGAGAATGTATTTTACTATGAGCACCTATAGCCTCGAAGCAAGAGCAACATCTAAAGTGCAGTAATCAATTACAATCATTCAGAATTCACTTCAAAGCAATTTAATGCCAGTAAGTTTGAATTGATTGCTGTTCATTTCGGCTATCTGCACATCATTGTGCTCTGCTTTATTGAATGAGTCTGAATGTTTATTCTTTTTATAATATTATTATTATTATTTAGGTACTTATATAGTGCTGTCAATTTACGCAGCACTTTACATATATATTGTACATTCACACCGGTCCCTACCCTCAAGGTGCTTATAATACCTATGTTTATTACTTAACTTCTTAAGGACCGCCTCCTGCACATATACGTCGGCAGAATGGCACGGCTGGGCACATCCACGTACATTTACGTTGGTTCTAGCACCCGCGGCGCGCTCCCGTGACCCGGTCCGAAGCTCCATGACCGGGACCGCAGGACTCGCGGACCCGATCGCCGCTAGAGTGCGGCGATCGGTCCCCGGAGCTGAAGAACGGGGAGAGCCGTGTGTAAACACAGCTTCCCCGTGCTTCACTGTGGCGGCAGCATCGATTGCGTCATCCCTTTTATAGGGGGGACGCATTCGATGACGTCACACCTTCAGCCACACTCCCCTACAGTTGTAAACACACACAGGGAACACATAACCCCTACAGCGCCCCCTTGTGGTTAACTCCCAAACTGCAACTGTCATTTTCACAGTAAACAATGCAATTTAAATGCATTTTTTGCTGTGAAAATGACAATTGTTCCAAAAATGGGTCAAAATTGTCTGAAGTGTCCGCCATAATGTCGCAGTGGATAATGTCCAATGGATGAAAAGACTTAAAAATAGTGCCTGTTTATTCCAGTCAAAAAACTAAAACAGCAAAAACAGCAAACAGTGGGGTAACAAAAGCTGACGCGTTTCACATCGACAACCGATGCTTAGTCATAGCTAAACATAATGATAAAAGAAATCTCATTTATAGAAAGAAAAAAGTCCCAGAAACCATCTGATGATTCATTAATTAGTCTCCTGGTGGGGCCTGGCTAATGCCGGTAATCGTGCACACCTGTTGAAAGAATGCAACAAGGAAAAAACACAGTCCATCATGACTAGATGGGAACATAATATATACACCGGCCGATTAAAATTGGTTACACCAGTCTAATAGCAGCAAACCTAGTTTCAACCCCTAGGAAAATATATACAGTGGATGTGTGTTGAGAACATATGTGTTACAATGTAAAGAAACCTTATTTTTATCCCAATGGAAGTATGACATTACATATTCTACAACACTGATAAACAAGTGTAGATGTGTGTGGGATGAGAAGATATACCCAGCCAAAGCGTGTGAATCATGTTACGCCGGACGTGTAAATAATTATTAAAATGTATAACCCATAGAAAATGGTGTTTTAGCGTGTGGCGTGCTGCAAGAGGGAAAGAGGGGGGAAAGGAGAGGATTGGTAGTTGCTGGTTGAACCGATGTAAATGTGTAGCGTTTCACATCATATGAGATGGAAACAATATTGAAAGATCAAGTGACCAAAGTATATACGTTAGGTGTCCTCAAAACAGCAGAAAAGCATGAAAGCACGAAATAGGGTAAAAGTTACTGGGTTAAAAAGAAATGTGTATTACCCTTGCCTCGTAAGGAGATTAAAGCGGAGTTTCACCCTAAATATAAGATCTCCCATGCGCTTCAGCATACTGGCGTCAGCGCCAGTATGCTGGTTTTTTTTTTTTTTTATAGCACACTTACTGTTTTATCGTAGAAATCCTTTTCTGTCCCCCGCGGTGGACGGCGCCAGTACAGCGCGTCACATCTTCCTAAGATACCCGATATGGACTCGGGTATTTCCGGCGCTATGCGGCGCCTGCGCACAGACCTAGGAGCTGACTGCGCAGGCGCCGTATTTCTCCGAGTCCTATTTCGGAGGGCGTGACGCGCCATAGCCATAGGACTCGGAGAAATACGGCGCCTGCGCAGTCAGCTCCTAGGTCTGTGCGCAGGCGCCGCATAGCGCCGGAAATACCCGAGTCCATATCGGGTATCTTAGGAAGATGTGACGCGCTGTACTGGCGCCGTCCACCGCGGGGGACAGAAAAGGATTTCTACGATAAAACAGTAAGTGTGCTATAAAAAAAAAAAAAACCCAGCATACTGGCGCTGACGCCAGTATGCTGAAGCGCATGGGAGATCTTATATTTAGGGTGAAACTCCGCTTTAAATGTCTTCAGTGTTTAATCCAAATCCCTAACGACCCATAGAAAATGGTGTTTTAGTGTGTGGCGTGCTGCAAGAGGGGAAGAGGGGGAAAAGGAGAGGATTGGTAGTTGCTGGTTGAACCAATGTAAATGTGTAGCGTTCCACATCATATGAGATGGAGACAATATTGAAAGGTCAAGTGACCAAAGTATATATGTTAGGTGTCCCCAAAACAGCAGAAAAGCACGAAAGCACAAAATAGGGTAAAAGTTACTGAGTTAAAAAGAAATGTGTACTACCCTTTCCCCGTAAGGAGATTAAATGTCTTCAGTGTTTAATCCAAATCCCTAACGGCCATAGTATGGAAGTAGGGTTGCCACCTTTTCCTCAAGCCAAACCCGAACACGCCACTACATATGGTGGGTGTGGCCATATTGAGGGAGGGGCCTCACGAGGCATGATTAAATTAAACAAAATAATTATTTTACCTATAAAATATGCTTACTTTGCTGTGCCACAAGTAAGAGTCTCACTGACATGAATAAACCTCAGCACAATCATTAAAAAAAAAAAAACTCTTCCATTACTACAGAGGTAAGTGCAGTGGAGATCAGGGGCATTAGTTCACCTTTTAATTTTCATTAAGTACAGAGGGTATTACAGTATGTGCAGGATTTACAACAGTATATACAAGAGTGTGGCGCGTATGTTGGTATGTGTAGGAAAGGAGTGCAAAGTGTAAGACATTATGTACAGGAAATGAGTGAAGAGGGTGTAACAGTGACCAGTATATGCAGTAGAGGAGTGTGGAGGGTATGATGGGAGCACTATGTACAGGAGAGGAGTGCGAGGGTATGATGGGGGCAGTATGAACAGGAGAGGAGTGTGGAGGGTATGACAGTGGGCAGTATGTACAGGAGAGGAGTGTGGAGGGTATGGCAGTGGGCAGTATGTACAGGAGAGGAGTGTGGAGGGTATGACAGTGGGCAGTATGTACAGGAGAGGAGTGTGGAGGGTATGATGGGGGCAGTATGAACAGGAGAGGAGTGTGGAGGGTATGACAGTGGGCACTATGTACAGGAGAGGAGTGTGGAGGGTATGATAGTGGGCACTATGTACAGGAGAGGAGTGTGGAGGGTATGACAGTGGGCAGTATGTACAGGAGAGGAGTGTGGAGGGTATGACAGTGGGCAGTATGTACAGGAGAGGAGTGTGGAGGGTATGACAGTGGGCAGTATGTACAGGAGAGGAGTGTGGAGGGTATGACAGTGGGCAGTATGTACAGGAGAGGAGTGTGGAGGGTATGACAGTGGGCAGTATATACAGGAGAGGAGTGTGGAGGGTATGACGGGGGCAGTATGTACAGGGGAGGAGTGCGAAGGGTAAGGCAGTAGGTGGTAAGGGGGGGGGTTGGAGAACTGTGTATATGGATGGGGGAGGGGGGCAGAACTGTATATATGGCTGTGGATGGTATATGGAGGGGGGGGCAGAACTGTATATGTGGATGGTATATGGAGGGGGGGCATAACTGTATATATGGCTGTGGATGGTATATGGGGGGGCAGAACTGTATATATGGCTGTGGATGGTATATGGGGGGGCAGAACTGTATATATGGCTGTGGATGGTATATGGGGGGGCAGAACTGTATATATGGCTGTGGATGGTATATGGATGGGGAGGCAGAACTGTATATATGGCTGTGGATGGTATATGGAGGGGGGGCAGAACTGTATATATGGCTGTGGATGATATATGGAGGGGGGGCAGGACTGTATGTATGGCTGTGGGTGGTATATGGAGGGGAGGTAGAACTGTATATATGGCTGTGGATGGTATATGGAGGGGGGGCAGGACTGTATGTATGGCTGTGCATGGTATATGGAGGGGAGGCAGAACTGTATATATGGCTGTGGATGGTATATGGATGGGGAGGCAGAACTGTATATATGGCTGTGGATGGTATATGGAGGGGGGGCAGAACTGTATATATGGCTGTGGATGGTATATGGAGGGGGGGCAGGACTGTATGTATGGCTGTGGGTGGTATATGGAGGGGAGGCAGAACTGTATATATGGCTGTGGATGGTATATGGAGGGGGGGCAGGACTGTATGTATGGCTGTGCATGGTATATGGAGGGGAGGCAGAACTGTATATATGGCTGTGGATGGTATATAGAGGGGGGGCAGAACTGTATGTATGGCTGTGGATGGTATATGGAGGGGGGGGCAGAACTGTATGTATGGCTGTGGATGGTATATGGAGGGGGGCAGAACTGTATGTATGGCTGTGGATGGTATATGGAGGGGGGGCAGGACTGTATGTATGGCTGTGGATGGTATATGGAGGGGGGCAGAACTGTATGCATGGTTGTGGATGGTATATGCAGGGGGGGGCAGGACTGTATGTATGGCTGTGGATAGTATATTCAGGGGGGGGCAGGACTGTATGTATGGCTGTAGATGGTATATGGAGGTGGGGCAGGACTGTATGTATGGCTGTGGATGGTATATGCAGGGGGGGGGGCAGGACTGTATGTATGGCTGTGGATGGTATATGGAGGGGGGTAGGACTGTATGTATGGCTGTGGATGGTATATGCAGGGGGGGGCAGGACTGTATATATGGCTGTGGATGGTAATGGTATATGCAGGGGGGGGGCAGAACTGTATGTTTAGTGTATGGTGGGGGTAATTGGTGAGGACTGTGTGTATGAGGGGGAGGGGTGAGAGCTCTTTGATATGCTGACATGCTAATAACTTTGCAAAAACTTACTTTAAAAGTTGAGCTCTCAGTCTCAGCAAGATCGCCACATACTTCACAGAGCAGCAGGGAACGCCGAGGCTCCGCCCATCCACCCACCTCCATGTGTATTCTGTAGCCAGTCAGAGAAGAGCTGAGCACTCTGTGTCCCATGTGTCCTCTTCCACTCTGCAGCACACAATGCAGACGGAGGCGCGCCGGAGGGAGGGAGGGGGAGGGGCTAGCACAGTGAGAAGTTGCACACATGTTTACAGCCCAGCCGGGGGGCTAACAGAGAGCACTGCTGCGGGCGGCACACCTTCTACTAACACTCAGACAAGCTGGTGGAGTCGGGGATGTGCAGCTCTGTTGCGGCCGGGCCAGGATGGACAGCTAAAAAAAAAAAAAATAATGTTTTTTGTTTTTTTTTTAATTTAAAAAATGTGCCCGGGTCTCAGGAGGCTTCAAAACCGGGCACATGTGTCCAAACCCGGACTGTCCGGGTCAAAACCGGACAGGTGGCAACCCTATATGGAAGGGACATATACATGGGTGAAGTGAATGGTGATAGAAATAAATGTGACAACAAGATGTGTGAATGTACCATTTAAATAAACGGGATGGAATAATAGGGACCGTGTACAATAAGCACAGAGCATACAAGATATGAAGTGAAGGAAAAGTAAGATCAAACAATAAGAATAAAACATTCTGGTTATTGTTACTATTATATAGAAAGGACCCTGTTACCAGTGTACTGCTGTATAAAGGAATGATTATTTTCGCCCTGTACATTTGACAGGTGCATAGTTAATG
This sequence comes from Rana kukunoris, assembly GCA_029574335.1. NCBI lineage: Eukaryota > Metazoa > Chordata > Amphibia > Anura > Ranidae > Rana > Rana kukunoris. Next base: position 521,752,504 of record CM056049.1, read on the forward strand.
TAGGAAACCTCCCTGTAGCTGATTACACTGGATTTATCATATAATCTGAGATAGAGGTGTCCCTTAATAAAGGGAAAAACACTTCTACCATAATCAACTGTAGAACAGGTCCAACCTATAAAAGTTGTTTGAAACATTAAAATCTTGTTTTTAGAGATATTTTTTCAATATGTTAAAAATAGAACCCATGGGTAAAAAAGAAGAAACAAAAAACTTTTTTATTGGCTCATACTGCATAATAAAGGAGACCTCAAGCTCAGTGCATGGATCACGCCCGGACAGTGGAATACTATCCATACATGATGCACGCACAGAACCCTGGACATGGAGGGGACATATACACGTGTACGTGTGTCCGCATGTAAAAAGGACACCAGCTACAAAAATAGACCAATCCATGAGGCTCGTGGGATATCTGAAGTGGAGAGCGAACATATAGATTAATGTAACAAACCCATTAACATGGGTAGAGGGCCTGCCTGTATGGATTTGAATCATTAGAGAAAACCACCATAAATGACAAATCAAATCTGGCCATTAGTCATAAAAGTGGGATACATCCCACTCAAAGTTCATCCCATGTGGGATCCTAGTATGGAGGGAGAAGATCCAAAATACCTCTCTCTTACAGAGGATTCTGAACCTATCTCCTCCCCTAATGGGGGTAGTAATTTTCTCAACACCCTGTATTGTGAGGCTGGATAGGTCCTTAAAGTGTACATTATTCCAATGGTTGGCGACGTTAGTGTTATGATCTTTCTCGATATCGTACAGGTGATCGGACAAACGATCCTTTAGTCTACGAATGGTTCGTCCTACGTACTGGAGGTGACATATGTCACAACTGATAACATAAACGAGGTACTTAGTGTTACAATTAATAAAATGCTTAATCTCAAATCTTTTATCGCAGGAATGTGAGTGAACCTGTTGGCCAGTTTTAATGTGTCTGCAGTACCTGCAATCCTTGGTGCCACATTTATATGTGCCCTGAAACTGTAACCAATTCACGTTTGTGCGTTTGCTCTGATATAGACTAGGTGACAGTCTGCCTCCCAGTGTAGGTGCCCGCCGGGACACTGTTTTGACACCTTTATGTAGAATTTGTTGATAAATCTCGTCGTCGTCGTATATATTTTCCTAGGGGTTGAAACTAGGTTTGCTGCTATTAGACTGGTGTAACCAATTTTAATCGGCCGGTGTATATATTATGTTCCCATCTAGTTATGATGGACTGTGTTTTTTCCTTGTTGCATTCTTTCAACAGGTGTGCACGATTACCGGCATTAGCCAGGTCCCACCAGGAGACTAATTAATGAATCATCAGATGGTTTCTGGGACCTTTTTCTTTCTATAAATGAGATTTCTTTTATCATTATGTTTAGCTATGACTAAGCATCGGTTGTCGATGTGAAACGCGTCAGCTTTTGTTACCCCACTGTTTGCTGTTTTTGCTGTTTTAGTTTTTTGACTGGAATAAACAGGCACTATTTTTAAGTCTTTTCATCCATTGGAGTGCGGCTGTCCATTTTTCTTTCCTTATATTAAAACGACGCAGTGCTGAATCACAAAAAGGGGCAAGGTCCTTTAGCTGCACTTTGGTCCGGGTCTTAAGTGGTTAAAATAGTTATAATGACACTATAGAGTTCACATGCTATTTGTCTGCAATACAATAAGTGTGGAAAGAAGCTCCAATGCTTTTCTGGGAGACACAAGAAGAGACCCAGAGAAGAGAGGGGGTGGGTGGAGTTTTGTAGTCGTAGTTGTAGGCAGGGCTGACAATATGGCTTGAGATTTCACTGCAGCAAAACATATGTTTTGGAAAAGCTATTTTTATAATGATTTCTTAATTTGTGGAGAAATAATTAGATTTTATTGTATTGAAAATTATTATATTGATGATTTGAATAATAAATCTTTAGACCACCTTAAAAGTCCCAATTTAGGGCCAGATTCTCATATATTTTCGGCGGCGTAGCGTAAGCCATTTACACTACGCCGCCGCTGCGTACTAGAGCAAGTGCTTTATTCTCAAAGCACTTGCTCCGTAGTTTTCGCCGGCGTCTCGTAAATCGCCAAGCGTAAACCCGCGCAATTCAAATGGGGCGGCTTGTATTTAAATTAAGCGCGCCCCCACGTCGAACGAACTGCGCATGCGCCGGCCGGGAAAAAGCCCAGTGCGCATGCTCCAAAGGACGTCACATTTTCTCTATGTAAACGACTTAATCGCAGCGTACGCCAGCCACATTGAGAATCGACGTACGCAAACGACGTAAACGACGCACAACACGACGCGGTCCCGAGGCCATACTTAACATGGCATCCGACGGCACCTGACGGTACTTCGTAAGGTTACTCCACATCGAAGCTGGGGTAACCTTACGCGGACGAAAACGACGTACGCGACGACGGGGCGGCGTAAAAGCGTTCGGGAATCGCCGTACTAGCCTCATTTGCATATGCAAATGAAAAAACAACGTGAAGGCCACCTAGTGGCCGGAGTTGTCATTACACCTACGATCCGAAAGTGTAATGCTTTTACACTTGTCGGATGTAGAAGCGTATCTATGCAAAAGTGATGCTAAGCATCACTCGCATAGATACGAGGACAAAAAAAAGGCGATACGACGGGGTATCTGAGATACTCCGTCGTAACGCCTCTGAGAATCTGGCCCCTAGTATTTCTGCCTTGGCCGAAACAGGAAGGTGGAACCACATTGTAGTTTTGGTGGACCAACAGGTATTTTTATTTTCTTGCAGCATTTGATAATGGGAACACATAACATGTGTTGAAGAGATGTTATGAATGTGTTTTTCCCCTAAAAAAAATGCTTTCATTCCCCTATAGCAGTGGTTCTCAAGTACCCCCAACAGGCCATGTTTGCAGGTTTTCACTGATTATTTAAATTTAGAGTCAATGGCTTGGTATTTTGGACAGCTATTTTATCTGATGCCCCGTACACACGATCGGAATTTCCGCGGGGATAAACTCCAACTGATTTTTCTGACGGAATTCCGTTCAAGCTGTCTTGCATACACACTGTCAAACTGTCAAACCAAATTGAGACCGTCCATAACGCGGTGACGTACAACACTACGTCGAGCCGAGAAAAATGAAGTTCAATGAAGTTCAATGCTTCCGAGTGTGCGTCGACTTGTTCCGAGTTCCATACAGACGGAATTTCCGATAGATTTTTTTTTCATTGAAAAAAAAAAAAGAGAACACGTTCTCTTTCTAAGTCTCTTTCTAAGTCCGTCGGAATTTACGATGGAAGAACTCAGATGGGGCACACACACGGTCTAAATATCCGATGAAAAAATTCCGTCTGACTTTTTCCATCGGAAATTCCGATCGTGTGTACAAGGCATAAAATAAATTCCCAAAACATGGCCTGTTGGAGGACTGAGGTAGAGAACCACTGGCTTATAGGATAGCACTTTAACCTCTTCATGCAGTGACATATTAAGTACGTCTCAAGAATTGAAAAGCGGGTCAAATGTGGAAGGCAAATATAAATCATAGCCAAATATTTGGTTAAGTGAAGTTACCTATGGCTGCCCTGATTCTCCTTTGACTCATTAGTTTACTTTTCTAAATCCACCAGGTATTTTAGTTGTACTGGTGAAATAAGATTTAACATATGCTGTGTGCAGGAAGAAGTCACCTCTGAACCTTGGCTAGTCTATGACATAACTCCATTGTGCCTAATATTAAATCCAGACTTTAGTTTAACATTAAGCACTTACCTAGCCAACTCAGTGGCTCACAAAAATGGACCACATTTTGATTCATGTGATACAGTATTTCCCAGAACAATCATTGTCTTAAACCATGTAATGATATTTTATTGTTTGCAAAAAAATCCATTGAAGAGACAGAATAGTGTACAGACATAGGCATGTCATACTATCCCTTATTAGGAGCAAGGCAAAAACAATTCTGTATATATATATATATATATATATATATATATATATATATATATATATATATATATATTACAAATATATATCCAAAAAGATATCTGAGTGTACAACATCAAAGTACATTTGCATTTTCTCAATAATGAGATACCAATGTCATGACATCATTGGCTGAATCTGACTTAGATTATAGGAAAACGACTAGCTCAAATTGACCATATAAATATATTTTCAGGGAATGTGAAAGATCAGAAGCCCAATTTTATGGCTGGTATTTTCATCTTTGATTGGCCATCATTGTTAAAAATACAAAAATAATAATCATTATGCGTTAATAACCTGACTGCTCTATAAAGATGTACGTGAACTTCAAGACTAGTGTTTTTAATAAAAAAGCTGGACTATATTAAATATTAGTGCTCTTTATTACACATATCTGGGTTATATAAAGATAGAATCAAATCCTCAACCTCTCAACAGAGCATAGGGCAGGAGCCAGCAACCTATAGCACGCATGTTGTTTTTTAGTGTCCTGTAGAAGTTCCACTGCCACAGCCTGTCATTGATAGCTCACCTACGCCCTAACACCTGTTATGTAATTTCAGCTGCTGGCTCTCCTCCGGGGGTTGTAAACATCGATGCACGATCCATGAAGAAGCCCGACCTCCTACCTTCTCTCTTCTCCTAGTGGAAATGTTAGTTGTAGCTGTTATGCATGTAAAACCCCTGCCTTTCTGGTGGTGTAGGATTTGTGGCTGATCTCAGGTGTGGAGCTATATAAAAAGGGACTGATCTGAGGTGTGAAGATGCAGGAACTGGGGCTGATCCAAGGTGAGAAGGTGCAGGAATTGAGGATGATCAGTAGACTGAAGGTGCAAAATAGGGGCTGATTAGTCGACTGAAGATCAATAGGTTTTGTGTCTTTGTCAGTTAATAGTTTATGAATTTAACTTTCCTTTAGTAGAAATATGAGTGCAGAAATGAAAAAAAAAAAACGATACTGCTATGGCATGCTATTATTTACTGGCACGTTAGTTTTCTAAAGTTTTGTACACAGACAGCCGCCGAGGCACCCTAGAAGACGAGGATCAGGGCCACTCTGTGCAAAACGAACTGCACAGTGAAGGTAAGTATGGTATGTTTGTTATTTAAAAAAAAAAATGTAGTATTTACAACTCCTTTAAATTTGCAAAGTTTCAAGCTAACTTCTTTCACGTTGTCATTATGGGGTATTGTTTGTAGGATTTTGAGGAAAATAATGAATTTAACCCATTTTGGAATAAGACGGTAATATAACAAAATGTGGAAAAGGTGAAGTGAGTGAGTGAGTGAATAACTTGTATAGCGCTGCACATGCGAACTAAATCGCCTCAGGGCGCTTTCCATCCGGTGTCATCCTAATCCTTCAGAAGAGGTGGGTCTTAAATTTTTTCCTGAATGCCTGATGGTTTTCTTCCATGCGGATGTCTGTTGGTAGAGCGTTCCATAGCCGTGGTCCTTGGACTGCAAATCTTCTTTCTCCCTTCGATTTGTAGTTGTACTTGGGAATGTAGAGGAGGTTTTGATTAGACTGAGAATACTTTTCAGATGCACTGTACTGTATATTTGTTTTTCTGAATGTGTGAAACAAGGAGAAAAGTTCCTAAATATAACATATGTGTTTCTTTGTCCTCTGTCTTTAATATTTAATGTTTTCGATTAAAAAAGATAAACCCCTAATTTTAGGAATAATTAGACAGTAATTAGAAGTCATTTCCCACAAAGGAAACATTATGCTCTGGAAATGCTAATAGCTTGAAGCAATTAGGACATTTCTTATCATTTGTATATCAAAGTGCAGTTAGCTACATTCACACACGCAAACATCTCTATATCTCAGCTCTGGATGGCACCAGCTGTGGGAATCTGGCACTTCTGCCTATTATTTTGCTTTTCTTAGAGAAGCTGCTTCATCAATCTGTATAATATTTGAAACAAAAGTCTCAGGCCGTGTACACACGGCAGAGATCCTCGACGGGCAGAACACATCGTTCCGCCCGTCGAGGCTCTCTGCCGGCCGTCGAAATCGGCGACCCGCCCGTCGGGAATGGCAACCAGCCATTCATCCAGGCGGGCCGTCGAGGAAATAGAGAGCGTGCTCTCTATTTCTGCTCGACGGGCTTCCCGACGGGAAGCTCGCCGAGACCGTACACACGGCCGAGGTCCTCGCTGGAATGTGCATTCCAGCGAGGTTCTCGCTGGTTTTCAGCGAGAACCTCGGCCGTGTGTACGGCGGCTCACGCTCCTGCAAAAGCTTGTCATGAGCTAGCTTCCATTTTACACCCCAAGAGACCAAACTAATATTTCAAAATGCGCCAATAACATCTACACGATCTGAAAATTTACTGAAGACCGCCAAATAATATATTATCTGAAAGTACCCATAGATTTAAAGGGTAGTCTTTTAGCACATGTCCCATAATGCTCTAACAAAGGTTAATCGTAATTATTTTTCAATTAAAAATACATTACTATATATGCAAACAATATGATCTTCAGAATTCAAGTTAATTATAAACGATGAACTTGCATGCTTCTGAAGCAGTCAGATCAAAATCAGAAATATAGAAGAAATTGTAAATATGTGAAAGCATAGTAAATTAATGGTACACTCTGGATACATAATTGTTTACATTTTACAAATAACAGAGCTTTTTATATATGCATAGGTGTGTGCAGACCAAAGCATATATAAAGTGTATACATACACACACAGACACAAAAATTCCTGCTAAATCTAAAAGTTAAAACTGTATAATTGTATTGAGTTAATAAACCAAGTTATGTGTGGGAATGGGGTTTCGGGGCTCTTTAACATAGGTGCTGGGTTTTTTACAGTGTGAATCAGTGTTTTTTTTTTTTTCACGTGCGATTTATCTGCTGCCCTAGCCCCTTGAAGCCAGTTGCACACTGGGTCATTAGGTTGTCATTAGGGTGTGTTCACGCACATACAGTATATGCCTGTTACAGTTTATGTATGTTTTTTTTATTATTTATTTTTAATTATTTTTTATAGTATTGCTTTACACTATAACTAAATATCTTTTTTTTTTATATATCAAGACATACTGTAGATGAGGGTAACATACAGACATCACAAGTGTTTTTGCATTCAGGTAAATTCAGTAACCACATCCACGTAAGACAGAAAAGAGTGGGCATTACAATGTAAGCAGTCAGTAATATAATCCCATCTTTTTTATTAGCTTTATTCCTGTTGTGTGTGTGTGTCCCCCCCCCATCCCCCCATTTGAGAAATACTAGTAGGTCAACTGGCTTCTTCACAAATATAACGCAAGTGTGTGTATGAGTATGGTAGAGAATTGGATTGTAAGATCCCTAGGGGAATGGAAAATTATGCAAATTGATCTATGTACTATATATAGTGCTGTGTAATATGCTGATGTTAGAGAAAAAATGCAAATATAATAATATTGTCATCTTCTTTTTTTGAGTTGACATGCCACTATGTAATGGTAAAAATTATCTCTCCTCCTGAGATTTTTGATTTACTGTACAGCCATCTTCTTTCAGGGAAAGTGTAGTGTAGGTTCAGCTAGGTTTTTACTGCAACCCGAAATTCTGTTAGACAGATTTCCCCTCAATTTCTATCCTGCTGACAACATTTATTAGACAGGAAGCTATGAAAACTCTTTAACAACAACATATTTGTAAGCTCTCTCACGAACAGGGCTTTTCTGACCATTTTGTATAGAATTCTATTTTAACTGTACTGTGGACAGGGGCGGACTGACAACTCATGGGGCCCCCGGGCAATAGAAGATTATGGGGCCCCCGGGCCAACAGATAGCTACCACGCCAGGAGTCGGGGCAGCTAAAATCTCGGGATTTTCACATCAAAAGCATGTCGTTATCGGACATATCAGGGACAGATGTAAAAAAAAACACAGATTTTTACATTCTGTCCCTGGTTTTACTGAGCCTGGCAACCCTGATGGGGCCCCCTAGTGACATGGGGCCCTCGGGCAGTGCTGAGGGATTTGCTGTATCTGTACATTGTGCATAATAAGGATTTTTTTTAAATGCCTTTTTTTTAGCAGAGAGGGAAGGCTTGAACCCCTGTCAGATTTGTATTTTCTTGTTGGCACCCTAGTGTAGACTTGTCCTCACTTCCTGTCTTGTGAAATTGTTGACAGTTGGATAAGTGAGAAAAGTGCTCTTTAACAGAGCCCCGAATAGTAGTAACAACCTGACACGTTCTAACCCCCCCCCCCCCCCCACACACACATACACTGTATCAGCTGGACATATACTTTAATGTTGCAGTATGGCCCCTTTATGTCTTTCCATGAATAGTGACATATTCTTTAACTAAGACAATATAGATATAAACGGACCCCAGGTGTGTCCACTGTAGAGAGACAGTGTTCCCCCTCACTGGACCCCAAGCCCTGGGACTCTAAACAGACACTGGGTAGCTATAAAGACTTCATGGTGCAGTCCTGATCACCAGGTCTCCACTGCTGTCCCTTGCATGCAATGCTGTCCTGTTTCTGACTGCAGTTGTCAAATTTGACAAGTGTACTTGCCTTAAATTAAAGCACTAAAGCCCCGTACACATGATCGGAATTTCCGATGGAAAAAGTCCAACTGACTTTTTCCATCGGAAATCCCGACTGTGTTTATGCCCCATCGCAGTAATTCCATCGGAAATTCCAATGAAGTTAGATAGAGAACATGTTCTCTTTTACTCCGATGGAATTCCGGCGGAATTCCATGTCATTTTGGTTGGACAAAGGTCTGATCGTGTGTACGGGGCTTAAGTGTAATTTCTGTCTGCTGCTTCGCTTACACGCACATGAACTTTAATGGCATCCCAGTCTTAGTCCGTAGGATTCAATATTGAGTTGACCCACCCTTTGCAGCTATAATGCCGTTTACACACGATCATTTTTTGGCATGAAAAAAACGTTGTTTTTTAAAAATATCATTTTTAAATGATCGTGTGTGGGCTTCACATCATTTTTTGGGTAAAAAAACCTGCGTATGCTCAGAAGCAAGTTATGAGATGGGAGCGCTCGTTCTGGTAAAACTACCGTTCATAATGGAGTAAGCACATTCATCACGCTGTAATAGACAGAAAAGCGCGAATCGTATTTTACTAACAAGGGATCAGCTAAAACATCCCAAAGGCGAATGGAACTTCCCCTTTATAGTGCCGTCGTACGTGTTGTATGTCACCGCCTTTTGCTAGATCATTTTTTAAAAACGATGGTGTGTGGGCAACATTGTTTTAATGATGAAGTTGGAAAAACAACATTTTTTCTACATGCTGAAATTTTTATTTTTTTTTCATGCTGAAAAATGATCGTGTGTACGCGGCATTACAGTTTCAACTCTCCTGGAATGCTGTCCACAAGGTGACCCCCTAACCATGTGGTTTAAATAATATTACAAAATTAAATCACCAAAATATATAACTAGTGACATGAATACATAAATTACCATTATTGCATTATTGCAAAGGTTTCATGACAATTAAAATATTAATATAATTGTGACCAATAAGTGTGATTCAAAAAATCCCTAAATAGTACAATCCATAAATACTTAATATTAGTGAACACCAAATAATGTTTATGTTTCTTTCCATGCTGTTTTCTGTACCAATTGTTTACATGTTAATCGCAGCTCCCATTTGAACAAGCTGCTGTTGGACAAGAAGGCCTGGCTTGCAGTCTCTGCTCTAATTCATCCTAAAGGTGTTCTATCAGGTTAAGGTCATGAGTCTGTGCAGGCCAGTCAAGTTCCTCCACCCCAAACTCGCTCATCCATGTCTTTATGGACCTCGCTTTGTGCACTGGTACGCAGTCATGTTGGAACACAAAGGGGCCATCCCCAAAGATGGGAGCATGAAATTGTCCAAAATGTCTTGGTATGCTGACACATTAAGGGACCAAGCCCAACCCATGAAAAACAACCCCACACAATAATTCCCCCTCCACCAAATGATTTGGACCAGTGCACAAGCAAGGTCCATAAAGACATTATTAAGCGAGTTTGGGGTGGAAGAACATGACTGGCCTGCACAATGTACTTCATATTTCCTTCATGTACACTTACAAAAGTAGGTCTCAGGATCTACTGTTTAGTAAAAGAGTTAAACATGCTCCAATAGCAGCTCAAATGATAAACAAGAGTGCACAGCATCAGTAAGGGCAGCAATAGTATCCATAGGCTTGGATGAAATTCTAGTCTAAAGCATCTCATGCTTTCATAGGTATGCACAACCTATTGCATTAGAGTGTGCACCTCAAAGCTCAAACACATACACCATAAAGACATGGGTGAGCAAGTTTTGGGTGGTGGAACTCGACTGCCCTGGTGACCAGGGGAGGGATGGAATATTCCAGGTAGTTCTAGGTTACCAGGAGAGGGAGCTGAACCGAGAGCTGTCATTGCATTCTAGAAGTTTATTATGTCACATGGGAAACAGGGGAGGGGAAAGAGTCTGCAGAGCGTTTAGTGCATGCGAGCAGCGAGTATGTGTAAGAATGTAAAGGCTTGGGGAGTCAATGCTGCGTATATGGAGGCATTTAATAGAACTGATGGGACTGTAATAAAATGTGTTGATTTAATGATACCGTATTGAGTTGTTTTTAGCACCCCAATAATCCCCTTCCCTCTGTTCCGTTATGCACAGATCAATGTACAATCTACAGAAGACTGTTGGTAGACATAGCATGTTGCTTTAGAAATAAAGAACCTGTCTGCATGTGCATTTTGCTCTAGTTCCGCTTTAACACACCTATTGAGCCCCACTCACTTTTCATTGCCCACTCTTCCATTAGGTTCAGTTATCAATGAACCAAAAGGTGAAAACCCTTTATCAGGCTCTGAATAAATTGGAAGTTCCCAGCTACAGTGCCTTGAAAAAGTATTCATACCCCTTGACATTTTTAAAATTTTGTCATGTTACAACCAAAAGCGTAAATGTATTTTATTGGGATTTTATGTGATAAACCAACACAAAGTGGCACATAATTGTGAAGTGGAAGGAAAATTATAAATGGTTTTCAATTTCTTTACATATAAATATGTGAACAGTGTGGGGTGCATTTGTATTCAGCCCCTCTGAGTCAATACTTCTCTATCGGCTTTGCACATCTAGAGAACGAAAAGTTTGCGCATTCTTCTCTGAAAAACTACTCAAGCTCTGTCAAATTGGAAAGAGAATGTCTGTATACAGCAGTTTTCAAGTCTTGCCATAGATTCTCAATTGGATTTAGGTTTTGGACATTGACTGGTCCATTTTAACACATACATATTCCTTGAACTAAACCATTTTTAATGTAGCTCTGGCTGTATGTTTAGGGCCGTTGTCCTGCTGGAAGGTGAACCTCCTCCCCAGTCTCTAGTCTTTTGCAGACTCTAAATATTTTTTCTTCTAAGAATGCCCTGTATTTGGCTCCATCCATCTTCCTATCAACTCTGACTAGCTTTCATGTCCCTGGTGAAGAAAAGCATCCCCACAACATGATTCTACCACCACTAAGTTTCACGGTCTCGATGGTGTGTTCAGGGTGATGTGCAGTGTTACTTTTCTGCTACACATAACATTTTGCTTTTAGGCCAAAAAGTTCAATTGTGGTCTCATCTGACCAGAGCACCTTCTTCCACATGTTTGCTGTGTCACCCACATGGCTTTCTTTCAACAATGGCTTTTTTCTTGCCACTCTTCCATAAAGGTTTAGATTTGTGTACTGCGTGACTAATAGTTGTCCTGTGGACAGATTCTCCAACCTGAGCTGTGGATCTCTGCAGCTCCTCCAGAGTTATCATGGGACTAATGCTCTCCTTGTCCGGCCTATCAGTTTAGCTGGATGGCCATGTCTTGGCAGGTTTGCAGTTGTGCCATACTCTTTCCATTTTCGGATGATGGGTTGAACAGTGCTGCGTGAGATGTCCAAAGCTTGGGATATTTTTCTATACCCTAAACCTGCTTTCAACTTCTCAACAACTTTATCCCTGACTGGTCTAGTGGGTTCCTTGGCCTTCATGATGCTGTTTGCTCACTAAGGTTCTCTAACAAACCTCTGAGGGCTTCACAGAACAGTTGTACACTGAGATTAAGGTACACACTGGTAGACTCTATTTACTAATTAGATGACTTCTAAAGTCAATTGGTTCCACTAGATTTAACTGAGGGGTATCAGAGTAAAGGGGGCTAACTACAAATGAAAACCATTTATCATTTTCTTTCCACTACACAATTATGTGCCACTTTGTGTATATCTATCACATACAATTCCAATAAAATACATTTATGTTTTTGGTTGTGAATGTGGAAAATTTCAAGGGGTATGAATACATTTTCAAGGCACTGTACATTTATATTAACAGAGCTGTTTGTACTTCAATGTATTAATCTAATGACAGATATCTAGTACACCTTTTTTTCTGAATACAATTAAGAAAAAGGCCCTATAGATTCATAAGCGCCAGTCAAGGTTATCTTTTGATTAAACACTGATGTCTGGAAAGAATGGAATGATAACCTTGAATTTACACATACATACCAGTGGATTCATTTACCCACAGGTGTACATGAACATATATCTTCAGTTGCAAACACAAGGCAGAAGTAATTGCCTTGAAGCCTGGTGGGATTTTTCTATTTTCCAGTGTGATGAATTCCAACTACTGTGTTTGGCTTTTCCTCTGTAAATCCCTTCATTAAAGCTCTTGAGGTTGAAGGAATTCCTATCATCTTTTATTAAAGGACATAAAAAAAAGTGCCCTGAGCAACAAGAACCCTGCTTCACAATACAACTCTCCAGCAGAAAATATTTCTGACTACGGTATGTGTCATTTGCATCCAGTGATGTATGGTAGTTAATATCTTACTATGCATTATAACTGCAGCCGCTTACTAAAACATAGTAATGATTTTCCACTTGTTTAAAGTAACCTTCTATACAAATAGAAGGTCCGCTTTCATGCCATCCCCATGTTGCCCAAACAAAAGTGCCTGCAAAAAACAAAACAAAAAAAATGAAATGATATAACAAAAAAATATATATATAATTTTGGTACTGACTTCTGTCACATCTAGGAGGCGTGACGGTGACACTATCGTTCCTCACTGATGCCTCCTGTACACTCAAAATCCTGACAGAATACATACACTTCTGCAATAGGTGCAATGGCAGGAAAGTATATGTAAATCCTAATGCCACGTACACACAAGAACCCTGCTTATTATGCTTTTTAGTATAAGCTGATCCTGCCCAAAATCTTGCGATAACTTTCTGTGTTCTCAGTCTGTTGACAGCTAGAAATTAGCATTGTGCCCAGTTTTCTCTGTGGACAACAAGACACTTCCTCTGTACGTCATAGAGAAGCATGGAGGGGACAGCATGTAGCAATTTTACCTTAATGCATAGGATGCATTAAGGTGAAAAAACATGAACCTTTACAACCCCTTTAAGACTGACATACACGGCTTGAAATTTGAGTTGGGTGTGCCACTGTTGGTACCACCTGACAACAAAAGTTAATTGTTCATTTAAGTTTTGTCAAAATAATTGGCTGGAAAATTGACAGTCAATCATCATCTGCATTCAATGCCTGTTCAGGGATTTTACTGTCGAAATACAGTAGGCAGCAGGGTTTTGTGTGAATGAAGGAATCTTGGGATAGTGATGGGATATGCCAGGAGGGTGGGAAAGCAGGGCACATCAAAGCCTAGGTGATATAGGCAACATCATATATAAAAGAAAATAGAATGAGTCCAAAAAAGACAAACCTTTTGTATTGAGGAGTGTAAATTTACATTATGGGCCAGATTCAGGTAGATGAGAGTATCTTTCCTCTGGAGTAACGCTTCTCATTTACGTTACTCTGAAGACCCTTTCAGCGCAAGTCCTGTAATTCACATAGAGTTGCGCGTAAACTTGCGCCAGAGTAACGATGCGCTGGCGTAACCCGCGCAAGTGGAAGTGGGTGTGATCATATGTAAATGATGGGCGGAGCCCAGCGCAGAGGCTTACGTTCAGCGCATCAACCACGGAGCATGCGCAGTGAGTGAGGCTCCACTCGCCCCCTTTGTGCGCATGCTCACAACTTCCGTCGGCACCACTGCACGGGAAACGTCAGCGCAATGCCTTCCGTTGGGCGTGTAAATGCGCCCGTAGAAGCTCCATTCCGGCACAAAGTATATCCTGCTCCCCCTCCCGCAGTGATGTTACTTTTGTTCTGAGATGGCGCTCCCGTTCCCCGCAAACACACAGGAGAAAGCTGAACTTTAATGGCCAGGAGCTGTCAGCCATCTCTCGGCTAGGAGCCTATGATGTCTTCCTCCATGGCTGTAAAATTTGACAGACAAGCATGGACAGAGGTGTTGTCCTGCAAGTTGGGGTGCTCAGCTAGCTCTTATCGTCGGTAACGCTGCTGTAGCTGCTCTCCTGCTGACCTGTGGCCATCTGGAGTAAAGATAAAGCCGCCTTTTGTAGAAATAACTTTGCGCCGGACGGACGAGATACGTGCGGCGCATGTAGCCAGCGTATGGTGCTAATCCGTTCGTGAATTGGGAAAAATCCCTCATTTGCATATTTGCAGGGGAAATCAATGGGCGCGACTGATGCGCCCAGCGAAAATAAGCGCTGACGATACTCTGGCGTCGGAACGTTCCGCCGGTCGCAAATGACTTTTGGGCGCATCGTTTGGTGGGTACACATAGAGAAACGACGGCGCATCATCACAGTTACGCGGCGCATATCCAAATACTCCAGCGCAAGTGTTCGTGAATCTGGCCCTATGTGTGTAGCTGCATCTTGACCACAGTGATGAATATTGCCGAGCAAAACACAAGAGTGATTTTGTAGACATAATCAGGCATGGACTGGCCATAGGGACTACAGGGAGTTTCCCGGTGGGCCGATGGCTCAGTGGGCCGGTTTCAGTGACAGCCTATCAAAGTAATGGCTGCACAGCTCGCCCTCCACTTCATGCAGTGATGTGAGAAGAATGAGGAAAATACAGAGGAGAATAAGTGAAATAATACAAGAAGTGAGTGAGGACTCCTTTATGTTATGCTACTTATGTTTTTTTGCACAATTGTGTATAGTTTATATACTGTTTTTGTTCTTGTTTGCAAACATAAAGTGGGCCGGTCTGGATAAAGTCCAGGGCCAAATTTTGGTCTCAGTCCATCCCTGGACATAATACATGTAAGCACTCCATACAAATGCAGTAAAGGCGAGGAAACAAGCCAACCACCATCTGAGGGCAACAACAGAATTCTTATAACCTTACCAAATTGGCTCGTCGTGTTCCTCGTCGGGCTGCTTTTCGACGAGAAACTCGAGCGTGTGTATGCTTAGAAACCCGCGCACCTTCGGTAAAAGTAGCGCTTGTAATGGGGATAGCACATTTGTCACGCTGTAACAGACTGAAAAGTGAAAATGCTTCTTACCAAACTTTAACCGAACACGCAGTAACATGAGATTAGAAAAAGCAGGCCCAAGGGTTGTGTCAGTGGAATTGAACTTCCCCTGCCATAGTATGTGGTGAAATTACTGAGTTTGAGAACGAGGAGATTTGGTCTTGTCAGTGTGTACGTAAAGACCACTTGTCAAGTTCCTCGACAAGCCTAACAAGGAACTCGTCGAGGAAAACGATTTGTCTGAAACGACAAGTTCCTCGGTCGTGTGTACGAGGCCTCACAATATATAAACCTACGGTAACAATCAACATATGTTTAAAAGAAATACAACAACTTACTCAACATGCCACTGTAAAAACTAATTATTTGTGTCTTCTATTACAAACACTATACCTGTCCAGAAGAAATGTAGCGCTTGCCTTCAATAAAACGAAAATCATTAAGCATTCTTTAAACCTTTTATTTAATCCTTCATGCTTCCAATAATGTAAATATGATTCCTTTAGTTTATTAAAAAATGTAAATAAATTAAATACATTTTTACTGTTTTCCTGAGACCGTACAACACATTCACTGACAATGTGTAAATCCCTGTAAATTGGATAAGTGCATTGCTGCTGATGATGTAAAAAAGTGTGGGCTCATCCTATACAGAGAAAATCCTTCTGTTTGCCTTTGCTGCCTATAGGCACAAATCTACTGTACATTATGGCAAACCTGTGTGTTATGGCTTTATTTTTATTGTTTTTGGATAAAGTTGTTGTTTTTTTGCATTGTTTTTCTTCTTTAGGTTTCCCATTAAAGGCAAATGTAAAGGATTCCGCTGTCATTTGGTTTTAATGGTAATTTAGGGGAGGAAGAATGCTCTGATGTCAGCAGTTAGTGGGCATAAGAATTAGTATTAGTGGAAATTGTCAGTTTACAATCCCTTAACATTAGTGTCAGAAAGACAACTCTCCCGTAGCATTGGTGTGAATGGGTCATCTCCCCCCTCAGCAGACCAATCACTGCATCTTCTGTACAGGTGAGTCCTCTTAAGCCCTGTGCACACGGCCAAGTCTCGTCAGGAAAAAAAAAGATTCGATCCTGTGTACGGCCGAGCCGACGGATTTGGCCACCCGACAGATTTCAAAGCATGCTTTGAAATCTATCGGGTGGGAATCCGTCCGCCCGACATGTCTGCTGGTTAGTACGACTTACCAGCAAGACATGTCGTCCCGCACCGCCGCTTTTGAATGGATTCGGCGCATGCGCGGAAGTGTTTTACTTCCTGGTGCGGTGACGTGGTGGCGTCAATGTCACCGCCACGTCACCGACACGTCAGCTTGCGCTCGTCTGCTGGCGGGGACTTTTGGTTTGCTCGTGTGTACATGCGAGCAAACCAAAATCCCAGCAGACAGATTTGTTCAAATCTGTCGGACGGACAGATTTGAACAAATCTGTCTGCTCGTGTGTACGAGGTCTTAGACTTCTTGCCACCATGATGTCACTGCTCTAATAAAGAATTTCTACATTTCAGTTAATCGGGATAAAGGCTGGGTGGCTAGAGCGTAATGTAATGGATATGTTGACCATCTTCATATTTATATCCTGAATTCAACTACCATGCCCCTGATTAATGTGTGTATGTATGTGTATATATATATATATATATATATATATATATATATATATATATATATATATATATATATATATATATCATATATATATATATACGAGATATATATCTATATATATATATATAGATATATATATATATGTATACATGGTATATATATATATCTCTATATATCTTTGCATATGTGTACCCATATATTTTCCTACTACTAAGTGGTCAGCCACGATAGCTGGATACCATTTCATAATACACCATATCTTTCCTGATAAGGAAATGTCCCCTCATTGTATTAACAGAATTTCCTGCCATCTCCTGTCTGATTGAACAAAACACATTTAGATTGACTGTGTTAATTAGACAATAGTATGTATTTACAGAATTTCCTGCCATCCTCCTGTCTGATTAACCACTTAAGACCCGGACCAATACGCTGGTAAATGACCCAAGGTGTTTTTGCGATTCGGCACTGCGTCGCTTTAACAGACAATTGCGCGGTCGTGCGACGTGGCTTCCAAACAAAATTTGCGTCCTTTTCATTCCCACAAATAGAGCTTTCTTTTGGTGGTATTTGATCACCTCTGCGATTTTTATTTTTTGCGCTATATACAAAAATAGAGCGAAATTTTTGAAAAAAAAACACTATTTTTTACTTTTTGTTAAAAAAAAATCAAATAAACTAAATTTTAGTCAAACATTTAGGCCAAAATTTATTTAGCCACATGTCTTTAGTAAAAAAAAAAAATCGCAATAAAAAAAAATAGCTACCTAGCGGGAACAGCGACACTAATACAGCGATCAGAAAAATGATCGCTTAGTGACGCTGGCAATAGGGAGTGAAAGGGTTAACTAGGGCGGTGATCAGGGGGTTAAAACTTTATTAGGGGGGGTGGGGGGGCTATCCTGAACCTAACACTAACTGTTTTTTACACTGCCTGTCACACTGACACTAAATGCAGTGATTAGATCACTGCATTCAGTGACACTGTGACAGGGGGGTGGGGGGGGGGGGGGGGCGATCACAAGGGGTTAATATGCCTATGTGAGTGTGTGTCAGTGTTGTGTTGGTGCACACTTACTTGTGATGTCTTCTCTCATCAGCAGCGCTGGGAAACAGCGCTGCGATGAGAGAATACATCATTTCCTCCTTCCTGTGTAAACACAGGAGGAGGAAGTGACAGGTTGGGAGCGCGCTCCCATTGGCTGGGAGCGATCGCGGGGGGGCGGGTATTCGCCGACATCCGCCCCCAGATCCCGGATCGCTCCCGGAGCCAGGGGGACCCCCGCACGCCGCGGAGGGGGTCCCGATGGGACCCCCGAACCGCACTTAGGCGGGGACGTAAATTTACGCCCTTGTGCCTGTACGTGCCATTCTGTGGCCGTATATGTGCGTGCGGGGGTCCTTAAGTGGTTAAACAAAACACATTTAGATTGACTGTGTTAATTAAACAAGAGTGTGGCCAGACAGGAAAGTCATTTAGCTAGGTGTCATATGCAAGTATGGGAACTCACAGGTGAGTGAGTGATCACAAGGGAAGTTGGTAGGGGTCAATTATGACATCCTTTGGCACAGAGAGGTGACAGCAAGGGGTTACCGGTTGGGGGTCCTTAAAACAACCAATCGGATCCTCGGGAACTTAAGATTATGGAGGAGAAAATATGTGCTCAGGGGTATAAAAATCCAGTTCAGCTGGACAAATCATCAGTGTAGGATATCCTGATGTAGACCACAGCCTGGTAAAGTACTCTCTCTCTCTTCCTCCTCTCTTCATCTCCTCTCTCTCTCTTTCTCTCTCTCTCTCTCTCTCTCTCTCTTTCTCAGTGATGTGATGTAACCTCTCTCCCTCTCTCTCTCTCTCTCTCTCTCTCTCTCTCTCTCTCTCTCTTGCTCTGTCTCTCTCTCTCTCTTCTCTAATCTTTTTCTCCTTTCCCTACTGCTTGTCTTAACATATTGTTGAATCCTTTACAGCCATTATTATTATTTGTATCTTATATGTTATAACACTACTTGTATGTTGTATGTGGATCAGCTGTATCCTCTTTGATTTAAAGTAATATCATTTATGTTATGGTGGTAAATATTGGAATAATACGAGTGTCTTCTCGTTATCAATAAATGTAATCCTTTCTCTTTTTCACACCCCAATCGTTTGCTTTAATTTTTATATAGACAATACGTGCATAGTCAAGCTTAGCCTTAACAGTAAGTAAACTAGAAAGGGGTCCAAAAGGACCCATTTACTGTTTCATCCTGAAAATTTCTCATCACTTCATATCATTTTTGCACGGTAAAACCTACGATAAAGCTGTAGAACAAACAACAAAAGATTACTCCTAATCCAGCGCTGGGGGGTGGGGGGGTGATGGCTACAAACAACTTGAGGCATACCTCAGAAAAGTCATAAAAATGTCTATGCCAGTGTTTTTCAACTCCAGTCCTCAAGGCACACCAACATGTCGCCATGACTAAGCACTGATCGAGTGCGAAACGCGTCGGCTGTCCTGTTTTCTGTGATTGCTGTGACTGTACATGTTTTTGGATTTACAATAAAGACAACTTTTTTCGTTTGAAAATCCTTGGAGTGCGGCCGTCCTTCCCTCTTTTCTTCATCAACACCAACAGGTCATGTTTTCAGGATTTCCCTCAGATGAAATGGATGTGGTAATTACTAAGGCAGTGAAACTGATCAAATCACCTGAACAAAATAATGGAAAGCCTAAAAACATGACCTGTTGGTTGTGCCTTGAGGACTGGAGTTGAAAAACACTGGTCTATGCTACATGTCTATGCCATGTGATTAAACAATTTATTGTGAAATTAAAGTCAAAGGATTCCAAGAATGTCTGACAGACATTTGATGATAGACATTATGCATTAATATGAATCTTGATCTCAAGCAAACTTTGGCAGGCTGACTAAGGGACCTCAGGACTGGTGCTGGGGTGGCCAAAAGGTGTAGGTGCCAGATGTAACATGGGCATCCACCCAATGGAAAGGATGACAGACCACCATAAGGGTCAGTGATGTAGAGAGGCCGCCAATGGGCCAGGCAGAGGACTCCGAACCCCTGGATGGTGCAGCTGGTGTAGTCAAGCGGCGCATTGTATGTGACATTACCAACACAGAGCACTGTCAGACAGACTCACCACAATGAGGCTTGGGATGAAATGCAGATGCAGTAGTAGAGCAGATGGAAGGCTGTTAGCAGGCTACAGTCATGACAATGTGTTTCAGGCGTGGGCTCCTTGAGCTTACACGGGGTCTGGACTTTCAACTTTGACAGAGGAATGGAGCGGTGGGGGGAAGTTAGGGAAGGCAGTGGTTATCAGTCTGTTCATCTTATGAGAACCTGCCACTGTGTGCTAAATGGGAAAAGTGACAGAGTCTCTTTAAGTCACCAAGCAAAAGTGCTCATGCAAGATGCTATAGAGTTTTTGATAGTAATTTGTAGGTAAATCTATTGGATCCAGGTTATCACTGTAAGAACCACAACTTAATATAGGCAGCTTAATCATCATGTAGGGGACTTAGGTAAACTAGTAATAAAATTGTCCAAGCTTTGTCAAAAATAGGCACCAAGTATATATCGGAGGTGTAAGATGGAAGACAATGACTGCATATAGAAGAAAACATCACTATGGAAAAATTAACTATGCTAAATGAATTTTATGGAATGTCAAGCTTTGTTTCTGAAAAGATGAAAAAGAAATAACATTGCTGAAAGTCACGCTAGGTGTGCTAATTACCATTCATGTAGAGGTTCATTGACATAACAGATTCGCCTTCTGCAATTATTCTTTGTTCAGTGAAATGCCACGACACCTATACTAAATGCAGCTATGCATTAAATCTTTAAAAGTAATTCAAAGCTTTTATGAAGTTGTTTTTCTATGTTGCTGTCAAATGATGATATAAATAGAATATTCGCTTGTAGAGAATGCATGCTCTGTTCTCTGTAGCAAAATATATATATAGAAAAGCCTGAAGAAATCCTGCCCTGAGAGAATACAGGAGGATGCCATTGCTGACCTCCATCTATGAATATTAATTACCTGACTTTCTCTGGTTTCACAATTACTCACACAGAACAAACATGCAGATTGGAAAGTAGAACTGGAGTCAGTAATTTGTATTAAAAGAATACAATGTTATAATAACATTTAACAAGTGATTGCCTTTTTTTTTATATTGTTTATGATTATCTTCTTTTGCGTATTTTGACTTATTGATCTCCATTTAGCTGGGTTTTTCCAAGAAATGCATTGAGGACACAAGTTCCCTTGAACACCCCAGAAAGAGATAAGAGAGGGGAACGAATATTATAACAGATGCAATTAATATACAATGTCCAAGATTTATTAATACAATTTGATACATTTTTAAAAACATGGGGTCTTTGGAACCTAAACAGTCCTCTCTCAATTGTCCAAATCTGTGGTGCCCAATAACAGATGTATGCAATTACCTTGCTTCCAGCAAGCAGTATTCCTGTACTGACTCTGCCTCCTGAATTTCCTCTCAGAAAATCCAAGTGTTATACAGATGCCTACCAAGTAACAAGTAACTTGCAACAAATTTGGAGGTTAAATTTATAGATTACTTGCTGCATTTGCACTGGCAAGTTGTACACTTGCAGAGCACTTGAAGCACAAGTGTTAATAATTTTTCAATTTGGTAAATTTACTTGGTCTCTAGCAAGCAAAGCTCCAAAGACATGCTGTATTATGTTTCCAAATGCCCAGTATGTATATATGTACACCGTGTGTCCCAAGCGCGTGATCTACGGGGTAAATGACCGCAGAGGAAGACACTTGCAAAAAGCGCCTAGAGGTTAGTTTGCATGTGTACAACAAGTTTCATTCATACAGTATACATTCAAAGCTGCAGTTGAGTCTAAAAGAGCTGTGCATCACATGTGTGGTGGGATGTGTACAACATAACTGAACCAAAACTCAGAAGACTTGCAGAATGGAAATAAAGTTGATCAAATAATGCCGGACTTGTGCAAACGTGTGAGTCAAGTCTCTCTCAGATTTTCAAAGTTGCAGCTATGGTACTATCTGTGCAAATATGTGTCACATTTAAAGGACCAAATTAATCTTTGAAAAATGTATTTTCAAACAAGATTGTTCATTGGTATTTGTTTTTCCCTGGTGTTATGACCCAGATCTCAGGCAACCAAGTGCAGGGTTAAGGTGGGAAAATCCTCTCCTCGTGCCACTTCTGGTGCCTTTTTTTTGATGTATTGATCTCCATTTAGCTGGGTTTTTCCAAGAAATGCATTGAGGACACACGTTCTCTTGGACACCCCAGTAAGAGATATTATTGCCAATGTTGAGGGGAACGAATTGTCCAAATCTAATAACAGATGTATGCAATTAATATACTGAAATTAGAAAATCCAAGGGATAGTGTATCAGGAGGGATTACTATACCCACATTTGAGGGGAAGGGGGGTATTATGTTTTGCTATGTGTACAATGATTTTAACAGATTTATTAATACAATTTGTATACATTTTTAAAAACATGTATGTGTAGTCTTTGGACACCTAAACAGTCCTCTCTCTGCGGTATGGTGTGCAATTTTATTTAGAGTCGGGGTGTGGTGCCCACTTACTTAACCCACCAAAGTACTGACTCTGCCTCCCAGCAAGCAGTAATTCCTGAAACTCTTCCTCTCAGCACCTCTGTAGTTCAGAAGGCAGTCTCTGGAAATGTGTGACACAGCAGTGCCTACCAAGATAACAAGGATAACTTGCAAAAAATTTGTGCCAGTGTTAAATTTATAGTATTGTTAACTTGCTGCACATTTGCACTGGCAAGTTGTACACTTGCAGAGCACTTGAAGCACAAGTTCTAGTTAATAATTGTTCAATTTGTAGTAAATTTACTTGCCAAGTCTCTAGCAGGAGCAAAGCTCCAAAGACATGCTGGTAGGTTAATTGGATCCTGTCCAAATTGGCCCAGTATATATGTATATATGTGTGTACGACCGTGTGTCCCAAGCGCGTCGAGATCCTACGGGGTAAATGACCGCACCAGCCAGGAAGACACTGGCTGCAAAAAGCGCCTAGAGGTGATTCAGTTTGCATGTGTAGCGCTATACAAGTCATTCATTCATATATTCATTCAAAGCTGCAGTGGTGAGTCTACAGCAAGAGCTGTGCAAGTCACATGACCCCTGTGGTGGGATGACTATTGTACAACATAACTGAACCAAAACTTGCAGAAGACTTGCAGAATGTTTGCAAATAAAGTTGATCTGAAATAATGCAATGCAGACTTGTGCAACAAACGTGTGAAGCCTGGCAAGTCTAGCAATAACTTAGCAAGTTGCAGCTCAATTGCTTACTATCTGAGAAATCACAGGGCCCAGTGAATATGTGTCACATAATTTAAAGAACCAAATATGTAGGGATCTTTGAAAAATGTCTTTTCAAACAAGATTGTTCATTGTGGGGGATATTTGATTTTTCCCTGCCATACTTTTTTATTTTAGGTGTTATGACTCCTTGAGAGTCCCCTCAGGCAACCAAGTGCAGTGTTAAGGTTGGGAAAACCCTCTCCTCGTGCCACTTCTGGTGCCTTTTTTCCCTCTCCTAGGCTTCCCTATAAAAGAGCAACATTTACATCTCAACATCATCTGTAAGCTGGATCAGAGAGATCCCCTGCCTCCCTTGTAGAGCTTCTCTTGGCTCTCTCCCTCCTTATTGGCTCAGACACAGCTTCTCCTGCTGCTGTCAATTAAAGTCAGTAAGGCAGGAGTGGGGGTGTGGGCCAAGCCATGCTCTGCGTGTCATTTGGAAGTATAGAGTCAGTTCGAGAGCAAGCATGCATGAGTGCCCCCAATAGCAAGCGACTGAGTATGTGCCTACATAAAGAGCCACAGGAAGCCTGGTGATTGCTTGGCAATTATGCAAAGC
Organism: Rana kukunoris; assembly: GCA_029574335.1. Classification (NCBI taxonomy): domain Eukaryota; kingdom Metazoa; phylum Chordata; class Amphibia; order Anura; family Ranidae; genus Rana; species Rana kukunoris. Next base: position 521,776,418 of record CM056049.1, read on the forward strand.
TGGTGATACACATATAGAAATTTGATCTCAATCAAATTTCAATCAGTGTGTAGGCTCTCTCACTCGACAGATGTCTATCGTTTAACCACTTGCCATCTGACCATTGTAGATAAATAGGCCATACCGCTCACACCTAAGTGCAGAAGGGCGTTTTAGAAACATTCAACCACTCGTGTATGCTCTCTAGCAGGCACAGCGGCATGCAATGAAACTGGCCATGTACTATGTGATTCCTATGAACAATCACAATGTAAACAAAGGTTGCATGTAGGCAGGCCACAAGGAAAACACTGCGCTTAATAAAAAAAATAATAAATTAAACTAATGTATTGTAAAATAATCTATATTGCTTTAGAAGCAGCCAGTATCAAAAATTTGTATACAAAAATTATAACATAGGAAAGAAAAAAGATACGGCGCTAAAAAATGAAGACTGGATGACAAATATGTTACTACAGTATATTATAACTGAATCTGTTATAACTGAATATCGTGAAAGGCCAGCCAAGGTAATAAAAAAACTGTATTCACACATTATATTACACCAGATATTATAACTAGATGTGTAGATAGAGATATATTGAAAAACAGCCTTGCACAAAAAAAGTCAGCCACAAGGAAAATGAGGTTGTGTCTGCGGGTCACTTGGAAAGGATAAGTAGGCTTTAATTCCATAGAGACACCCAAAGTAGTTATCTCCTTAGACTATACTGTATATAGGGGAGGTCTCCCTCCTGAGGAATTTGTTCCCTGATTGAAAAATATGGAAGAAAAGAGGACCATAGCGTTACCAGAGAATCAAAACATTTAGTATAAAAAACTATGGACTCACATTTAAGGATGGACAGATAGCGGTGTGTGATATAATAAAACCGGACGTCCCCTCCTGCTCGTGTTCGTTTGGAGTTTCCTCTCGGAGCTACGTCACCCACACGCCTACGCGTTTCGTCAACATCGTCTGGGATCATGACCCGCAGAATTCACTTTCGGGACTCTCTCCATTATCCAATCATCATTTTCCTTGTGGATATTTAAACAATAAGACTTTTTTTGTAAATTTTTTCCACAGTATTGGTGCATATGATCAGTGTGGGATTGTTTTTCAATATATCTTTCTACACATCCTAGTTATAATATCTGGGAATATAATGTGTGAATATCCCTGTTTATAAGTTTTTTTATATACACCTTGCTGGCCTTTCATGGGAATTCAGTTATAACAGATTCAGTTATAATATACTGTAGTTATACATATTTGTCCATCCAGTCTTCATTTTTATCCAGCGCCGTATCTTTTTTCTTTCTTGCATGTAGGCAGGGCCTGAAGTATTGTCTATATTGCTTTTGTATGGGTTAATTCAAAGTTACTGTGGGGTTAACTGTGGACAGCCTTGCATCAGCCTGAGGTTGTGTCACTTCCCATTAGTTATAGGTATATAGGGGAGAGGAATTTGTTCCCTGGGGATATTTCCAAGGGAGGCAGGAGGAAAGCTACACCCACAACAACATCATCACTTAGCAGAGTAAATCCACCCAAACTTTGGGGACATGAGCATGGGAATAAGAAGATATTAAATAGCCATTCCATATGGAGGTGTCATAGCTCAAGGTATGCACACTACTGCTACAGCCGCAGCCACAGTTTATATTTAGGGGTGTTTTTATATTTAAGGGTGAGTAAACATTTGATAAAAAAGGAGCCTGTAACATTCACTGTATTCATGAAAGTGTTACTCTACTGAACTGTTTACAACCCATTCATACAAGTGAACAAATGACAACTTTAACAAACAAGTTCTGTTTAATTCAACAATGTCAGGTCTGATCACTATCCTAAAGAATCAAGTGTGTGCCTCTACAGTGAATGCTAACGGGGAATGAAGTCTATAACCATTGTAATAGTCAGGTGTGTAATAGAGTATAAAAAAAATAGCAGATAGTTCGGGAGAGGGAGTGGTGGTGGCCCTTGATTGAGGTTCTGTCAGTGTGAGGTGTATTTACTGTATGCTTGGCTAATCTGCACTTCTCAGAGACTGGGCCTGGACCATAAATGTGTGAGGCCTAACAGGTGTTTGGTGACTTACCTTTATGACCCATGCTACATTAAACACAATGAATTGTGTGCGTGAGGGTTCTGCACTATTTCCCTCAAAATGGCTCTGAGGTCAATGCCAAGACAGGTGTCACTATCGAATGGGTAGACAAGATCCTTCTGGTGTGAGGCCTAGTGAGGTAATCCGATCAGAGGTCACTCACACGTCCAGTCAAGAAAATAGAAAACTTTGTTGTACAGCATGCAGCTCCCCTGTGCCACCACCATGTGTGTTGCAGCCAATGCTCTGTTTGCTTTCACAGTAATTAGCTGCCCCTTGGAAAGCCTGAAGGTGATCCTTGGATTGTTGGCCTCTCTATACATCTAGACTGCAAAAAAGTTCCACACATGTGATATCGCCATACTTCAGAGAGGTAGAATAATGTGTTTTGGGATGTAGCTGTAGTAGAAGTAGAAAGGGGGTTTAACAAATTTATAAGTGGTTAATCAATTTCTGTTAAAAGGAAATGTTTCATTTTCATTTGTGTGGATGGAGGAATATGTTCGTTTTTTTTACAAGAGTATCTGTAGCTAATTTGCACCTTTTCCCCCAACTTCTCAAGAGAACATTCAAAAGCTGTCATTCATGTGTATGGATAGGAATCAGGAATCGACCTAACAGTTAATTTTATGGTTTCCATAACAACAGTGCGTGCACAGAATAAATGTGTCTTTTCCGCTTTTAGATTACTACGGCATGCGCCGTCTGTGGACGTATCCCAGTTCGCATGCGCGAAAATCACGTCAGAAATACTCATTGATAATGACGTGAACGTAACTTACGCCCAGCCCCATTCCCGAACGATTTACGGAAACGACGTAAACAATGGAAAATTCGACACTGTCCCGACGTCCATACTTAAAATTGCCTGTGCCTCATATAGCAGGGGTAACTTTACGCCGGAAAAAGCCTTACGAAAACGACGCAAATAGATATGCCGGGTGCAACTACGTTTGTGAATCGGCGTATCTACCTAATTTGCATATTCAACATGTAAATCGACGGAAGCGCCACCTAGCGGCCAGCGTAAATATGCAACTAAGATACGATGGCGTAAGTGACTTACGCCGCTCGTATCTTAGCTAAATTCCGACGTATCTTGTTTTCTGAATACAGAAAAAAGATACGCCGGCGTATCTTCTTTCTGAATCTAGCCCTATTATTATTATTATTTTTACAGAAGCTGTACTAAATTAAACTCCCACTTGTTATCAGGGACACATTTTTTGTCAGCCGCTTATAAAATTCAATATTCCAGAAAAAACAAACTTGAATACATTTTAGTGCATACAAACACAATATAATACCTACATATTGGTAAAATAAAAATTGTGGTGTGCCAAGTAAATAGATACCAAATACGTCAAAATTTAAGATTCCGCACACCTGTGAAATGGCGACAAACGATAGTACCTAAAAATCTCCATAGGTGTGGCTTTGAAAGCCTTTACAGTTACCAGTTTAGACTTAAAAGTGAGCTCTGGTGCTAGAATTATTGCTCTCACTCTGACGTCTGTGGCGATACATCACATGTGTGGTGCAATCGTCATTTACATATGTGTGCGAGACATACGTATCCTTTTGCATTTGCATGTGAGCACAGGAGGACAAGGGTGCATTATTTTTTTATTTTTTATTTAAATGTATTACTTTTTTTGCACTATTTTTTACATTTTTTTTTCATTTAACTTTATTGCTATCACAAGGGATGAACAACATCCCTTGTGATAGCTTGGGCAGTGGCAGGTCCTCTTTATAGTGAGATCAGGAGTCTATTTAACCCCTGATCCCCCCTCTGACCTTGAAGACAGCTGATCAAACTAAGGTCAGTTTCATTGGCTGCTTCCCTGGCTGGTACTAGCCAGGTAAACACAAAATAGAAACTGAAAGTTGGACTTTGTTGGATGCCACTCAGTTCCCCTGTGCTCCAACATGCAAGTTGAGGCCAGTGCTCTGTTTCCTCCCAAGGCAATTGGTCACTGAACTGAAAAATGGAAGGAATAAAATCCTCATCACTTCAAACTTAATTCATGATAGATTATAGCAGCCCCAGGCTCTCCCGTGGAATTGGAAAGCCTGGGAATGGCAAAGGGATTGGCGTGATTGCTTGGATCTATTTTACCAGAAAGTCCATCGCCAGCAATTAGAAAATGATACCTGGATCATGGCTGCAGTTGCAGCCATGGTCCTGGTATGGCCATTTGTTCCCAAGGCCATATATAAACAGCCTAATGCTGCGTACACACCACCGTTTTTCATGATATGAAAAATGCAATTTTTTGTAAATGGTCATTAAAAACGACTGTGTGTAGGCTCCAGAGCATTTTTCTCGACGTGAAAAATGGCTATTAAAAATTTAGAAAGTGCTCCAAATTTTCTCGTCGTTTTTCACATTGTCGTTTTTTACGTCATAACAAACAGTCGTGTGTAGGCTTTAACGACAGGAAAAAAACGTGCATGCTCAGAAGCGTGGTAGCGTTTGTAATGGAGATAGCACATTTATCACGCTGTAACAGACTGAAAAGCACAAAGACTGAAAAGCGTGAATTGTCTCTCACCAAACTTTTACTAACACAAAATCAGCAAAAGCAACCCAAAGGGTGGCGCCAGCTGAATGGAACTTCCCCTTTATAGTGCCGTCGTACATGTTGTACGTCACTGCGCTTTGCTCGAGCATTTTTTTTCACGATCGTGTGTATGCAAGGCAGGCTTGACAAGAATCACGTTGAGAAAAATGTTGTTTTTTCTAGGACATTGCTATTGGCTAAACAGCAAAGCTCAGTAGATAAGTAATATATAATTCAATAAGGTGCAGCGCTACAATATTAGACTCAGATAATAAAAAAGCTAAATAAAATTAAAGGTGAATAAATAAAGTGGAGTAAAAATTGAAAAAACACAAAAGAAATTAAAATATATATTCCCGTGAAAATTTATATGTGAAATCGACAAGAAAAACTTGTGCAAAGTCCCATCCAAGTTATAGCGAAGAAAGTCCATATGAAGGTTATCTTCCAAAATATTGTAAAGGAGATTCCACAGGATTGAAAAGTGTCACCAATCTTCCCAAACAAATCGTGTTTTAACCACTTCGGGTCCACGCTATTGACAGAACACGTCAACAGCGCGGACCTGAGGCGCCGGAGTCACGTCTTTGGACGTCATTTACTTGTAATTCCCCGCGCGCGCCACAGGGTGGCGCGCGGCGGGGAAAAACAGTCCCGACGCATCACCGAGGATTCGATGCGTGTACCCGGCGGCCGCGATGTCCGTCAGGTACACGCGATCGTCGGTGAGAGAGCAGGGACGTGGAGCTCTGTGTGTAAACAGACAGATGCTGTTTCTCTTGTACATAGGGAGACAGCATCGGTCACCTCCCCCAGTCACCCCCCTCCCCCCACACAGTTAGAACACACCCAGGCAATACATTTAACCCCTTCCTCACCCCCTAGTGTTAACCCCTTCAATGCCAGTCACATTTATACAGTAATTAGTGCATATTTATAGCACTGGTCGCTGTATAAATGTGAATGGCGCCAAAAATGTGTCAAAAGTGTCCGATGTGTCCGCCGCAATATCGCAGTCAAAATAAAAATCGCAGATCGCCGCCATTACTAGTAAAAAAAAGATATTAAAAAAAAATCATAATTCTGTCCCCTATTTTGTAGGTGCTATAACTTTTGCGCAAAGCAGTCACTTATTGTGATTTTTTTTTTTTTTTTTTTACAAAAATACGTAGAAGAATACGTATCGGCCTTAACTGAGAAAAAAAAATATAAAAAATAAATAAAAAATTGGGATATTTATTATAGCAACTAGTAAAAAATATATATATATTTTTAAATTGTCGCTCTTTTTTTGTAAATACCACCAAAAGAAAGCTCTATTTGTGGGGAAAAAAGGACGCCAATTTTGTTTGGGTGCCATGTCGCACGACCGCGCAATTGTCAGTTAAAGCGACGCAGTGCCGCAAGCTGAAATTTCGCCTGGGCACGAAGGGGGTTTATGTGCCCAGTAAGCAAGTGGTTAACAAAACATCCAGTGATGTGGTAGCCTGCTTACCAGAGAGACATGACTGCAGATCGCAGTCTCACCAAGCCTATGGATATAGGTCTCCCCACAAACCAGTCAGGATACAGCAGCCAATATTCTGAGGGTAACTCAAAATCAAGGACAGAGATCTTCATGGTGCAGTATGTTCAATCAAAAATGAATTTAATAAGGTAATTAATACACTTACAAAAGCGATGCTATGGTTCAGCGTTAGTGTCATGGGAGCCAGCTGGCAGTTCCTGCATCCCATTGTGCTTGCTCCTGCACTTCCTCAGAGGCTGCATTCTCATGTAACTGCACCAGCTGCAGTCTCAAAGGACGGAACATGATGGCGTCACCGCCACCTTAAGTACGCTTCGCCACTAAAGGACTTCTACAGGGGTTTGGCTGAAGGGGCTGCAGAGGGGGGGACAGGAGGTTGCAGGGGGGGCAGGAGGTGATGCTGTGGAGGGGGGAACATGAGGTCAGAGGCTGCAGAGGGGGAACAGGAGGTCAGAGGCTGTGGGGAGGGGACAGGTCATAGGCTGCAGAGGGGGGGATAGGAGGTCATATGCTGTGGGGAGGGGACAGGAGGTCAGAGGCTAGGGCCAGAGGCTTTCAGATGCTGCAGAGGGGGGGCAGGAGGTCAGATGCTGTGGAGGGGGGAAAACAGGAGGTCAGAGGCTGCAGAGGGGGGACAGGAGGTCAGAGGCTGTGGGGATAGAGGGGGGGATAGGAGGTCATTGTGGGGAGGGGACAGGAGGTCAGAGGCTGTGGAGAGGGGACATCTCAGAGGGGGGGCAGGAGGTCAGAGGCTGCAGATAGGTGCTGTGGAGTGGGGAACAGGGCGGGGCAGGAGGTCAGGTGCTGCAGAGGGGGGGCTCAGATGCTGTGGAGGGGGGAAAACAGGAGGTCAGAGGCTGCAGAGGGGGGACAGGAGGTCAGAGGCTGTGGGGAGGGGACAGGTCAAAGGCTGCAGAGGGGGGGACAGGAGGTCAGAGGCTGCAGGGGGGGCAGGAGGTCAGATGCTGTGGAGGGGGGAACATGAGGTCAGAGGCTGCAGAGGGGGAACAGGAGGTCAGGGCTGTGGGGAGGGGACAGGTCATAGGCTGCAGAGGGGGGGATAGGAGGTCATATGCTGTGGGGAGGGGACAGGAGGTCAGAGGCTGTGGAGAGGGGACATGATAGGCTGCAGAGGGTGGGCAGGAGGTCAGAGGCTGCAGGGGGGGCAGGAGGTCAGAGGCTGCAGAGGGGGGGACAGGAGGTCATAGGCTGCAGAGGGGGGGACAGGAGGTCATAGGCTGCAGAGGGGGGGACAGGAGGTCATAGGCTGCAGAAGAGGGGGGGGCAGGACGTCAGAGGCTGTGGAGAGGGGACATGTCATAGGCTGCAGAGGGGGAGGGCAGGAGGTCACACGGGGTCGGACCGTATGTCCACTTTTTCATTCGTCAGCGGCGCGCATGTGTATGGATGAAAAAGGGACATACATTGGTCCCTATGAGAGGAGCAGCCAGGCAGCCGGCCCACCGGGATTGCGGGTGTCAGCGGATGAACATTCCTGACACCACTTACAAAAGATCTCAGCGTTAGTGTCCCGGTTCCGCAATCCTCTGAGACTGCAGGGCTTCGCCAGGAAAAAGGGGGTTTGGCCGTCAGCCTTAGGGCCTTTTTTATATTATCCATCCGTCTGTGGGCGGATCAGATCGGTCCCTATGAGATTGCGGGTGTCAGCGGATGAACATTCCTGACACCCGATCTCACCCGGTTCCGCAATCCTCTGAGACTCTGTGTTCATCCGATCCCCCCATAGTGGAGAGCGGAGATCTGTCATCCGGCGTCTCAGTGGGGATCAACGGGTTTTCTAATTTTCAGATTTTCATTCTTATTTTCAGATTTTCCAATTTTCTAATTTACAAGTATTGAAATTTACAAATTATGGGTTTTCGTTTGAATGAACTAATTTGTCGATTTTGGCGAAAAAAAGAATAATTCAGAATGAAACAAATTCCACATGTCTAGCTCCAACACTTTCTCAGTCACTGACTTTGCACAGGCATTCTGACTTGTAATGCATTTTGGATTTGTGTCTATCAGTGCAGGAATTGCAGCTCTGAAATAGGGATGAGCCGAACACCCCCGCGTTCAGTTCGCACCAGAACGTTCGAACGGACCAAACGTTCGCGCGAACATTTAGAACCCCATTGAAGTCTATGGGACTCGAACGTTCGAATTTAAAAGTGCTAATTTTAAAGCTCAATATTCAAGTTATTGTTGGAAAACATCTTTGGCCGCATACACACAATCGAATTTGTCCGCTGAAACTGGTCCGTCGGACACTGCAACCCCTCACAGATACTGTAATTGGAGCGCAACAAAGAGCCACATGCAAATAATTGCATCAAAAATGTTATTATACGCCCCTGTTAAACAGGGGCAGAAACATTGGATCTGACATTTCAAAAAAATTATTCAGTTACATCAGTATCAGGTGCTTGGTAGCTGGTGTTGATCCAAGCCTGATTCATTTTTATGAAGGTCAGTCGATCAACGGAGTCGGTGTAGTGGCGCACCCTGTGATCGGTCACAAAGCCTCCAGCAGCACTGAATGTGCGCTCTGAAAGAACGCTGGATGCAGGGCAAGCCAATAGCTCAATTGCGTACTGTGCAAGCTCTGGCCAGTGATCCATCCTCAAGACCCAGTAAGCCAGAGGATTTTTGGTGGGGAAGGTGTCCAAGTCTGATCTTGCCCCTAGGTATTCCCGCACCATGTAAACCAGACGCTGGCGATGGTTGCTGGAACTGGTCATACCTTGGGGCTGCGGACTAAAACATTGTCTGAAGGCATCGGTCACATGGCCACCTTCTCCACCGCTCCTTCTGTGACTCACCGAAGCCTCAGCAAAACGTTGTCCAGGACCAGGATTTGGCAATCCCCCAGGTTCTGGGAACGCATTGCACAGAGCCTTCTGCAAGGCCTCCCGAAGAAGTTTCATCTTCTGCTCCCTCTGCGATGGCAAGATAAGGTAGGCAACCTTACTCTTGTAACGTGGATCAAGGAGAGTTGCCAGCCAGTAATGATCCCTCTCCTTGATACCACGAACACGAGGATCTTTACGCAGTCTTTGCAGGATCAGGGAGGCCATGCAGCGTAGGTTTGCAGAGGCATTCGGGGCACAGTTCTCTGGGTCACTGGATCAGGATCAGCTACCTCATCCCAGCCACGTAAAAGTCCATGGGTTCCTTGGGACTGTAAGTGATCCCTTGAAGACTGCTGCTGCTGATGATGAGTGCTAGGCTCCACCTCCATGCTGCTGATACAATCATCCTCCTCCTCCTCCTCCTCTTCCTGTGTGCTAGGCAGGCAAGCAGGACCACTGTCTGGATAAATGGGGCCTTGAGAGGTAAGGAAGTCCTCCTCTTCTTCCCTCTGTTCTGCCACAAGGGCCCTGTCCATTATTCCACGTAGCATGTGCTCCAACATGTGAATAAGACGGGACAGTCTCACTGATGCATGCACTGTCACTGCTCACTATCCTCCTGGCCTCCTCAAATGGTGACAGAACAGTGCATGCATCCCTGTTCAAGGTCCAATGGTGTGGGGAAAAATCCGATCTCCCCTGACCCAGTTCTGCTGCCATATTGGCAGAGGTACTCATTGATGGCCCTCTGCTATGTGTGCAGCCGCTGCAGCATGGTCAATGTAGAGTTCCATCTGGTGGGCATGTCACAGATTAGGCGGTTCTTGGGCAGGTAGTATTCCCTTTGGAGGTCTGTCAGCCGAGCAGTGGCATTATATGACCTTCGGAAATGCACACAGACTTTCCTGGCCTGCTTCAAGACATCCTGTAAGCCCGGGTAGCTGCCCAAGAACCGCTGCACCACCAAATTCAGAACATGAGCAAAACAGGGCACATGGGTCAGGTGTCCCTGTCGCAGGTCAGAGAGGAGGTTGGTGCCATTGTCGCTAACCACCATTCCAGGCTTAAGCTGGCGTGGCGTCAACCACCTCTGAGCCTGCCCCTGTAGAGCTGACAGAACCTCTGCCCCAATGTGGCTCCTGTCTCCCAAGCACACCAGCTCTAGCACCGCATGGCATCTCTTTGCCTGCATTCCTGCGTAGCCCCTGGTATGCCTACGGAGCACTGCAGGTTCCAAGGAAACATCAGCACAGGAAGAGGCCACAGAGGAAGAAGAGGAGGGGGTGGAGGAGAGAGGTGTGTCACAACCAGTAGTAGTGTTTTGGAGGCGCGGTGGCGGAACAACCACCAACATTACTGTACCTTGCTCTGCGTCCTTCCCAGCTGCCAGCAGAGTCACCCAATGCACCGTGAAAGAGAGGTAACGTCTCTGTCCATGCCTGCTGGACCATGAGTCAGCGGTAATATGCACCTTACCACTGACCGCCCTGTCCAGCGAGGCATGGACATTGCCTTCCACATGGCGGTAGAGAGCTGGAATCGCCTTCCGCGAGAAAAGGCATTTGGGTACTTGCCACTGAGGTACCGCACATTCCACAAACTCATGGAAGGGGGCAGAATCTACCAACTGGAAAGGCAGCAGCTGAAGTGCTAGCAATTTCTCTAAGCTAGCATTCAACCGCTGGGCATGTGGATGGCTGGGAGAGTACTTCTTTCGGCGCTGCAGCAGCTGGGGCAGGGAAATTTGTCTGGTACCATCAGCAGATTGCCCGCATGTACTACTAGGTTGTGACACACCTACTTCTACACCTTCAGTCCTATGAGGCCTTGTACACACGAGGGAATATTTCCGCTGAACATGGTCCGACGGACCATTTCAGCCGAAAAATCCGCTCGTGTGTAGGGGCAAACGGACCGTTTTGGCCGGATTCCTCCGGCGGAAAAATTTCAAAGAATGCTTTGGAATTTTTCCGCCAGATAGCTCCCCGTCAGATATGTCCGCTGGTTAGTACGGCAAACCAGCGGACATATCTGCCCGCACATGCGTCGTATCCTGTGAATGGATCCGACGCATGCCCGCGGAAGTGTTTACTTCCTGGTGCGGTGACGTGGCGGTCACGTGGCGGTGACGTGGCGGCGTCAACATCACCCCCGCCGGGGAATTTGATCCGATGGTGTATACAGCCATCGGATCAAAGCAATCCGGCGGACAGATCCGATGGGAACGGTCCGTCGGACCATTCCCATCGGATATATTACCTTGTGTGTACAAGGCCTCAGTGTAAGCTCAGCCTGTGTGAGAGAGGATGAGGAGGATGAGGATGGCTTAGTCATCCACTCTACCAATTTGTCTGCATGTTGAGGCTCAACACGACCAGCTCCCGAAAAGAAGGACAAGCGTGTCAAACGGCCACGTGCTGAAGAGGATGTACCGTGTCCACCACCAGCATTGCCTCTAGATGCAGAGCCTGCTTGCCCTCCTAACTCTCTGCCTCTCTTTGTTGTCCTTTCAGACATTATAATGGCCTGCACAGGACAAAATCAGTACACACACCTCGTACCTTTAGGTACAAACTGGAGAGGACAAGTGCACTAAACTCCAAGTAGGTTTAAGTAAAAACTTTACAGCACAAGTGCAGTAACACAAAGGACGTTTAGGTGCAACTAAACAGCACAAGTGCAGTAACACCAACTACGTTTAGGTGCAAATAAACAGCACACGTGCAGTAACACCAACTATGTTTAGGTGCAAATAAACAGCACAAGTGCAGTAACAAAAAGTATGTTTAGGTGCTAATAAACAGCACAAGTGCAGTAACACAAAGGACGTTTAGGTGCAACTAAACAGCACAAGTGCAGTAACACCAAGTACGTTTATGTGCAAATAAACAGCACAAATGCAGTAACAAAAAGTAAGTTTAAGTGCTAATAAACAGCACAAGTGCAGTAACACAAAGGATGTTTAGGTGCAACTAAACAGCACAAGTGCAGTAACACAAAGGACGTTTAGGTGCAACTAAACAGCACAAGTGCAGTAACACCAAGTACGTTTATGTGCAAATAAACAGCACAAATGCAGTAACACCAACTATGTTTAGGTGCAAATAAACAGCACAAGTGCAGAAACAAAAAGTAAGTTTAGGTGTATAAATATATGTACAACTCCTGGGATAAATAAACAGCACGAGTGCAGTATCACTAAGGACGTTAAGGTGCAACGAAACAGCACACGTGCAGTACCACCAACTATGTTTAGGTGCAAATAACCAGCCAAAGCGCAGTAACACCGAGTACGTTTAGGTGAAAACTAAACAGCACAAGTGCAGTAACACAAAGGACGTTTAGGTGCAACTAAACAGCACAAGTGCAGTAACACCAACTAAGTTTAGGTGCAAATAAACAGCACAAGTACAGAAACAAAAAGTACGTTTAGGTGTATAAATATATGTACAACTCCTGGGATGTATATATATATCCTCTACACACTGTAAATTTAACTAAACTGACTAGCCTGCCTGCTCTATCTATCTATCTGGTAGAAAAGACACTGTCTCTCTCTCTCTGACTGACTGATCTTTTCTTTAACAACACCGCAACACACTACACGCGGCCGCCTTGCAGGCTGCCTTTTATAGTGTGGGGCATGTGCTAAAGCCCTGAGCCATAATTGGCCAAAGCCACCCTGGCTTTGGCCAATTATGGCTCTCCGTTTTTTTTTGCGTGCTGTCATTGGCCAAGCATGTGGGTCATAGTGCATGCTTGGCCAATCATCAGCACGCAATGCCGCAGTGAATTATTGCGCATCACTCGAATTTGGCGCGAACGACCAGTTTTGTTCGAATTTCGTCGAACGTACAAACACAAAGCTCATCCCTACTCTGAGGCCGCGTACACACGATCAAACATGTCCACTGAAACTGGTCTGCCGACCAGTTTCAGCAGACATATCCGATCGTGTGTACGACCTAGCGGACAGGTTTTTCCAGTGGACAAATTTCAAAGCATGCTTTGAAATTTGTTCGCTGGAAACATGTCCGTCGGACATGTCCGCTGGTTAGTACTCCTAACCAGGGGACATAAATCTCCCGAATGCGTGGAATGGATTCGACGCATGCGTGGAAGTATTTTACTTCCTGGATTGGTGACGTGGCGGCGTCAACGTCACCGCCACGTCACCACGTTATCCGTCCAAGGGGATTTTGGTCCGATGGTGTGTACACGCCATCAGACCAAATATCCGAGGAGACATGTCCGTCGGACATGTTTCAGTGGACATGTCTCCTCGTCTGTACGCGGCCTGAAAGTCATTATTGGACAAATCTCAAAGTAAAAAAAAATTTAATTAAGGTGCAAAAGTAAATACAAATAGAAGTTTTTGTTAAGTATGTAGAATTACAATAATTTATACATTCAAACAGCTAGGGCCCATTCTCATTTGCAGCAACCCTTTCCGCCCCTCTGAAGAGCGATGGTGATTGCTTTGCAAAGGGTGTTTGACAGGCAGTGAGACTGCAATATGTGACCAGTCAGTCCACTTTGTTGCAGCACAGCTCCCAATCCTCTGTCTTCCTCTTCCTCTCCAGGCAACTAGTGAACTCAGGAAGCAACTTTGCTTACATCAGAGATCAGGGCCGATCCGCCCTATAGGCTTACTATGCAAGCTGCTTAGGGCCCCGCAAAGCTGCAGAGGGTCACCCCGCTTCTCAACTCGCTGGCTGCATGGCAGAAGAGGTAAGAAGTCAGCACCCCTCGCTTCTCACTTTAATGTAAGATGTAATTTCCGATAGCAGAACATCCCCCCCCCCCCCCGCTTCTCAACTTTAATGTTCAATATGTGACATGTCACTGTTGGAAGCGCATACAGCCCCCCCCCCCCCCCCCCCCCGCGCTTCTCAACTTTGTTGTGACATTTTCTAAATTCTGGTATTGCTGGGGTCAAATTTGGCAATGAAAATATAACAAAAAAGACTAAAAAATAAAAGTGAATCTTACAGAGATTTGTAGAGGAGGTGGGATATCAGCTCTGGAGGTGAGCTCTGGAGGTGAGCATCTGTGTACAAAGAAAGGAATGTGCTGTTTTTTCAGCGTTTATTCGATTCTGGGGATTCAGTAAGACCATCGCCTATACCATGTTTGCATTCTCTGAACATCTCTTGTATCATGTATGCAGTCTCTGACCATCTCCTCTACCATATCTGCAGTCTCTGATCATCTCCTGTAAAATATCTATAGTTTCTGACCGTCTATTGTATCATACCCATAGTCTTGGCTATATCCTGTTGTGTGTCTGCTGTCTTTGACTCTAAATATTCCCTGATTTTGAAGTGTAGCCCTTTAGTGATGTCAAAGGCCACACTTGAGGCCCCCCATATCAAGAAAGTTGACCACTACTGGGCTAGCATATTTGATAAGAAATTGGTGTAAAATTGAGTTTACCACTCAAACATAGGACCTATTCTTTCACTGAATTCTTTCATTTACACCCATAGTGGCAGAATCAGAGGATCATACCTTGTTGTTGCAAACATTAGAACTGATCTAGTTTTGTGATAAAAAAACAAACATGGAAGACACAGAATCCCCTTTCACAACACATAACCTGTGAACGGCATAAAATTCACTAATTGGCTTCCCTAAAGCATACATCGCTCTTAGGGGCCATACATTTATAAATATAGAAGCAAATAAACTTAAGGAACACATTTCTGGCATCATGTGCTGCGTGCGGTATTGTGTCCTACGGATACGTTGTGGCATTTCTAAGCAGTAGACTTTGCTAAAGGACATGGCTCATTTTCTATGAAGATAAGGTATTTTTGCATTAAAAAAAGACAGTATGGTGCTTGCCTGATAATGAATTTTCCTGAAACACAATGCCAGAAGCAAAGAGAAACACAATAAAGCATGCATTGCATTATGGCTAATTTGGGCATATTTCTGAAGGAGCTGTCCGCCTACCAGCCAGCAACTGTGATGGTATTTTTAGCTCTCAATGTAATGAAGCAGTAAACTGCACTAAGGTTTTCTGGAAACCTACAATGTTATTAGCTGGAAAAAATTCCAGTGACAGTTTTCATTAAACTTGTAATTGAGCTTCTTCTTTGAAGATAGTGCTGGCTTTGGCAAATCACCCTTTGTCAGCTTAGGATTTTATATATTTTTATTGATTTTATTGGAAATATTGTCACCTACATTCCATCAGCTACCGTTCTTTGCTCATCTATCTATCTTGTTTTAAGCTGTAGCTAGGGTGATATTTAAATTGAATCTCTAGTGAATTTGTACTTATTTTCTATCAGCATTTATTATTATTATTATTATTATTATTATAAGGAGTAAAAATATTTTTTTGTTGTTTTTAGTCAGATAAATATGACGTATTGCACTATAATATTTAACATTTAACATTTTTATGAGTAGCCAGCAAGTGGAGCCTTTGGCTCCTTATTATATTTCCAGCTTCTCTTTAGCTCCTGTTGTAAAAAAAAAAAAAAAAAACTGAGGTTTACACAGGTCAATGGCTGAAGTTGAAATTTACACACAAGCCAATGAGTCAGAGCAGTTACTCCCCTTCATGCTCCTTCTGCATGGCTCTTCTTAGAGCCGGTTCACACAGTGGCGGCACGACTTTGGGGGTGACTCGGCAAGGCGATCTCAAGACGACTTGAGAGGTGACTTGCAAAATGATTTCTGTATTGAAGTCAATGCAAGTCACCCCGAGTCGCCCCCAAAGTCATACAAGAACCTTTTTCTAAGTCGGAGTGACTTGCGTCGCTCCTATTAGAACGGTTCTATTGAATAGAGCAGAGCGCGACTTGTGAGGCGGCTGTGTCCCCTGACGAGTCCCCCCTTGTGTGAACAGGCTCTTAAGGTTTCACCTGGAGACAGTGCTAAAGGCAAATTGGCTTTTTACTTTGCAAGGGGATTATCCATAAGCTTAGTAAATGTGGTGAAGCTTTGCTGATTTAAATCATCCTCTGATGTTTAAGCAAAAGAAAAACAAAATTGTGATTAACATCAATTAAAAACATGCACACGTACTGTATATATCATTATGATGGACCCCCAAACCATTACAGTTTCCCCTCTGAATTTTATTGGGTCCAGTTATTTATAGATATAAAGAGCTGTATGTACAAAACACATTTGTGGGTAAGATTGCCCCCAGACATTGGGTAGTGACGTGAAAGGTAGTTAATATGGAAGATCTTCTGTAGACAAATCCAGTCCATAGATGCTGAGTGTATGACCCGGTCCTGCCCCCCAGTCGGCTGCATCATTGGATTTGATTGACAGCAGCAGGAGCCAATGGCTGCGCTGCTATCAATCTTTACAGTTAACGCTGAGACTCTGTGGAGAAGAGGACACCAGGGACGATCCAAGTAGATGAACTGTCTAAGGTAAGTAAAACGGGGGGGGGGGCTGGGGGGCCCCGTGATTGCCAGGTGTTTTTTTCACCTTAAGATCTGCTGACAACACCAGGGAGACCTTTGTGATAAAGACATGAACTTTGGAAGCAGATCTGTAATCTCTTTATCAATATAACAAACAACACAGCCCCTGCACTTCATAGGACAGAAAAATAGCATTCCACCCTGTGGTGACTACACTCGCCTATTACATAATATCGTATTTTCAGAATATGAGAGTCCGGCACTTATCCCATCTATGGCAGGCAGCGCTTGCCTGCAGACCAATCACATGCTCAAAAAAATAAAAATCGTTTGAAATACACGCGTCTGGCGCCTCGCATGTAGGTTAGGGGGTGGGGTGAATGGATGGGGGGGCGGCACCCCTGCGCCCTAATTGATGGGCCGCCACTATTCCTCCTCATAGTATACTGTAACACTTTGAATGACAATTGCGTGGTCATTCAACATTGTACCCAAATGTATGTTTTGCAGTTTTATCTTTTGCGCTCTGAACAAAAGAAGGGCGACAAGTTTGAAAAATGCACTGATTACTGAGTAAATGTGACTGGCAAAGAAGGGGTTAACACTAGGGGGCAATCAAGGGGTTAATTGTGTGTCCTGGGAAGTGATTATAACTGTAGGGGGCAGGGACTCATTAGGGGAGGAGACCGATCAGTGTTCCTCTGTACTGGGAACACACCATCGGTCTCCTCTCACCTGACAGGACGTGGCTCTATGTGATTACATGGTGCGCCCCCTAGACGGCCGGGAAGCCCAGGACGTCATATGAAGCCCACCCAGGATGGGAGATCCCTCCTGCGGAGATCATATGTACATGGGCGGGATGTGAAGTGGTTAATGGGGTTCAGATTAACATACAGAACTTCAGCACAATATGGTAAACTTCCTGCGAGCTGGACCTACTGTAAGTACATTCGTCTCCAGCCCTTACTGTTTCTCCAACAGTTGTCTCCCAATTATTTTCTGTTGGTTAAATGTACAGCTTTTAGGAATTTTGTGGATGTGGGTTTGCAGAGTGAAGTGGGATGATAGAGGAAGACATGGATCATAGATGTGCTATTGTGGGTGTTTTCACTTTCATTCCCACTCTTATTTTCATTAGCAGTTAAGTGACAGTTCCTACTACCTTCAATGTCATAGCTCTATAGAGCAGATAACAGCATGATGACAACATCAAGCAGCCAAGTGGAAGAATTTTACTTTTCTATAGAATATTGTCATGCTTGTCATTTCACAAGACTCACTCATAGAGCAACTTTAGCAATAACAAGCTAATTACTATTGAAAGTTTTAAATAAACATCTACACTTTTTCATTGTCACTATATAATAGTTTCTCGCACTTTGGTTTGTCAATCAGCTCTTGCACCTGTATACACCTTTGAACAAGAGCAATTTTTACATTTCTGCTAATGGCCTGTTTATTTTGTGATAATGTTGTCATTATTTAAGCCATTACTTAAGGTGTTACTAAACCCACAACAATAAAATCAGTGTGTATATGCAGCAAAGCATATTTGTTATACTCACTATGGAACCTAAGGTGTTAACCCTCTGCATTGTGGTTAATTCTATCTTCTCTGATCCTCCTCTTCTTCCACAGTGCTTAATTCACCTGTTGATACAACAGAGCCCTAGGAGGCATGCTGCACATGCTCAGTTTGGTGTGTATTTTTGAGGGTGCATGTGATCAGCACATGGCCAATCAGCACTGTCCAGATAGAGGGTGAGGCCGCGTACACACGGCAGAGAACCTCGACGGGCAGAACACATCGTTCCGCCCATCGAGGCTCTCTGCCGGCCGTCGAAATCGGCGACCCGCCCGTCGGGAATGGCAACCAGCCATTCATCCAGGCAGGCCGTCGAGGAAATAGAGAGCGTGCTCTCTATTTCTGCTCGACGGGCTTCCCGACGGGAAGCTCGCCGAGACCGTACACACGGCCGAGGTCCTCGCTGGAATGCACATTACGCCGCCTCAGAGGTCATGTATGCCGCCTCAGAGGTCCTGCAGCATTATAGGACAGTCAGAGGGGAATAAAAATGTGTCCTACAAGTTTTAAATAGATATAATGGCGCGTACACACGGTGGTTTTTAGTGATGAAATAAAACGACGTTTTAAAAAACATCATTTAAAATGATCGTGTGTGGGTAAAACGTTGTTTTATGTCTAAAAAAAAACGACCAAAAAAAAATTCGAACATGCTTGAATTTTTTATGTTGTTTTTCAGAATGTCGTCTTTTGTTTCACAAAAAAATGATCGTGTGTGGGCAAAATGACGTTTAAAACGACGTTTCTAAACCCGCGCATGCTCCGAAGCAAGTTATGAGACGGGAGCTTCAATGGAACAGAGTGCCGTCAAAAGTGTCTTACGTAACCGCGCTTTGCAAGAGCATTTTCAGAAAACGATGGTGTGTAGGCAACGTCGTTTTTTAAAATGAAGTTTGAAAAACTTTGTTTTGTTTCATGAGATAAAACAACGTTTTTTTACATCACAAAAAGTGATCGTGTGTACGCGGCATAAGTCACACGACTGCTATATACTGCCAATAAGAAAAGGTATTTAGGAGTTTATATGTAATAAAAATAATTGCATTTCTGTGTTCTTTGTACTGCGGGGGGAACCAGATATAGTGAATGCAGGGTCTTGGGTTTAGTAACACTTTAAGGAAACAAAGTAATACATATATTGTTTTTTTTATGACAAACAAGGCTTTATTTTTGTAATATTATCTTAGAATAATAAGATATAGCAATATTGTATTTAATTTCATACCCAATGTATTGTATGTCAAACCACCTGGATATCAGACTCTATGAATTCAATGTCAATACTATAGATAAACATAAAGTGGTTTTAAACCCAAAACCAAAAATAAAAGGCGAAGTAGAAAAGTAATATAACCGCTCAGTTGTAACCAAAAAGCCTCCTCACTGGATCCAAATCATGGGTGTCGGCAATGCAATGATAATGCAAAAATACGAAGGGAACTTGGACAACTGCACTCCAAAACGTTCATTTTATTAAAATTGAATCACAAAATAAACATGCCACAGCAAAAAATTGGAACAAAACTAACACGTTTCGCACTGTAGCTTCAGTGCTTAGTCATAGCTATGACTAAGCACTGAAGCTACAGTGCGAAACGTGTTAGCTTTGTTCCAGTTTATTGCTGTGGCATGTTTATTTTGTGATTTAATTTAAATAAAAGGAACATTTTGGAGTGCGGCTCTCCAAGTTCCGTTCTTATTTTTCCAAAACCAAAAATTTTATATATAACAGCTTACCAATCATTAGATGTGGTGGCTGCATTAGATATCTTGTCTTTGGATTTTTTTTTCACCTGGTGATCTGGCTAGTAAAACACCTCCTATATTACCCCCCCCTCCTCACTCTGAATGAATGAGCAAAGGGAGCACAGGAGACAGGAGCATTGTCAGTCTGGATGGGGAGGGCAGTAATAAATGTATTGGTCGATTTAAATACACTAACAAATTGAAGCCAAACTCTAGTTAAAACTTTAACCACTTGAGGTCCGGAAGATTTTACCCCTTTCATTAACAGGCAATTATGGATTGGGTAGTTGAGGTCACCATCCACTGTCTTTGCCAGTTTCACTCTTTCCTGCCTTCTCTCTCTTAAAAGGGTTGTAAAGGAAAACATTTTAAATAGCTTCCTTTACCTTAGTGCAGTCCTCCTTCACTTACCTCATCCTTCGATTTTGCTTTTAAATGTCCTTATTTTTTCTGAGGAATGTTCACTTCCTGTTATTTTGTTTGTAACTCCACGCAGTAATGTGAGGCTTTCTTCCTGGTGTGAAGAAAGCCTCTTGAGGGGGGAGGGGGCGAGCAGGAGTGTCAGGACACCCAGTAATACACAGCTCCTTTCTCTATCTGCAAAGTAGACCTGTCCTGACTGGAGACTCTTGTGTAAGGGGGATGCTGGGAACTCTGATTTAAGGGGGAATGCTGGGAACTCTGATATAAGCGGGAGATTTGGTGAGAACCCCCCCACACACACATCACCTCTCTACAACAGAGTCCAGAACTTTCCCTTTAAAAAAAAAAAAAAGGAAATTTGTGCTTGTTCTAATTTGGAGGCTGTATAGGAAAAATGTTGTATACCTAGAGGCAGAGTTCATATTTTGTTTTGATAAACATATGAGAAAAACACATGTATGCATACTAACCCATTATGCTTTTACTTTGCTGGGGTGAAACTCTAGTACCTCCCAACATACTGTAGTTGGCTCCACCGCTCTCACTAGCGGGGAAATTATCCAGTGGTGATGGTGGCATTTGCACTGCACCCCGTGTACCTGCATCTCCCTTGTCCCCATCCTTCATTCAGTGGGAGCCACTCAAGAGATATGAGCTGTGGGAACTGTTGGGAAACAAGCTGTCATTTGTAAGCATAGAAGCCGGACTTTTGTGTCTTCAAGTAATAGTGGTCAGCAGGGAGCAGAGGGCCTGAGCCAGAGTTCCAGCTGAAAAAAAGCCCCGACTGACATCATATGCAGATGGAAGCCAATCTCTTTGATTTGCAAATGAATGAAACCGTAAATACAAATTGATAATAACGTTATTTTGTATCTCTGAATTGTGTGTCTGAACAATGTTTATAAACACTCAACAGGAGCTAAAGCCAGCTGCTGTATTTACACAGCAAGTTTCGACTGTCATTTTCAAAGCTGGGAATTAGGGGGACACAGCCAGGGTAGCGTATATGAAAATTTGGTCTAGGCATCAAGTCATCAATCAAAAACATGTTTAAAATTTAGATTTTAGTACCAAGCCACAGTGGATATAAAAAGTCTACACACCCCTGGTAAAGTGTCAGGTTTCTGTAATGTAAAAAAATGAGACAAAGATAAACCATTTAAGAATTTTTTCACTTTCAATGTGACCTATAAAACTGTACAACTCAGTTGAAAAAATAAATAAATAATAATAATATGGTTGCATACGTGTGCAAAGCCTTTAACTAATACTTTCTTGAAACACCTTTTGATTTTAATACAGTTCTTTTTGGGTATAGTCTATCAGCATTTTAATATATATATATATATATATATATATATATATATATATATATATATATATATATATATATAGATAGATAGATAGATAGATAGATAGATAGATAGATAGATAGATAGATAGATAGATAGCATAATTGATAGTTCACTTTGAAAAATAATATATATATATATATATATATATATATACTGTTTCCTTTTGGCACACAACTCATATTAAACATATTTAAGGTGGACTGTGAAACATGTTCAAAGTATCCAAAATTTTAGTCCATACTTTAATATATTCTTCTTTTAAAGCCTAAATGACTACTCATGTTTCTGAGACCAAAAAAATAGCTTGAGCAGAGATACCAATATTGAATCAAAGAGCCCCAAAGGACCATCCAGCTGCTAGAGTAATCAAAGTTGGCATGATTTTTTTTACTTTGCTTCTCCCTATGTTCACTTCATGACGGTGTTGGTTCTTACTGATAGGAAGGTTTCACCAAATGCAGCAGCTGCTTACAATTGACCGCTAGAATCCTCATTTTTTAAATCCTAAAAATAGTTCTCTTGCAGCTCTTTTACCAGACAGATGGATGGTCGTTGTTAACAATAAGTGAGCTTTAGAGATCTGCTCCATCAGCAGATTGCCCGGTGAGCTTGTAAAAGTCCCTGCTACACTGTGTAGCGGGGTCATCCTGTCAGAGTCTAGTGACAGGCCTCCCCCGTTGGAACTTTACTTAAGCCTGTAGATACCTTAGA
The DNA here is from genome assembly GCA_029574335.1 of Rana kukunoris. NCBI lineage: Eukaryota > Metazoa > Chordata > Amphibia > Anura > Ranidae > Rana > Rana kukunoris. The sequence continues at coordinate 521,798,678 of CM056049.1, forward strand.
TACCGTTATACAAGTTATGCATTGCGGGACTACAAGTAGCAGGAAATATGGACTCCATTGACTCGTAGGAGAAACGGACTACAATTCCCGCAATGCTTTGCCCTCCAGGAGGATGTGACGTTCCGCTGGACCGGTGGAGGAGGTTACTTAAGGAGGGGGAGTGGTGCCTTTTTCTCTCTCTCGGGTCCGCCATCTCTCCTGTGCGGAGCTGCTGACGGAGATTGCCGTGTCCTGGGCCGGAGGCCTGGGCCTAGATTTGCCGAGAGACCAGCAATCCAGACGGAAGCAAGACCAGTGTTCCCAGGGTTTGAAGAGGCTGCCCAGCTGACAACTGTAGCAGTGGGACATCTTTGTCCGGGATCCTGTGTGTATTCTGGAGCAACATCGGAGCAGCAGGTTCTCTTTTTCTTCCTGAGAAGGAATCAGGCGGGTCGGCCTGTGGGGTGAGAGAGCACTTGCTCAACATTTGACTACCTGGTTATCACAGACACCCAGTTTCTATCTACCAGTTACGGACAAACGTTTGGCCTGTAGCTAAAACTCAGAGGCCTAGTTAATTATCCCAATGCTTCGTAGTAGTGACTGACGCCGACGAGCGATCAGCCCCACCACGTCCTACTGTCATAGACATTTCGTTGGGTGATTCCTTCTTGAAACCGTTATCTGTGGATTACAAATTCACCAACCGGCCTCTACGAGAGCATTGATTAATCTAAAGGACTGTCCACTAGGGACGCTCGCGAGCATAGACTGATCCTGAGTTTAGGCGGGTGGTACCACTCTTAGGTATAGAATATCTTGTTAAAATTACATTAACTACTGATTCTTGCAAGGGCCCTTGCGAATCAGCTTGAGTTACCGCTGACTGATTGTGTTTGCATTTAAAACCCTATGCTTGTTGCTTCTAAGTGCCTTACAGTAAACTTACCCCCTTTATAATCAATCACATTCATTGTGTGGAGTGTATTTTCTCGCCCGGAGGGGTCATACCACCACAGCGGGTAATTCATTGTCACATTGCCATTGTATACTGTATGTCTGTTATTGTGACTCCAGCCCAGTAGGGGTCACAATATCCTACTGCCAGATTTCTGATGTGTCAAGGGTGGGTTCGAGCAGATTAAATAGGGGTGAGCTGAGCCAAGAGAGTAGATCCCATAAAATAAATAAACCAGCGGCCCTTTCGGGGGTAGCGCTACAACTGTTTGCTATTAATGACTGAAAGAATTTAAAGATATCTGTACTTTTAGCACCAATATGCTTTAAAGTTGAATGTGGGGAATGTTGGGAATGAGACAAAGGAGGTTATTTATTAAAGGCAAATCCACTTTGCATTGCAAAGTACACTTGAAATTGCACTGAAGGTGCACTTGGAAGTGCAGTCGCTGTAGATCCGAGGGGGACGTGCAAGGAAAATATTGGATATATGTCCTCCAAACATACCAACCATGGGGTATGAAAGTTGAATAGGACGTGGAACGTTGAACGATGAATGGGACGTTAAAGGGGTTGTAAAGGATTTTTTTTTCCCTAAATAGCTTCCTTTACCTTAGTGCAATCCTCCTTCACTTACCTCATCCTTCGATTTTTCCTTTAAATGTCTTTATTTCTTATGGGAAATCCTCACTTCCTGTCCTTCTGTCTGTAACTACACACCGTAATGTGAGGCTTTCTTCCTGGTGTGGAGAAAGCCTCTTGAGGGGGGAGGGGGCGAGCAGGCAAGTCAGGACACTCTCTAGATAGATATAGAGAAAGGAGCTGTGTGTTAGTGGGCATCCTGAAACTCCTGCTCACCCCCTCCCCCCTCAAGAGGCTTTCTCCACACCAGGAAGAAAGCCTTGCATTACGGTGGAACAGGAAGTGAGGATTTCTCAGAAGAAATAAGGACATTTAAAAGCAAAATTGAAGGGTGAGGTAAGTGAAGGAGGACTACACTAAGGTAAAGGAAGCTATTTAGGGTAAAATGTTTTTTTCCTTTACAACCTCTTTAATTAATTTTTAAATAAGGCATACTGGTAATTTTCTTCAGTTTATACTGTGTTTTCTGAATATAGCTTACTTCCCTGTCATACTCACATTTTGATATTAATCTGATGTCAACACCTATCTTTATTAGGATATTGGTGATGGTCTGTCATTAATTTTAATATTTAATATCCAATCATCATGAATATAATATTATTTCTATTACAACTTTATGCTGTAATATACAATGAATACTCTTTTATGTAAGATATCCTGAGATGGGGACATCTTTGCGTCCTTGCCTTACATTCCACCGATTCAATTATTCACACTGAGAATTGTGTCAGTTAAGTACATGTGACTCATACACGATTTGTTTTAATTCATAAATTTGTATTGCACCCATTTGGTTGTGGCCAAACAAAATATATGCAATGTCAATATTTATATTTTCAATTTGTTTCATTTACATTTGCTCCCGAATGTGCATATTGCATTTTCAATTCTCGTTCATGTTTAGAGCCAGGATGAGGCTTGGTTTCATTTGGTTTGATTCACCAGTTTAATTAACTACAACCACTAGAGGACCATAGTTCGGATCATGGGGCCATTTTACTGTGGTCTCATGGCGGATCGTGCCTCCTGGCTTTTTTAGCTTTCATTTTGAGTTTGCACCTGTGGTGATAGTTTGGGGGTTCTGCTCTCTTTGGATGAGGTCCAAAGTGGTTTAAGTAGGACCCAGCCTTGGATTTGGATGACTTCATTTCTGAGTCCGGGCGCCATTTTGTTGTGGACCCATGGCACATTACAATACCATTAGTTCTTTAGAAGTCCAGCTTTTGAGCGACAGACTAGTTTGCTGCTTTTCATTTTTATCTTTATTTTAATTTAATTTTCAGGACATTCCTTGAGTGTTATCCCAGCCAGGGGGTCTGGCTATATTTATACATTATATACAATACCAAAACTTTTTAATCTAGGATGGAGGCTTGAGTCACATTTCAGAATGAGGCTTGAAGTACAAGCCACGGGCGCCATCTTTACAAACAGGAAGTGGTTTGTTTTTGGTTTGGCAATCGTAGAGCTGGCCCTCATTTGGGGGTACCTCTATACCTATAAATACACATTGGACCAGCACCCCAGAAGATGCCTTATTAGGAGAAGCATGTCGGGAAGGGCTCTGCTGACGCCACTACAATATTTTTATTTGCTCTTACATGTCTTCTCAAATGTGAGTGACCATTTTATATTTATTTAATAAATGTTCTCATTTTGAAACGGAATTACACGTGTGGCACAATTTCTCTTATTTTACCATATGAAACATTGGGAGTATTTATATATGAAATACCGCTGCCTTATCCATGGTGTATATTCTTTGACGTCAATACTGTGATATGCCTCTGCCTGGTTCTATTGGAAGCTGTGTTTGTTTACTTCTCCCTGGGTGTGTTACACCAACAAGCCCGCTCGGCTCATCAGGCGTACGCTTCCTTGGTCCAACTCGTCTGGTAAGCCTTTGATCTTCACATAGGTGGATTATCTACTGACATCTAATTTCACAGATATTTAGTCACTCTTATTTCTTTGTAATATTTAGACTATATATTTATTTGTTCACTTACACATTTTAGTTCATTGTCATCTACAGTGTATGTTACAGCATTGTTTTACTATTCACCATAGACTTATAATATTCAATTTGTGCATTCATCTATCTTGAACACTCGGACTTTGTCCGTGTGTTTATTAGTAATATTTGTTTCGTTTTGATTGTGTTTTTATTGTCAGGCCTCGTACACATGACCGAGGAACTCGTCGTAAATGAAACATCGTTTTCCTTGATGAGTTCCTTGCCTGGCTTATCGAGAAACTTGACAAGCTTTCTTTGCGTACCCACTGTCAAGACCAAATCTCCTCGTTCTACACACAATCGGTTTGGACCGATGAAAACGAACTTCAGTCCGTTTTCATCGGTTTGAACCGATCGCGTGTACGCGGCCTAAGGATTTAGGGATAAACTGTATTACTTACTTTATCTTCAGTGCTGACCCCAAGCTCTGGGCTGTGGTTAGTCCTTCGGAATCATCACACGTCATCACGCATTCGTCCACGGTGGGGGGCTAATAACCTTGCATTGTAAGTGAGTAGACAATGCTTTGAGGCCTGCTTACACACGATCAAATTTGTCCGCTGAAAACGGTCCGATGGACCGTTTCAGCAGACAAAACCGATCGTGTGTACGGGCTAGCGGACAGGTTTGTCCATCGGACAAATTTCAAAGCATGCTTTGAAATTTGTCCGCTACAAACCTGTCCGTCGGATATGTCCACTGGTTAGTACGGCAAACCAGCGGACATATCTTCCCGCACATGCGTCGTATCCTGTGATGGGATCCGACGCATGCGCGCGGAAGTGTTTACTTCCTGGTGCTGTGACGTAGCGGTGACGTGGCGGCGTCAACGTCACCGCCGCGTCACCACGCTGTCTGCCGGCGGGGATTTTGATCTGATGGTGTGTACACGCCATCGGACCGAAATCCGATGAGACATGTCCGCTCTAAACTGTCCGTCGGACAAGTTTGAGCGGACATATCTCATCGTGTGTACGAGGCCTGACTGTGGCAGAAAGCTGCTTGGGTGCCCCATAGAAAGCTTCTGGCTGAGTGGGTACCCGCTAGGAGGGGGGGGGGGCAGGAGCAGCAAAGTGGGACCCCATTTTTCCAGTAGAGGTGATCAAATACCACCAAAACAAAGCTCTACTTATGGGGAAAAAGAACATTCATTTTATTTGGGTACACAGTCGTGCGACCACGTAATTGTCAGTTGAAGTAACGCAGTGCCGTATCAGAAAAAATGGCCTGGTTAATACAGTATTTCCTCTATAGCAGGGGTGTCCAAACTTTTTTCAAAGAGGCCCAGATTTGATGAAGAGAACATGCGCGAGGGCCGACCATTTTGCCTGACATTCTTTGAACCATTAAAATTCGTTCTAAGTGTAATTTTTTCGAGCACTAATACACTGCCCAACAAGAATTCTCTTGCCTTAGTGGCTGTGAGTAGAGATGAGCTCAGGTGTATAATTTGGATATACCGTATTTATAACACGCACCTTCACTTTAAGAGGAAAGTTTCAGGAAAAAAACGTACAGTGAAGCAAAATAAGGGTAAGTGCCTATCTGCAGCCTCACTATTGCTATGAATGCAGCACCCACCTTTCCCGAGAATGCAGCACCCACCGTTGCCAGGAATGCAGCACCCACCATTTCCAGGAATGCAGCCCCCACCATTGCCATCAGTGCAGCCTTGGAAGGGACAGGGAGGGGGCAGGAAGAGTGCCAAAGATTACCTGCAGGAGAATCTCAAAGAGGCATCTTTAATAGAAAGTCCCACCTCATTTGATGGACAGAACAGTCATCCAATGGCAGTGCCGGAGATGGGACTTCCTATTACAGAGGCTGCCATGTAAACAGGAAATACTCCTCCTGTATGCACGACACTCGTCCCACCTCCTTCCTCTGAGGCAGCCAGCCAATATATCTTTTATGGCTCCAGCGCTGGGAGATCGTCAGGGACCACAAAAGATATATATGTTTAGATAACCAGGCAGGGCGTTCAAAACCAGACCGCAGGCTGCAATTGGCGCGCGGGCCAGACTTTGGACATGCCTGCTCTATAGTTTCAAATAAAAATGATTTTGAGATGTTGTCATGGGACCCTTAAATGGCATAGGGCCCATAGGCCAGTGCCTGCTCCGCCTATTTGGTAATCTGTCACTGGTTCAGCTACATCAGGGGTGCCCAACCTTTTGAAGAGCGAGGGCAACTTAAGTGACTTGGTAACTGGTTGCGTGCCACAACGAGCGGAACAGGCAGATGACAGATCCGTGTCCACTCTGCATATTCAGAGCAGACACATACACAGCCTGTTCTACTCTGTGGGCCCTTCTATACAATTAGACAGAAACGGACGAATTCACACTTGTTTTTTAATTGGAGGTAGGCGGGTGTCAATAAACACATGTCTGTTTACATCTGCTGCTCCATGGAGGTGAATAGAGAGTCTGATTGGGTCAGACCAATTGTGTGAAAGTTGCCTAAGGCTGCTTTCACAATGATTCACTGTGGTTTATCCACACTGTGGGTGCAGTGCACCTGCGGCTTTCCTGCAAGGTTAGCTGCACGTTGCCATAGACCTCTATTATATCCTTCAGGTGTAGTGCACTTACAGCTTATGTGGCTCGACTCTGCTCTGCAGCCGCTTGCTTCCTCTACTGCTGGCTCCATTCACAACACTGATGCTCTGGTATGGCTGGTTGGCAACCCAATATCTGGGCTTGCCATCCCAGAGCAGGAGGACGCGGGACACATCAGAGGGCTCCGCGGGCCACATGTGGCCCCTGGACCACTGGTCGGGCACCCCTGATCTACATGATAGTAGTGTCTGCTGGATAAAGTGAACTTCAGATATGCTACATGATATACAGAATATATAATTGAAAACAAAAATGTCTGTAAAATTGTCAGTAACAGAAAAGCGTATTAAAAATTACTCAGTCAAAAAACAGTTAATGAAAGGAATGATATGCTTAGCTGATTGGCATTACTTGCTTAAAAATGATTGGCAGTTTACTGAAAAACGCAGCTGCTCAGTGCTGTAAAATGAATGCAACTGCATTCTAATCAGTTCAGTTGTAGGCACAATACATAAAACATCAAATTTATTTCGACAGGTATATCATTCTGCCATTCTGCACATACAGTCGATTCAGAAGACACTGGAGCTGATATATTAGGAGAGAGTAATTAGTAGAAAAAAATGGCAAATGTCCAAAGTAACCAATCAGATTTAGAGCCGGTGTCCACAAGTGGGGAAAAGGGAGTAGTAAATAATTTTCACGGATAGTAGAGATTTAGGAATGGACTGAATGGAAGTTACTGAGTGAGAGGTGAAGTCTCAGCATGGTAAATGACAGTGACAACTGGGCTTTATCTGTTGTATATTGTGATGTTTTGGGTAACAGAATCAGCTAGGAAGAGGTAAGTGATCATCTGGTGGGGGGGGGGGGGGTTGAGTTGGTGTTGACAATGGATGTAAAAAGGAGATATTAAAGGTTGCCAGGTAGAAGTCTGTTGTTCGATTGGCAGAGGTGATTTGTGTTAGGGAAAAGTCTTCAGTAAGGAGAAGGGGTGCAAAGTGCACTTGGAAGTGCAGTCGCTGTAAATCTGAGGGGTAGATCTGAAATGAGGGGAAGCTCTGCTGATTTTATCATTCGATCATGTGCGAGCTAAAATACTGTTTTTTTTTTTTTAATTTTCCTTGCATGTCCCCCTCAGTTCTACAGCAACTGCACTTCCAAATGCACTTTGCACTTGTAGTTTGCAATTGTAGTGCAAAGTGGATTTGCCTTTAATAAATGACCCCCAATATATTTTATGCCCTTCCATTTGTAGACAAAAGAAATTGAAATGCCCAACCTGTTGGGCATTTCAATATGAAAAAAACGAAACAAAACAAAAGAAGAAGAAACATAGGCCCTGATTCACAAAGCACTTACACCGACGTAAATCACTTTAGGCCGACGTAGTGCAAATGTGTGCCCGGCGTATGTGTGCGCCAGAGTCACAAACCAACACGTCCAAAAACAGGCCATCCTACCCCAACGTATCTTGCTTACGCCAGCGTAGCGTGAGCGCAAATATGGTTTGGACGCATGTTGCTTCTCCCATTGATTAGGCATTCAAATATGCAAATGAGGGAAATATGGTGATTCACGAACGTACGTGCGCCCGACGCATCTATGCGATGTTTGCGTAAGTTGTACATCCAGTGCAAAGTTATTCCCCATAGATGAGGCGCAATCCAGCAATAGACATGCAAAGGTCTGCCCCAGAGAACACAGGCCAGCGTTCACGGCGTACATAGTGATCCGGTGTAGCTTATGCAGTTGTGCCGGCGTAGTTGTGAGCATGCGCATAAGGGTGCAGTTTCATGCGTCCACGTCACGACTACGTCACGGCGCATGCGCGTTCGTGATACGCCGGGCGTAAAACACTGCATCATGCTCAGACCATCATTTGCATGGGGTCACTCCCACTTCCACTTACACTGGCCTGCGCCTTCTAAAATCCGCTACGCTGGCGTATCTTGGTGAGCAATAGCTTGCTGAATACAGTGCATGCCTCTCCGCGCTGCGCCAGCGTAGTGTATGTGTGTGCACTACGCCGGCGTAAATGTGGGCCCACTCTATGAATCCGGGCCATAGGTTCTAGGTAAAAATAACCCACAGATTATTTATTACATAGAACTATGTTAGTATTTAAGGATTTGCACATGACTCATTAAGGATGAAATATAAAATGGTAATTTTACAGAAAATCTTGTAAAAACATCAGGAAAGTTTAAACAGACACTGATGAGGCCCATTTGGAAAACAGATGGCACATACCCCTGCACTGCAAACAGCTGTCACCTTGCACATTTTATGGACAGAAATAAAACAAATAAAAGCAGAAATAGAAGTTTCAAAGCTGAGTGATAACAGAATTGTTTATTTCCGTGCCCTGTATAAGTCTTTTTATGACCAAAACTTAGATTTTTTTAACCAACTAAATGCCTAAAACAACCTTTGGGAGTTGGTCCCCTACCTCAAGTGATTCTAAAGGCTGACATTTTTTAGCCTTCATACAGTCTATGCATGAAGGAAAAAAAAAACTTTTGTATCCAACTTTTGTCCAAAGCCCCCCCCCCATACTTACCTGAGCTCCATTGCGATCCAGTGCTGTGCATGAGCGCAGTGTCTCTCTCTGCCCTGTCCCTCCTCACAGGGCAGGTTCATAGCAGTGGGCTATGACTGCTGTCAAACTCTGTGACGAGGGAGTGGGGGTGAGGCAGTGCCCCTCTGTCTATGGATGCAGACAGTGGGGCTTAGGAGCAAGCCTGCACGAGTGCCCCCATAGGAAGCGATCTTATATGGGGGCACTGGATGAAGGATCGCCGGTGGGGGATCGGAGAAGATCAGAGGTGCTTTGTGCAAAACCATTGCTCAGAGCAGGTAAGTATAACATATCTATTATTTTTGTAAAAAAAAAAAAGAAATTGACCTTAACCACTTACTCACTGCCCCATAGCCGAATTACGGCTACAAGACGGTTCTTTAACTCTGGGAGGACGCCCCTGGGGCGCGCACACGGGAATGTCTGCATCATGGATCGCGGTAAATTGCAGCTGATATCGGCCGTTTACCACGTGATCACTCCGTCCAATGACGGAGGGATTACATGTAAACAAACCGGCGTCATTTGATGACACCGGTTCTATTGCAGTCACAGATCCAGCCATCCCTGCCCAGCCATCCCTGCAATACCCCCTGCAATACTCTTCCTTCTCTGCAATACTCTGCAATACCCCCTGCGCAATACTCTGCAATACCCCCTGCGCAACCTCTGCAATACCCCCGCACAATACTCTGCAGTACCCCCTGCACAGTACTCTGCAGTACCCCCGCACAATACTCTGCAATACCCCCTGCGCAACACTCTGCAATACCCCCTGCACAATACTCTGCAATACCCCCTGCGCAATACTCTGCAATACCCCCTGCGCAATACTCTGCAATCCCCCAGGCCAATACTCTGCAATCACCCCGGCCAATACTCTGCAATACCCCGGCCAATACTCTGCAATACCCGGCCAATACTCTGGGGGAAAAAATGTGTTTTAACCAATTCCCGGCCACCGGCTGTCATATGACGTCCTTGATTTGTGCAGGGATATCTATATGATGCCTGCAGCTACAGGCATCATTCAGATATCATCTTTTTCAGACGGCGATTCCCTACACTATATGAATGATCATGGCGGCTGTTCGACCTCTTCATTATTCTTACGGGAGGTGAAATGGGACGTCCCCCCTCACTTTGCCCTCTGGTGCTTCTTCCGACTCACCGCTACGATCAAAGCCAGGATCGTTTTTTTTTTTGGCTTCCCAGCCTAGAGGTGAGATGTGGGATCTTATTGACCCCATATCTCACTGTAAAGAGGAAAGAGGACCTGTCATGCTATATACATATTACAAGGGATGTTTACATTCCTTGTAATAGGAATAAAAGTGATCAAAACATTTATTTTTGGGGAAAAACTTGTCAAACTAAAATAAATAAAGTAAAATGACCAATAAAGCGCCCCTGTTCCCGTGTGCTCCTATACAGAAGCGACCGCACACGTAAGTCCCGCCCACATATGAAAACGGTGTTCAAACCACACATGTGAGGTATCGCTGCGAACATTAGAGCAAGAGCCTCTTCTGCAACTGAAAAGATGTAACCAGTAAAAATATTTAAAGTGTCATCTATGGAGATTTTTAAGTAGCAAAGTTTGGCGCCATTCCACAAGCGTGTGCAATTTTTAAGGGTGATATGTTGGGTATCTATTGACTCGGCGTAACTTCATCTTTCAAAACATTGGGCTAACTTTACTGTTTTTTTTTTAAAGCACAAAACTAAATGCCTAAAACCACCTTTGGGAGTTGGTCCTCTACCTCAAGTGATTCTAAAGCCTGAAATTCTTTAGCCTTCATACAGTCTATGCATGAAGGAAAAAAAAACTTTTGTATCCAACTTTCGTCCAAACCCCCCCCCCCCATACTTACCTGAGCTCCATTGAGATCCAGTGCTGTGCATGAGCGCAGTGTCTCTCTCTGCCCTGTCCCTTCTCACAGGGCAGGTTCATAGCAGTGGGCTATGACTGCTGTCAAACTCTGTGACGAGGGAGTGGGGGTGAGGCAGTGCCCCTCTGTCTATGGACGCAGACAGTGGAGCTTAGGAGCAAGCCTGCACGAGTGCCCCCATAGGAAGCGATCTTATATGGGGGCACTGGATGAAGGATCGCCGGTGGGGGATCGGAGAAGATCAGGACTGCTTTGTGCAGAACCATTGCTCAGAGCAGGTAAGTATAACATATTTATTATTTAAAAAAAAAAAATTTTTTTTACCTTAACCACTTACTTACTGCCCCATAGCCGAATTACGGCTACAAGGTGGTTCCTTAACCCTGGGAGGACGCCCCTTTTTATTTAAAAAAAAAAACGCGTTCGAAAAATTGCTGTGCAAATACCATGCGCGATAAAAAGTTGCAACGACCGCCATTGTATTCTCTAGGGTCTTTGCTAAAAAAGCATATATAATGTTTTGGGGTTCTATGTAATTTTCTAGCAAATAATGATTTTTACATGTAGGAGAGAAATGTCAGAATTGGTCTGGGTGTTCCAGAACGCCTGATGGTGCTCCCTGCATGTTGGGCCTCTGTATGTGGCCAAGCTGTGTAAAGGTCTCACACATGTGGTATCGCCATACTCAGGAGGAATAGCAGAATGTGTTTTGGGGTATAATTTGTGGTATGCATATGCTGTGTGTGAGAAATAACCTGCTAATATGAAAATGTTGTGAAAAAAAAAATCTTGATTTTGCAAAGAATCCTTGGAATGTCTTCTTTTTCAAAATGGGGTCATTTGGGGGGTATTTGTATTTTTCTGACATGTTAGGGTCTCAAGAAATGAGAGAGGCTGTCAGTACATCAGGTATGATCAAATTGATAAATTTTCAGTAATTGGTACCATAGCTTGTAGACCCTATATCTTTCACCCAGACTAAATAATATCTAAAACATTTTGTTTACCAAAGATATGTAGCAGTATAAATTTAAGGCCAAATTTATGAAGAAAATTTACTTTTTTTGTAAAATTTTATAATAGAAATGAAGAAAAATATTTTTTTTACACATTTTTCATTATTTTTTCATTTATAGCGAAAAAAATAAAAACCGCAGAGGTGATCAAATACCACCAAAATAAAGCTCTATTTGTGGGAAAAAAATGACAAAAAATTAATTTGGTTAGAGTGTTGTATGACTGAGTTATTGTCATTCAAAATGTGAGAGCACCGAAAGCTGAAAATTGGTCTGGTTATTAAGGGTGTTTAAGTGCCCAGTGGTCAAGTGGTTAAGAAACACTTTAATGATGTTGATTTGTCATGTTTATCTAGGGTCTTATTTACAGATGTTCTGGGACTGTCGGAGTATAACAAGGTCCTGGTCGGATGTGTTTGATTTGATTATTCCCAGATTACAGATGTTTGCTTCCCTGGAGCTGGCCCTTCTGGGAGTCCATGAGGATGATCACCATGCCAAACTGTTAATTTCCTAACTTTTTTATTATTTATTATTATTTTTATTCTATGCAAAAAAAGCAATCCTCCTCAAGTGGACCTCCTCAACTCCCCCCATGGTGTCCTCCTGGGGAGCAATGGTGGACGTGGCTTCACCCATGTACAAAATGACTTATATATCTGGGCCAACTTTCAGACCCCAAAAAATAAAATGGGTCCTGCTCCTTTAAAGCATGTTATATGAGACAGTGCTTGTTCTGTGTCATTTGGCCTCCTGTAACAGCTAAAAACTGGCTGATCCTGTCAGTTTCTCCCCATCCCTCTGTAAACTGACCACAGTGTATCATGGCTGCTGAGACCAGATACTGTGGTCAGTTTACATGCCCCTGTCATCAACAGCCTGCTATCTGCTCTCCTCTTTGCTCCTGTGTCGTCCTCCTCCTCCGTCCCCTCTCTGTCTGTTTGTGAGCCGCCCCTCCCCCTCCTGCTGCTCTTATAACACTAACCTGTATACACCACCAGCACTGCCTCCTATTGCAGTGTCCCCCTCTGTGAATGATTTATAAATATAAATGCTGTAAATACCTAATTTAAGAGCCAAGATTGCGATCACATGACCAACCAGCTCTCTCCTCCTCCCCTCCAGACTGACATCAGTGGAGGAATCTCAGCCCTGCCCACTGCATCTCTCAGAGGAGGAAAGGAGAAAGCTGGCCAGTCATGTGATCACAATCTCTGCAGTGAAATAAGATATTTGCAGCATTTATTTTTATAAATAACACACTGAGGGCAATACTAAAATAGGAGGCAGAGCTGATGGTGTATACCAGGGGTCTCCAAACTGCAGCCCAAGGGCCGGATTTGGCCCTTTGCAAGCCTTTATCCGGCCCTTGGGGCAGTATTGCTCCCAACGATATGAGGTACTATTCCTCCCAATGACAACAATGGGGCTCTATTTCTTCCACTAATAGCAATGATGAAGCAATATTCCTCCTCCTACTGCCCACCAACACTGGGGCCATGTTTATTCTCACTGATGCTCGGTCCTGGGGCATTTTTTACCCCCACTGGTCAGAATCCGGCCCCCCTGAAGTCTCAAACAGTAAACTGGCCCTTTGCTTGAAAAGTATGGAGACCCCTGGTGTATACAGATTAGAGTGGCTTAACAACCACGTTAAAGAAAAAGTCCCACCAATAATATTTTTTCTGTGATTGCTACAGTAGATGCAGAACTAGAGGAGTCAACAGTGTGCCCCCTCCCCCGCTGTTGTTCCATCATGCTGCTTAGTAAGAGATGGCTGCTTAATGAGCAGTGATTGACAGTCCTGATCTTGGGAACAAGGAATATGTCTGAGACCAGTGCTGCCACAATAAAAGCAGAGGGGCAAGTTTTCCCTGGTGCTATGGGAAACAATCAAAGCAACACTAGCCAGAGGAAGGGGGCATGTAAGCCAAGGTAAGAAGACAAGTCAGCTAGGGGTGAAAACAGCGATGTTTAACCAGATATCAGAACACCCGCAACCACTTGCAGCCTAGTTCTGGGGCATTGCATTTGCTTGATGCTACTAGAGATGCCAGAGTGGGGGAGACAAGGTGTGAATGTGAATGGAAGCTAAAGGGGAAAGAGTAGGGTATATGCAGAAGAGATAGTGGAGAGTTGAAGCAGACAAAGTGGATAAGAGCTGGAGTGGACAGAGTGGGGGAGATGCAGAAGACAGAATGAGAGACGTGGAGCACACATCATCAATAAAGTGACAAGTTATTTTTACTTGTACATTGTTCTAACAGTCGTCTTAACAGCAAAGGGTGTGGTATCAACAGTGCTGTGCTTCAGCTCCACAAAGGGAACGCCCACAATTCAGGCTTTATGCAGGGAAGGAGTTAGCATTGCAGCAATAGCTGTCAGACATGTGTGAATTACTGACAACATGCTCAGAATTTCTTTTTACAAACAATCGTATATATTTAAACACGAGAAGACCTGCAGTTAATTTTCTATTGATGAGGAGACTACTTCTTTAAGTTGCCTGAAATGCCAACAGTCTGTGAACTAGTCATTTTAAACTTTATTTCAAATAATGTTTGGTATCCAGGGAAAGCCTTGCATCTTGTCTATACGTTTTTTTTTTTGGGCTACCAGGACACACGTTGATTCTGATTTTAATGGCTTGCCCCCATACACCACTTTTGCATTGCTATGCTCATGCTCACAAATGTTTCTGACTGCACCATACTCTTTGGAGTAGTGTGTAAAAATATGTATGAGAAATATCCTTGCAATAGTATATATTCCTTGTTTTCTGCTTAAGCAGGCTTCCATAAGAAAAAGGTTATTATGCATCAGGGGTCAACAAAGAAGCCGAAAGTGCAGTCAAGTACAATACCAAAATAAAATGCACATAATATTCAAAATAGTTTACGCAAAGAAAGACTGTTGAATCCTGGAAAAATACTACACAAGCTGGTCAGAGACTCTCACAATACTACACTGGATGGTCAAAGATTCTGGAAATACTATGCTAGATAGTCAGAGACTGTAAAAATACTACAGTAAATGGTTAAAAACTGCAGACATACTATATATAGCTCTAATGAGCAGGGCTCTCTAATTCCTGCTGTATTGAATTGTATAAATCCTGTATAATAATAATATAATATATATAGTTAGAGACTAAGGATGTGCTGCAGCAGTTAGCAGGGTTGCCAACCTTTTTTACTGACAAAACATGGGAAATTTACTGGCGGAGCAAATTTTTTACTGAGAATCTGAGCAATTACAGAACTCCTATTTAAAACAAACACAGTGAATATTTGAACAGTATATGGAACCACTGACAATACCTATAACAACGTAATTTGCTTGATTTACACTTAAAAAGTCAACACAGCATGAAATTGCCAGCCCCTGATATTTACTGGCATTTGTAAACAATCACAGATTTTTACAAACAGTCAGTAAATGTACTGGCAGTTAGTCGCATACTGGGAACATGGTACAAGAGAGTGCTAGAGTTCATTACCATTACATTTAGTTTACAAATCCTTCTACATTTGTTCTCCTCTAAAAATTGCTGGTATAAAATTTAATATTCCTCCCAGATATCATATTTATAATTTATTCAGGTGCGCTGTATCAAGTTCAGCAACAGATTTCAATGTAGGTAGAAGAGCATACAAAAAAAGTTTAAGACCACATTCCAGAAATTAAATATTCCTCCCAGTAAGTTTGACTATTAAAAGTCAGAAGTATAGAAAGTTTGTTCTAGGGCAGACAACAAATATCGTACAAATTAAATAAATCCGTGTGCACCTGAATCCTTCAAAAGTTATGAATTAGAAGGATTATCCATAAAAGAATGGGATAGGGGTTAAGGATTCTTAATAGTGCATCAGGGATGGATGGTAAACATATTTATGAGTCTGATCAAGCCTCAAAAAATATTGGATCTTAGACACATTCAATGTTTTTGAAAAAATAACAAAGATGTATTCATACACGAAATACATAAACTTTGTACAAAACTTTAAAAACATTCATATTAGAAGAGAGAGTATTAAAACTGCAGAAAAACTGCAAACCGTCTTCTGAGGTCCAAACGTGTTTCGGGTTCGACTAGTTTCGCCCAGAAGAGGGCTTCGTCGGGAACCCACGATTGAATATATTCTCTATGTAAATACAAAAAAGTACAATAAGCTAACATATCAGGGTAATAGAAAAAATATTACATATTGCAAGATATAAATTGTAACTAGCCTCTAATAAAGAGCATAAGGGATAATACATTTGATCTTTAAAGAAGTTTTTGTATACAATGAAGTCCAAGCGCAATTATGTGGAACGGGAGAGAACACATACCTGGGACAAATGAGAGGAAAATCTCAGGAGAGGGCATCCGCAAAGGCGTAATCTCTAAAATTAGAGAAGAAACCACCAATCGGGCGGGATGGATTATGGTAGCCCTAATTGGGATCACAGAGTCAGGTGTGTTGCTATATGCTGATGATCTAATGGAGAGAGAGTATATTAAATCAAAAAATAGTGATAAAGATGGTTCCCCGAACACTTCTGATAAGTCAGATATAGAACCTCACTTACTAGTGCCTGATGGTGAAGGAACGTGCTTTAACAGAATAAATGCTAAATCCAGAATAAAGGATAAACTGATACTGACCAGTTGAAGTGGCTGCTAAATTGCTATCATGTTTTGAACAATTTACATAACCGGTACCCAACAGATATATGATATATCCATATCTATGAGTCTCTTCTCTCAGATTATTGGACAACAATCATTTGTTTAGGGTTTTCCATATGACATGTAACTTATACTATGATGTATTAAGATTTTTTTTTTTTTTTCTGCCTTAGCTAAATACAGTGGAATCACCTTACTCTTAGACGAAGCTCTACTATTGAGACACTCAGTCAGACTGTACTGCTAATATGACGGGATATTGTGGTAAGGAGTGGGAGGGGTTTGTTGCGGAGGTAAAAAAATCTCGTAATAAGGACGAAGCTACTGAAGAAGATGCCAATCATTTCTTTTTGGGTTCGCAAAAACTTGTTGAAAAGAAAACTCGTTTATTTTGGCATAGGGAATTCTTTGAACAATATATTGAAAATAAGATCATACCGTGGGGTCTAAGGGTGCAGATCTTTCCAAATATCAACAAAGTAGAATCCCACGTTAAAGAAGCGTGGGAAGCTAATCTACAATGTTGCTCTATTAATATGATGCGCATTTTGTGCGAACAATACGGCAGAGACATCGTTGGTATTGATAATGAGATTACTGAATGGCATGAAGCCAACAAAAATGTACACACGTATACTGGATATATGATATACGATAATAAACTCAAAATTCATCTTACCAAATATGCCACAAATTTAATTAAAATCAAAGAAAGTAAATTCCAACGCGACAAAAGGGCTTACGATAGTGCACAGGCCTATAGATGGCCTAGCAATCAACAACGTAAGAACAATAGAAAATCATTTGAGAATAAGATCTCCCCCAAAAATACTAACTCTCCAAGACGTGAATCAGACACCTCGTCTCTATCCTCTTCGTCCTATATCCCCATAGAACGACGCAGTAATACTGACAACAAAAAGAGGAAAAATGACCTGGATAGCAGCCTACATGAGATCTCCCGGTCTCAATTCCCGCTGAAAGACAAACGCTCTCGCTCTCAGAAATCTCGAGGTAGTAACTCTACTACCCTCAATATCAGTACCCTTAGTAACGTCTCAACCACACTGCCCCTACCCACTCCAAATGTAGAGGCCACTTCTATACTGGCACTCCCCATGACCCAAGGGCCACAAGGAGCTACCTCCTCGTCCTCTAGCACTTTAGCGGATATACGACCTGCACCCATCTTTGCAATTGAAAAGAAATCCAGTGTTGCCATTTCTAACTCACAGCAGACATTAAAAGAGCAAGTCCCGGCCCTCACATTGCTGAAGGCCGGGACAGCAACAACATCATAAATCTATCTCCATATCCATTGACTGTAGAACAGGAGACAGTACTCCATCTTGGGCTATCATTTTGCCCAGATGGAGAAGCAGATAAATTTGAATTAGTCAAGGACCTTCACTTATTCGCTCGACGTCTAATGTATAAGGTGCTGTACGATAAGACATGCAATGATCTAAGCCTTACTGGCAACGATAACACCATACTCGATAAAGTATCTATTCGAGAATTACAGGCTCTGCAGGACTTAATGTCACTTTGGGACGAGAGCAACCCCGAGGAAGAAGGCTGGACATATCAATTGCCGGGTGTAATACCCGGTAAATCAGTACAATCAAGACTTAATAGACCGGTTTTTGTGACTCCTAAATCTTACAAACCTAGGTCCAGATCCTTCCCAGTTCTACAGGGGAACCCCAATATTTGGGCGTTTGTTCTACAAGTCACTAAGGAGATCGAGGCTACCAATTGGAGGGTAGGCCCGCGACATAATCTCAGTCCCAATCTTAGGACAGCCATCAATTCTATCCGCAACAATGACGATCTCGTTGTAAAACCCTCCGATAAGGGGGGGAACATAGTTATCATGAGTAGGATAACATACGAGGAGATGTGCCTTAAGATTTTAGGAAATAGAGAGTGGTACAGACATGTACCACCCTCTATGATTATACAAAGTATCAAAGAATATCGCCAGATTCTAAACCGTGCCCGTCAACTTGGCACTATAGATGATACCACTTTACAATTTCTGAACGTAGAGAACCCTACCACTCCCACGTTCTATGCCTTACCTAAAATTCACAAGGGAGTCATACCCCCACCAGGCAGACCAATCGTTTCAGGATGTGGTTCTCTAACAGAGAACTCTAGCAGAATCATCGATGAGTACCTATACCCACACGTACAGAGTCTATTTTCTTATGTCAAAGACACGATAGAATTACTTAAAATTGTCGATGGACTTAGCATCCCCAAAGGGGCATGGCTAGTAGCCATAGACATTGAGGCTCTCTACAATTCAATCCCACATTGTTTTGGAGTACAAGTAGTTAGAAGTTTCCTCAACGAACGTGACAAGAACACCTCGAAGTACAACAACTTTATCATAGAGATGCTGGAGTTTATTTTGACACATAACATCTTTCTGTTCAAACGCTCCCACTACCTCCAGGTACAGGGTGTGGCAATGGGGGCGGGCTGTGCCCCCTCCTATGCCAACCTGTACCTGGGGGGGTGGGAGCGTGATCTTTTTGGGGAGGATACTAACGTTGACTTGTCCGCAGATGTGCTCACCTGGCACCGATACATCGATGATGTATTTATGGTCTGGGCGGGGTCTAAGGAGGATCTGCTAGCGTTTCTTGACAGACTGCAGGTGAACCAGTACAACCTTAAATTCACCTACAGTTTTAGTCAAGAACGCATTACCTTTCTAGATGTGGAACTTTACTTAGACGAGCATGGTTCCCTTTGTTCCACACTTTTCAGGAAACCCACGGCTGGAAACAGCTTATTACATGCCACTAGCTCCCACCCCAAACCCCTCATCAATAGCATTCCGTACAGTCAGTACTTGAGACTGCGACGTAACTGCTCACAGGACGCGGACTTCAAACGAGAGGCTGCACAATTGTATTCACGACTTAAGGACAGAGGCTATACCAAGACATGCCTCCGCAGAGCATTCAATAAGGTTAACCAACTGGAAAGAAATTCGCTCATTTACAAATCAAAAAACGAATCTGAGGTCAGCACTACCAGAATCATTACCCGGTTCAATAGACAACATGAATCAATACGGAAAATATATAAAAAATTCTGGTATTTGCTCACTTCAGATGACAAGATCAGTAAATTCATCAATGCTTCTCCAGAAATTACATTTAAAAGATCCCCTTCTATCAGGGACAAAACTGTGTCCAGTCATTATTCAACTTCATTAATTCCTAAACCCACACATATGGGGACATTTCCTTGTGGTAAATGTAACTTCTGTCGATACATCCTGAAAGGCAGTAGTATCAATCTCCCAAATGGAGAAACGCTGACTCCTAAATTTCGGGTCACCTGCCAAACAATGGGAGTGATATACTTGATGAAATGCAATTGCGGGGCATTCTATGTCGGTAAGACTAAGCGTAACTTTTTGTGTAGAATAAGAGATCATGTACGCTCAGTCAAGAAAAAACTGATGGAGACACCCATCAGCCGACACATAGGATTGTATCACAATCACAACAATTTAACGATGGGGTTTTATGCCTTGGCACATGTACCCCTCAATGAAAGAGGTGGAGACGTCGATAAACGTCTCTTGCAAACTGAAGCAAAATGGATTTATTCATTATGTGCCACCCAACACCCAGGTTTGAACGAAAACATTAGCTATAAGCCTTTCCTATGATTTCTTTCGTGTGTTCCAATCCAGTTTCTTATGGGGCATTTGAATTACTTTGTGTTTGCAATCAGACTGTATATTATACACAGTCAATGACATCTTTTGATTGCATATTTTGTTTAGATTTTCCTTAGTGTCGCCCAACTGTTTGGTCTGCATCTATCCTTTGTTGCAAATACCATCAATTCATCAGTCGTTAAACTCTGATGTCCTTGACCTTTACAGTCCCTCTATATACACACTTTTGAGGACTCTCTCAGTTATTGATGCTTCCGTCACCTGTAATGTATGATCACACTGGTTCTTTAGGCTATTCTAGGGCAAGCTGTTGGTCATCTGGGCTTCTTAGCGCCCCCCAGAGACATGAACTAGTGATATATCACTATCATGCCATATTGTGGGGCTCTTGTTAACAGAAGTGCCTTCCACCTATATACACACATCAATATGTAACAACTTTTGCTTATTACTGTCTTTCATTATCCCTATTTGATGTGCAGTTTGTCTCTTTAGGCATCTCACATAATTACTTACGATCTAACAAAAAATATATGGCAATTATCTGTTTGTATTAATAATATTACCACAGTGTGTGATGAACTCTGTGCGCTTGGTGTGGACCGGGACAGTGCACCAGACAACCTGTGGTTTGAGCGCCTAAATACCATTCTATTTCAGGATATGGGGGTTAACAGCAGTGCCTGACAAGCATGTGTTGCTCTTTAGCATATGTGGGCGGGTAGGGGCCTGTTCCGATGCACACTTCTGGAGCATCGAATCCGAGCGGAGGCTCTGATGCTGGCCAGGTCCGTATTCTGACAAATCCCATTGGCCGAGCGGTGTGTCTGCCCCGCCCATGGGATGTCCACGGTCTCCTCCGTTGATGTGAGCTGAGCAACTCGCTCTGCGTGTCATCACGCATGAGCGGTTTTGTTCCTCTCACAGGGGGAATCCCTGAGACACGTCACTCCTCCGCCCACTACTAATTAGATCTCCGACCCATGACACCAGCTGAGGCGAGGTTGATCTAATGGAGAGAGTCATATAAATAGCCCTGTGAGCTGTCATCACTTAGCGTGGCGCTCAGGAAGAGACAGGTTGCATATTCCACTGCTGACAACACCATTACCTACAGGTACAGTTTGAAATACTTTTTATGCACTTTTTTTGCCATAGATCTATGCTAATCTATTGCATATAGGAACCTTATTGAACTCTATTATTTTCTTTCCTTTTTCCCTCTCTTTACCTGTTGGGCAGACCCGAATTAACCAGTTGCAGCAATAGCTACATATGGACCTGCCTTTAAAGGCACCTCTGGCTATCTATTAGCAAGGTCGGTAATAAGCAAATTTGAGGCTTTTTGTCCATGCCTTTGCATCAGAAGGCTGAGCATCGTTATGTACAGACAGCTCTGTTTTATTATTATTTTTATTTTCAATTATCTATTTTATACTCTCCTATTCTGTGTCGCCTTATGGCCACTAACAAGTTTTCATCAACTTTGCTTCTTATATAGGGTTCCATGATAGCAATTTAGCAGCCACTTCAACTGGTCAGTATCAGTTTATCCTTTATTCTGGATTTAGCATTTATTCTGTTAAAGCACGTTCCTTCACCATCAGGCACTAGTAAGTGAGGTTCTATATCTGACTTATCAGAAGTGTTCGGGGAACCATCTTTATCACTATTTTTTGATTTAATATACTCTCTCTCCATTAGATCATCAGCATATAGCAACACACCTGACTCTGTGATCCCAATTAGGGCTACCATAATCCATCCCGCCCGATTGGTGGTTTCTTCTCTAATTTTAGAGATTACGCCTTTGCGGATGCCCTCTCCTGAGATTTTCCTCTCATTTGTCCCAGGTATGTGTTCTCTCCCGTTCCACATAATTGCGCTTGGACTTCATTGTATACAAAAACTTCTTTAAAGATCAAATGTATTATCCCTTATGCTCTTTATTAGAGGCTAGTTACAATTTATATCTTGCAATATGTAATATTTTTTCTATTACCCTGATATGTTAGCTTTTTGTACTTTTTTGTATTTACATAGAGAATATATTCAATCGTGGGTTCCCGACGAAGCCCTCTTCTGGGCGAAACTAGTCGAACCCGAAACACGTTTGGACCTCAGAAGACGGTTTGCAGTTTTTCTGCAGTTTTAATACTCTCTCTTCTAATATGAATGTTTTTAAAGTTTTGTACAATGTTTATGTATTTCGTGTATGAATAAATCTTTGTTATTTTTTCAAAAACATTGAATGTGTCTAAGATCGAATATTTTTTGAGGCTTGATCAGACTCATAAATATGTTTACCATCCATCCCTGATGCACTATTAAGAATCCTTAACCCCTATCCCATTCTTTTATGGGTAATCCTTCTATTAAAAGTCAGACAAAGATATAAACAAAACTACAGTATTTAACTAGCAAAAGCCAGCTTAAAGGATATTTTCCTTTGCTGGCCCAAAGTGGCTACTGATCGCTGTGAACTAAGAGCTACATGGATAGTAACAATGAGCTTTTAGGAAACAAAAGCACATAAAAAAAAATGCAAAAATTAAGTCACTTTGAATATGTGATATGAAGGCTCCCGTCTCTAGCATTTAAGGTTGGGTTGCATTATGTACTGAAATGTATTTTTTATTATTTGAGTGGGTAGGCACTACAACTCCCACTGTGTGATCCACAGAAAAAGATGAGAATTTTTTTTTTCAACCACGATAGAAACAGCAAAATTCATTTTTTTTTGGTAAAACTAGCAAGGAATGTCTGATTAAAAGGTGTTTATGTTTCGAGTGGGGCAATTCTACTTACTTCCTCTCTCAGTGACCACTTTTTTTTTCCCAGTGGTCACACAGTAATAAAAGCCTAAAAATGGTACACCTTTCCACATTTTCCAAAAAAAAGTAATTGGCAGGCAGAGATATCATATTTATAATTTATTCAGGTGAGCTGTATCAAGTTCAGCAACAGATTTCAATGTAGTTAGAAGAGCATACAAAAAAAGTTTAAGGTCACATTCCAGAAAGCTTGGTGCCTGGGTTTGTCCAGACCTACAGTATGGTTTATTAAAAAATCCTCATTATTTTTTTGTAAAATGTATTCCGTTTGTACGTGCTAATATCTGCCAAAGGCACAAGAAAACGTTACAGATTATTTTACCATTTAACGGCGTATTGACAGGTGTGCAGGTCATATGGCTATGGAGAACAATGACATTTATTGTATAGATGGGTTTCATTTTGAAATCTAGAAGTTGCTAATCATTTTTCTAAGCTTCAAAACCTCACATCTCTTGGAGGTTTTTTTCAAAGCGAAACGAAACAGAAACCTCTGAGTTAGCGTACAAGTAACAAAAGTGCTGAAAAGAAAGATTTGTTCCAAATCACTCAACCATGTGGAAGGGCATAATGTTCATGCTTGGTGCAGTGTTTAAAATTCTTTTTTGCTAGGGACATCCTGCCATTCCACTGTTATCGTTTACATTATATACTGTATTATGTTTTGGTTAACACGGATATTTTATGTCCTATGCAATACAAATATTATGCCACTAGGCCCAAAAACAGTTTGATGGGAGAATCTAAATTAAGAAATCTACATCAGCCTTTAAGTCAGTTAAAAAAGTCTTCTAATCAAACAGTTTTCTGGGGGCTTGTGTAATATCTGTGTTAAACTCCTCAAGCTATATAATTGCTAGCTCTACTAGGAGATCCAGACTTACACATTTTCTGTGTTTACCATTTCCTTCTACTGTAGCTATGGTAAGTTTACTCTTTGTAAGCTCTAGAAAAGCCTAATTATTTTAACTGCATATGGATATAGACACCAGGGGCCAGATTCTGAGAGAATTAGATTAGCGTAGAGTAACAGAAATACACTACGCCGCCGTTTTTTACCTGGCTCTACGTGGAATCCCGGTAGATTTTGTCCAGTAAACGATGGCGGCGTAGAGTATTTCTCCCGGCGCAAGCCAACTACGCGAGTAGGGGGCGTGAAGCATTTAAAATAGGCGCGTTCCCGCGGCGATCGAACTGCGCATGCTCCGTTCAGAAATTTCCCGCCGTGCATTGCGCGAAATCACGTCGTTACGTCATTCGTTGTTTGAGTAGCGTCGTTTACGGACATTTCTATTCCCGATCGACTTACGTAAAAAAAAAAAAAAAAAATTTAATTTGACGCGGGAACGACGGCCATACTTAACATGGGCTATGCACCGTTAGACCAGCAAAAAGCTGGTCTAACAGTACGTAAAAAAAAATAGACGTAAGCGATTGCGAAGACCACTCGTATCTTCGTGGATCGCCGTAAAAACTCATTTGCATATCCCGACGCATGAAAACGACGCAAACTCCTCCCTGCGGCCGCAAAAATATCGCAGCGTAGATCCGAAGGCTTACGAAGACGTAAGCCTCTCGGATCG
Organism: Rana kukunoris; assembly: GCA_029574335.1. Lineage (NCBI taxonomy): Eukaryota > Metazoa > Chordata > Amphibia > Anura > Ranidae > Rana > Rana kukunoris. The sequence goes on from CM056049.1 coordinate 521,823,127, forward strand.
AAGCCCGAAGCCGCCGTATCATGGTTTGAGGATTCAAACTAGTGATACGGCGCGCAAAATTTGAAATTACTCCTGTCTAACACCAGTTAGACAGGCGTAATTGCTCTGTGAATCTGGGCCCAGGTGTCCCCGAGAAAGGGACATTACTAATTCTTTCCAAAGCCAAATTGTTGAAGGATACCAAAAACTAAATAGTATATAATTGTTGATGCAAAGTTTCCTTTTGAAAGTAAAAGTACAGTATAATGTGAGAACATATTTGTGATATTATTGTAGTGTTTGATTATAATATATTAAATATAGAGCTTCATGATATTAAAGTCATGCCTAAACCAAGAACAGGCAGTAGCAGAGCTGTCAGCATAGTCAGTACATTACTAAGGACAAGTGACAAAGCATATAGTGTAAGCAGCAATAAAATAATAACCATAATACTATGTTACATTATGACAAAATGATTAATGCTCTTGCACACAATTACAAAATCCCTAATACAAACGTCTTTAAACTATAGCTTCCTTAAACTTTTTGTAGAACTACAAACCCCAGCTTGCATTGAAGATTTTAGCTGAGAAGACATTTTTTGACTGCATTATGGCCCATACACACGATCCGAATATCGGCCGATGGATCGTACGACTTTTTTCGCTTAATAATCGCAAGTAAAATAAAATAGGTTATTAACCACTTAAGACCCGGACCAAAATGCAGGTAAAGGACCTTGCCCCTTTTTGCGATTCGGCACTGCGTCGTTTTAACTGACAATTGCGCGGTCGTGCGACGTGGCTCCCAAACAAAATTGGCGTCCTTTTTTCCCCACAAATAGAGCTTTCTTTTGGTGGTATTTGATCACCTCTGCAGTTTTTATTTTTTGCGCTATAAACAAAAATAGAGCGACAATTTAAAAAAAAATTCAATATTTTTTACTTTTTGCTATAATAAATATCCCCCAAAAATATATAAAAAAACATTTTTTTTCCTCAGTTTAGGCCGATACGTATTCTTCTACATATTTTTGGTAAAAAAAAACGCAATAAGCATTTATCGGTTGGTTTTCGCAAAATTTATAGCGTTTACAAAATAAGGGATAGTTTTTTATAATTTTTTTTTTTTTACTACTAATAGCGGCGAACAGCGAATTTTTTTCGTGACTGCGACATTATGGCGGACACTTCGGACAATTTTGACACATTTTTGGGACAATTGTCATTTTCACAGCAAAAAATGCATTTAAATTGCATTGTTTACTGTGGAAATGACAGTTGCAGTTTGGGAGTTAACCACAGGGGGTTCTGTGAATTTGAGTGTTCCCTGTGTGTGTGTTTACAACTGTAGGGGGGTGTGGCTGTAGGTGTGACGTCATCAATCGCGTCCCCCTATTACAGGGATGACACGATCGATGCTGCGGCCACAGTGAAGCACGGGGAAGCCGTGGTTACACACGGCTCTCCCCGTTCTTCAGCTCCAGGGACGGATCGCCGCACTGCAGTGGCGATCGGGTCCGCGAATCCCGCGGTCCCATTCCTGGAGCTTCGGACCGGGTCACGGGTGCGCGCCCGCAGGCGCGCGCCCGTGAACAACGGCTGGGTACTAAAATCAATGTATATATACGTTGATGTGTCCAGCCGTGCCATTCTGCCGACGTATATGTGCAGTAGGTGGTCCTTAAGTGGTTAAACTCACGAAAATTCTCGTACGACAGAAAAAAAAGATCGGAAGTGATGTCACGTGTTGTAATGTATTTGTATTGTATTGTCAGACGACGGCTGTACTGACTAAACGAAAATCGTAAGATCTGACATCGTACGAGGAAAATTTTCGCGCATGTCGAAAAATATCGGATGAACGGTCGTGATCGGCTCTCGAAAGTAGTGTACACACGATCCGAAAATCGTACGATCCATCATCGGACAATCGTTTTCGTCCAATATTCGGATCGTGTGTATGTGCCATTAGGCATACTGGGTTAATTTCAGTCTATAGCAGAAATTTAGAGATTCAAAAATCTTTACCTCTAATGCCCTGTACAGACGACCGGTTTTCCTGACATGCCAAAACCCCAAATTTTTCCCGACGTGATTCCTCTCAAGCCTGACTTGCATACAGCTGGATGTTCGGGGTTCGGTGGGTTCGGCCGAGCTTCGGAAAAAAGTCCAGGTTCGGGACCCGAACTTGACCCCAACGCGAACCCCATTGAAGTCAATGGGGACCCACATTTTTGACTACTAAAATCTCTAAAAAACTAAGGGAAAGGACTAGAGGGCTGCAAATGGCAGCAAAATGTTGGTAAGAGCATTGCAAGTACTCTGCAATCAAATGTGGATAGGAACATAACTTAAAATAACATAAAATACATAAATAAATAAATAAATCTTGACAAGCAGGAACTATCCCCAATGATGGGACACTATTCCTCCTACTGATACCAATGATGGGGCACTATTTCTCCCACTGACACAAATGATGGGACACTATTCCTGCCAATGATACCAATGATGCGGCACTATTTCTCCCACTGACACAAATGATGGGACACTATTCTTCCCAATGATGGGGCACTATTTCTCCCACTGACACAAATGATGGGACACTATTCTGGTGCAATTAGATTTGTGAAGTAGGACTGACTCCTAACTAATTCTCTCCCTATAAGCACAATCAGGAACCTTCAGTAGCTAATGCAGAGTATGTAACAGGAACATATGCAGTGCTGGTGCAATATGCAGAGTATCTGACAGGAACATAGGCAGTGCTGGTGCAATATGCAGAGTATCTCACAGGAACATATGCATTGGTGATGCAATATGCAGAGTATCTGACAGGAACATATGCAGTGCTGCTGCTATTCGATTTGTGAAATAGGACTGACTCCTAACTAAATCTCTCCCTATAAGCACAATCAATCAGGAACCTTTCCCTAATGTAGCTAATGCTATGTAGATCGATCGCTGAGTATTGTAATTTAATTTCTGAAGCAGGAAAATCCTATCTAAATCTGTCCCTGAGAGCAGCAGCTGCAGCAGCCTTTCCTTACCCTAGCTAAAGCAGAGTGACAAGCTGTGCTGTGTGCCTCTAGCTTATATAGAGGCTAGGCCACATGGTCGGTCACATGCTGCACTGGCCAATCACAGCCATGCCATTAGTAGGCATGGCTGTGATCGCTTCTAGATCACACAAGTAAAAGAAATGCTGATTGGCTGCCCTGCATCGTGCCGTTACATAGCCGAACTCTGAACCCGAACTTTCAGCAAATTATTCGGTTTCGGGTCCAAAAAAAAACAAAGTTTGGTACGAACCCGAATTTTACAGTTCGGGTTCGCTCAACCCCAGTAGTGTGTGCGAGGCATAACAGCTAAGCAAAGGCTTTTTACTGCACACCTTGCAGTAAAACACACCATAATCTGTAAATAATGTTTAGTGTCCCTGAATAATTACTTTTCAAATGTAGATTCTATTATTGAGTTTCGATATTAGCAAGCTAAGAATAGGGTTGAGGTCAGTTTCCAGTCACTCTGCCTGATGAAATGTCCCACCCTTTGAATATACCTCCAAACAATCTTAGATGAGAAAGAAAACCCTTTCAGTACGAACTTTGCAGAATAATGCAACACTCCCTACCACACAACCACAACAATGAATAATGTGTAAAATGTTACATTTAAACATATGTTTTAACCATTGTTTTTTCTTTATTCTGGATTTTGAAAAGAGCAAATGCAACAATTAAGAAGTTGGAAGAAAGATCTTGTGTAGAATAACATTTTAGTTGGTAATATTGTACATTATTTTAAATAGATCTAAACTTTAGGCCAAAAAGAGGGACAGAGGGATTTGACTGTGACAGTCACTCCAAATGAGGGACAATTAGGAGGAATAGTTTAACAGCTGACATGTGACCTACTGCTATGGTGTCTGGGCCTGGGGTAAGTATTACACCATTTTTTTTACTTAATTAAAATGATTGGATGGAGGGGTGTACATATGTATAGGTCTAAATGAGGGTTCAAAGGGTCACTAAAGGAAAAAAAAATTGCTGAAATTACTGTTTACAGGGTATAGAGACATAAAAGTTAACTGATTCCTTTTCAAAATGATTAAAAATAGATACAAATCAATCATATAATGTGCCTGCAGGTTAGTTTCACTTTTGAACTGGCTTCATGTTTCTGCAAAGTAGAAATAGACACACAGAACAAAAACAAACAAATCCAGGGCAGTGTTTTGTTTTTAAAATGAATCTGATCTGGTTCTGGGAAGTTTTAGACACACCGTAATGACAGCTTAGACCACCCTGAGAAAGCTCCCAGTACTGTGGTTATAAGGAAACAGACAAGCAGGAAGTGTGGAGAACAGAACAGGATTACAGCAACTTCTAAGCAAAAACGAACAATAAGGACATGAAACCAGTGCTGCAGTAAGGTGAAGTAAGCTATTAAGCTAAAAAAATTCCTTTAGTGATCCTTGATTCACAAAATAATTTGTGGGTAGGTCAGGCTGACAGGTTGGTCATCATGTCCTCCATGTTTCCCCCTTCATTGGGCACCAAGCAAGGGTCACATGAGAGGTCTACCCAAGGCACCTGTGACAGGATTACTTGGCTACACATGGGGTACCTTAATTCTGTGCCGTTAGGGAATACTTGACTTTAAAGTGGTAGTAAACTCTGTTCTGCCACTTGTACCTACAGGCAAGCCTATAATAAGGCTTACCTGTAGGTATAGTGAATACCTCCTAAACTTGCACAGTTAAGGAGATATTCAGAGTGCATACAGCTGGTGACATGTGCTCTGAAGGTCTGGCATATAGTGCCTGACCTTCAGAGCCAGTACTGTAAATGGCAGCTCCCATGTGCATGCACTGCGGTTTACTATTGCTTTGAGGCAAGCCTCCACTATTAACCCCCCTGGCGGTATTCCTGAGTGTGGCTCGGGGTGGAATTTCAGAACCAAAAGCGGTAACCCCAAGCCAGACTCGGGATCGCCCCGCAGTATTCACAGGCAGGAAATTACTTAACTTGTCCCTGGATACTGCCTCTCCACTGTGTGATCAAGTGGTGTCCTGTGTGCCTGTGTGCCGCCGAGCTCTGTTCCCTGCGACGTTACGAGGCACGTGGGCAAAGATCGGCGCCAAATTCAAAAAAGTAAATAAACACATTACATACAGTATACTGTAATCTTATAGATTACAGTACTGTATGAAAAAAATACACATCCCCTTTGTCCCTAGTGGTCCTACATGCACTTTTATATAATAAATAGTGTTCTTTCTGCCTGGAAACTGGAGATTGTCCATAGCAACCAAAAAGTGTCCCTTTATGTCAAAAGTGGTTTTAGACCAGCTAGAAAACAGCGATAATAAATTATAATCACTTGCAGAATTGAGCGATAGCGATTTGTGGGTGAAATTCGTCATCAAAAAATAAAAGTAATTACAGTGACAATTCTGCAACTGAGCAAATTTCAGTGATATTAATTTGATTACATTATTGAATAATGTTTATTATAATTATATTAATATTTGTAATAATTATTTATAATTATTTATTATATTACAATTTATAATTTTGTTTTTCAAATTTTATTATACCCAGGATGTCTACTAGACTCTTGTTTGGACAGATGTAAAGGGGAGTTCCACCCACAATTTCACTTTTTAAATATAAATACCCCTGTAATACACAAGCTTAATGTATTCTAGTAAAGTTAGTCCGTTTTGTTAGATTGTTACATCATTTAGATTAGTTTTATAAGTTTATTAGTTTATAATCTAGAAATAGACCGTGGCCATCTTAAGTGTGGGCATCATGAAGCCAGGCTGTATGACTTCCTGGATTTCAGCTTTGCATATCTCGAATTACCCTAAGGCCGCGTACACACGATCAAATTTGTCCGCTGAAAACGGTCTGATGGACCGTTTCAGCAGACAAATCCGATCGTGTGTACGGGCTAGCGGACAGGTTTGTCCATCGGACAAATTTCAAAGCATGCTTTGAAATTTGTCCGCTACAAACCTGTCCGTCGGATATGTCCGCTGGTTAGTACGGGAAACCAGCGGACATATCTTCCCGCACATGCGTCGTATCCTGTGAATGGATCCGACGCATGCGCGCGGAAGTGTTTACTTCCTGGTGCGGTGACGTGGCGGCGTCAACGTCACCGCCGCGTCACCACGCTGTCTGCCGGCGGGGATTTTGATCCGATGGTGTGTACACGCCATCGGACCGAAATCCGATGAGACATGTCCGCTCTAAACTGTCCGTCGGACAAGTTTGAGCGGACATATCTCATCGTGTGTACGAGGCCTTAGAATTACAGGCCTACAATGTAAAACTCCAAATTTCCATGCAAAATAATGGTACCGCTTTCAGCACCTAAAATCTGAAATAATCATACCGCCAGGGAGGTCAAAGAAGAAAGTACACCGTGTACACGTGCACCGTAACTGTTCTCCAGTTAACTCTAGGGTCCCTGTGTCAATGTAAACCTTCCCTGTAAACTGCATTTATGGGGGACATGTTTCTATGGAAAATGGACTGCTCACGGAGAGAGTGACAACAACCCCCACCTACAAGAGGCTATCCCACCTATCTCAGGCACATGCTTAACGACAGGCTGGTAGTAAGTCTTCATACCCCAGTACTTTAGTGGTCTGAACTATAGAATGGTGCCAGTTATGTGCAAAAGACATTACAAAGTCCAACACGTGGAGACTTTTTTTCCCCCCTACATTCTTAACCCTAACTCCGGCTGTATGCTGCCGCAGTATCTCTGCAAAGGCAGTGTCCATGTAAAATACCAAGTCCATCAGAGGCATTCTACAGCAGCTAGTGTCTTTAGAGTGAACCCCAAGCTCTGACAGTCTTTACATTCCAGTAGTAGTATGCCACATTCTTCTGTTCCTCACAGGTGCCATTATCTGTCTTTTTCCATTACGGGTACCAGGCCTCTATGCTAGGAGCTCTCTTCCTCCATCCACATCTAATCACACATGGCTCTGGACCACTCTCCCTCTTTTATAACACAGGAGCAGTGGGTCGGACCCAGAGAAAAACCTGACAAAAATCCAAAGTATCGGAAAATGTATGGGTATTGGGCATAAGTCACTGCAATGTGAGGTATATTGAGCATTATGGGCTGCAATGTGAGACATGTTCTTTAGTCCAACGCATAATGTGCAGATTTCTGGGTGTAATGTGCTGCATTAAAAGGTATGCTGGCTGTAACATTATGCAAGGAGATGTTGGTGGAAAATAGCCATTCTATGCCACCCCAGAACCATCTCTACCGCAACACCAGTCAGCACAAATTGATTAGGTAATAAGCTTTCAACTAGTAGAGGGACACATAGAATGACAGACACCTTGGTCTCCTAACCATATTGCCTGATCTCACTCAAAAACTGACCTAACATATGCTGAGTCAGGTACTGTAACAACATTTGTTTATATTACTTGGGGGAGGCATCGTATGCTGCTAGTTCATAATGGCCATTAGCCATTTCCTTCAAGAGTATTTCAAAGTAAAGATTGGAGTGGCTCGTATGCTTCTGAATGGCATGGAAAGAGCTAAAACCTATTTTACAAGCTAACACACATATTGTACGTATTTTGCTGACCATACAATCTCCTTCACTTAATTTACATCTTAGTTTGCTGAGAATGAATGCTGGGAAGCAATAAGCAATGTTTTTTGAACAGGGGTTGTGCTCCAAAGTTAGTTATACACATATAAATCTTTCTCAGGCTGATCAAGAGAAGCCTAAAAGATTCCTCCATCCATGATGCAAAGAATGGATGGAGGAACTTCTGTCTATTGCTAACTATTGTATTTGGACAGCTGGCACTCATGGACAAATTTCAATTTGACTCCTTCCACAAAATTTGATTGAAAAATCAACATTTTTTGAACTGGGCCAGCCTTTAGAATATACTGTCATTTTTTTCTCCTCCAGGGCCAGGTAATTTCAGTGATTCTTTAACAGACCAACATAAAATGAATAATTTGTGCATTAAAATATCAAAGCAATCAAGCCTTTTGATACTAATCAGATTTTAGTTAATTCCCATAGCTGTAAATGTCTGGGACGTTCTCTTGTACATTTAATCTATTATGCAAATTAATTATTTTTTCTTTGACTTTTTATTTTGTACACTAAATGTTTAAAGTATTGAAATGTATCTGCTGGTGACTTCATATTGTTCTTTATTAATGTAGTCTATAGGAGTTGTATTGAGTGGCTGCAAAAAAAACAGTGATCCTGTTATGATTTAACCTGCAGTTTTCCTGTCTGTGTAATTTTTACCTCCTTGCTGCAGTGCTTCACCTGTCCTCATATTCTTTTCAGATGTGTTATTTGAAGTCCCTGCTCACCTATGGGCATTGCCTGCTATTCTTTGGGTTAATATTTCCTTTCCCTTTCATCATTTCCTGGCTGCCTCTTATTTTGGTTTCGTATATAACACACGCTTAATGCAGCCAGTGTTGCCTGAGCAACTTCCTAGTTTTCTGAGCTCCTGTTTGCGTAGTGTTTTGTGTATTCAGTGTTTGACTTCCCGTGTGCCTTCACCTGCGTTGGTCTTCCATTTGTGCTTGTTTGCCACCTACTCTGACCCAAGCTTTTTTCCCAGATCCTCGTCTGTCTCCTGTCATCTGTACTCTGCATATGCAAGTGGCTTCTGTGTCATCAGCTGGGCATACCTGGGTGCCAAGACCTGGTTCCAGCTTGCTGCCAGTCTGTCCCCACTATCAGGGGCCCTGGTGAAAAAACAGTCTGGGGCTTATGCCGCGTACACACGGTCGTTTAAAAAGGTCGTGTGTAGGCTCCAGAGCATTTTATTCGACAACCATTAAAAATTTAGAACAGGCTCAGTGTTTTCTCATAGTTTTTCAAGTCGTCGTTTTTCCCATCATGAAAAACAGTCATGTGTACGCTTTAACGACAGGGGAAAAAAGCGCATGCTCAGAAGCAAGTTATGAGATGGGAAATTAGCATAATCAGCCCAAAGGGTGGTGCCATTCGAATAGAACTTCCCCTTTAAAGTGCTGTCGTACATGTTGTCAAGCATTTTTTATTACGATCGTGTGTATGCAAGGCAGGCTTGTTTTTTTTTCCATGACATGAAAAATGGGCGTGTGTACGTGGCTTTAGACTTCACTCCCTGGTTTGGCGTTCTACAAGGGCTTACTAACATAGAAACCTGCCAGATCCTGCCAGTTCTTCTTGGTTCCTGCTTGAATCTGATTAAGCCAAGCACAGAAGCAGATCAGTGCTGGTGTGGTAAGTTTGGGTCCCTGGGTTTGTCGCTCAGAGGTAAAAGACACCATGCCAACTCATGTACCTGTATTCCCAGATTTGCAGTCGTGCCCCTAACCCAGCCCTGCTCTGTCAAATGACAAAGGATCCAATTAGGAGCCTCACTGTCTGCTAAAAACTACGGGCCAGATTCACGTACATTGGCGCATATTTTGACCGGCGTATTGCACCTCCTTTATGTTAGACCGGCGCAATGGAGAGGCGCAATCACCGTATCCTCGTAGTATTTGCACAGAAATTTGCGCCGGTGTAACGTAAATTCTGAGGCGTAAGGCGGAGTAGTTTCATTGAAATGAGCCGTGACCCCAAGCAAATGAAGGGCCGGCCGGATTGCGCATGGGCACATGAAGCAGACCATGGTCAGCACCTCTGTGCGCATGCTCACAACTCGGGAACGGCGCAATCAGTGAAATTGGAAGTGGACCCGGGCAACTTAGTGAACTACGCAGAGAGCTTAAATAGACAGACACAAACGCCCTTCCTTTGCATAAGTACATCCCGTTGTATCCCTTCCTATACAGCAAGGTGCTTTTGTTCTGTTGTGTGTTCGCGTTTGTGGCGTTGTGACTTGTCTTTGTGATATTTGTTGACTGTTTGATCTAGTGTTTTGTAGAATATATTTGATAGTGTTTTTTGGTGACTGGTTGTGAGACTTTTTGGTTGATAGATTTTGTTTGTTTGTTTTGTTGCTTGATTTTTCCTGCTTGTTTTTGTGTGTGTTTTTTGGTGATTGTTTGGGAGAGAGTTGTTGTATGAGTATGACTGAGAGGAAGCGCAAGAGCAATTTTTCTTTGGGGGAGAAACAAATTATTGCCCAGGCCCTTACCCAATATGGCCGTTTCCTTCACGGCCCGGAGAGTGTCAACACCACCCCGGCCAAGAAGAAGGAGATTTTGCAGAACATTACCGACCAGGTAAATTCATTGGGGGGAGGGGGAGACCCGGAATGCAAGGGGATCGTAAAGAAGATCAATGATCTCCGGTGTCTGGTCCGAAAGAAGCTGGCCAAAATGGCAGCCCATGCCAGGGGCACTGGAGGGGGCCCACCATGCCCTGTTAGGCTGAAAGTGGAGGAGCGTGCGGTGGCCCAGACCTTTAATAGGCAACAAGTGGAGGGCCTGCCTGGCTATGACTCCAGTCAGGAGCCCGTGATGACAGGTAAGGTTTTTTTTGTCCTATCTGGTGTGTAGCATGTGTGGTGGGGGGGGAATATGTGGCAAGTGTGTGGATCCTCCAACCTGTGAATGTTTTGTGTCATCCACAGATGTGCAGGAGGGTGCTGGGCCAGCTGGCCTGACTGCACCATCCCCGGGACACCAGCCTGATGAGGACCCCCAGACAAGGCCGGAGTCCTCGGAGGAGTTGGAGGAGGAGGAGTTTAAGGAGGAGGAGGATGTCATGTCAGACAGTGGATTGTTATTTTTGGAGGAGTCTTCCCCTCTGGCTGGCAGCAGCCAGCCCTCCATAAGGGGTAGCCCCTCCCACTCCTCCCCCAACAGGGCTCCCCTCCCAAGGCCCTCCCCTTCTCCCCGGCCACAAGCATTAGCTGGAGGCAGGAAGTCGTCCCAGAAGACCAGGGGGATGGCCGAGGTTCTGCCCGCCAATCTCAGAAGAAACCAGTCCCTTCAGACCCACCATCTGGGACAGATTTTGGTGCGGATGGAGGAGAGCCTGTCCTCCATAAAGGATACGCTTGGGGACCTGGACTGCCACTCCCTGGCTCTTACAAACTGCCTAAATGAACTGCAGACTACTACAGCAGACGTTGGGCAGAATGTGAGGGCCCTCACCCAGGCTATCCAGGCCAATACGGCAACACTAAGTGCTGGCCTGACCAGAATTGCCGTGGCCTTGGAGGGCAGGCCGCCAGGTGGGCAGAGACCAGGGGCTGCTCCTCCTTCCCCGGATTACCCCCCCATGAGCCTCCCCTTAGGAGCCGGGGCAGTGGCCGTGGGTGCCCCAGGCGTGGGTCACGCCAGCGGCATTAATTTGGTTTCCCCCTTCTTCTTTTTTTCTGGACTTTTTTTTTTTTACTTTTTTCTTTTTTTGCTGGAAATTTTTTTTTTTTGCTAGGGACCACAGTGGTGTGCATGCATGCATTCTCATTGTGCCATGATTAATGTGTGTGTTTAATGTGCAAAGATGCCTGATGTGAGCTGTCTCCTGGCTGCTCTTCCCTCAGAAGACGGGGTAGCCTCGGTTAGGGGGGATTGTCTGGTTCAGGGGTCAGGTCATCACGTATGTCAATCTGCAGGCCCTTTCTTACTGCGAAGTTGTGCAGCAGGCAACATGCACCGATGATCTGGCACATGAAGTTTGGGGAATACAACAGGGTCCCCCCAGACTTATCCAGGCATCGGAAACGTGACTTCAGGAGACCAAAGGTGCGCTCCACCACTGCACGTGTGTGAGCGTGGGCTTCATTGTATCTTTCCTCTCCTGGGGTTTGGGGGTTCCGGATAGGAGTCATGAGATGGGGTCCCAGTGCATATGCAGAGTCACCTGTAAGGGAAAAAACAGGAGGATGTTAGTCATGCATGTGCACCTTGTGATGTGTGCATCATGGGGGGGACAGTCATGCCTGCCACCCATGTCACTCACCAACCAGCCAGGTGTCCCCATACACGTTCTGTTTGAATTCCATTGGGATGGGGCTCTGATTGTATATGTAGCTGTCATGGCTGGATCCGGATTGTTTGGCACGGACGTGCCATATGAGGCCTTGGGCATTGACTATCACCTGTACGTTGATGGAATGCCAATGCTTCCGATTGCGGTATATGTGCTCTGTCTCATGGGGGGGCTGGAGTGCCACATGTGTGCACTCAATGGCCCCCACGGTGCATGGGAATCTGGCAATTCTGTAGAAATCTGTCATTGCCTTCAGCCGCAGGTCCTCAGTGGTTGGTTTGATGATTTGGTTGGCCATGCGTCTGAGGATTGCGGGGACAACCTGGTGCACACATCTGCTCATGGAGGATTGTGATATCCCAGCCACCACTCCACTTGTTCTTTGAAAAGAGCCACTGGCAAGGAAATGGAGTGTTGCCAGGACCTTGACCAGTGGCTGCACTGCATGTGAGCGGTGTGTTGGGCTGGTAATGTCCTCCTGCAAGATTGTGGTTAATTCGAGGATGGCATGAGGGGTGAATCTGAAGATGCGATACACCTCAGAATCACTCATGCCAAAGAGGTCTATGCGTGTGCGGTATATCCTCTCCCATGCCCTCCTCCGTGCCCTCCTCCTTCTTTGCTCCTCTAAAGTCATTAGTATAGCTATGAGCAAGGATGCCCCTGGCATGTTGGCATACAGATTGTTGTCCAGCAAGTGTGACTGCTCAGCTCCTCACTAACAGTGTTGCTTTCTCTGACATGTAGACGGATTGTCTAATTTTATTCCACGTTTTATATGGACTAATTTTAGACAGGACGTGCAGCTGTTGCGCACAGCACGTAGCCTGCGCTGCACCAACTTACTTTTGTGGATCCCCGTAACTCCCTCATTTGCATATTTGAATAGCAAATCAATGGTGTGTCTAGCGCAGTTTTGCGCGGACGGATACGCCGGTCTATCGAAATTATGCCGGTCCAAAAAAAGTAGATTTCATGCGTATATTGTTTTGGGGATGTGGCGTATCGATACGTATTCGCAAATTTAAACTTACGCCGCGCATCTCCGGTAACGCCGGCGTAATGGCTCTGTGAATCTGGCCCTACATGTTGAGACCTACTCCCCATGATGGGAAAGAGGAACAGAATGGAGGCTGTTTGATCATTTGATCATAGAATAAACCAGAATAAAATGTGATGAACTTTTTTCCATAATAGTTGTTAATACATACACAAAATGTTGCAGTATTATATAGTACATTTTTTGTATTGTCTTTACAAATACTTTAATGAAACATATTTTATTAGATGAAATATTATAAGGCATATTTGGTCTTTACTGTACAGAAACCCACTTAAGTGTGTGGCATTTTTCTCCCTTAATCCCCTTGAGGCACCAAGTGTTTTTATTTCAGAGATGTTTCTGTTCAACACCTTATATCTTCTAACGTTGTACCCTAACATATTACTTATTTATTTTTGGGACAGATAGGGCTTTAATTTGGTAACAGATATGTATACATATATTTTTATTGACCCTGCACATATTGATTATTGTCCAGCCTGGCAAAAGTTAAAACTGACGCTGGCATATTGAACTTCTGCGGAGAGCCAGAATGCAGAAGACATTGATCTATAGCTTCAGGAACATACTGGACAGAGCTGCAACAGCTCATTACAGTCCCAGTGTAAACTTTAGTAATGAGCAAATGTGCTTTGGTTTGATTTGGATAATTGTCAAACTCTGTAAAATCCACAAATTGCAAACTTTAATCCAAACCGCACAAGTCAATAGTAATCAAATCTCAAAATTGAATTCTGTTAATTTTGAAGGCTTATAGGCAAGGGACTGTAAAGCTAAGGGAAAATAGAAAATATTGTTCAGCTCGGAATAACCTTCTCTATTTTATGTGAATGTGCTTAGTGATATTGGGGGGGTGGGGTTTGCAAGGTGCCTTTAAATTGTATCTATGGTAAAAAAATAATAATTGTATATTTTTTTTTTTAATAATCTGAACAATTTAGAAGTTTGAAAATGTACTTTTTAAAGAATCCCACGCCTTTAGTTCCTTAAGTTTGGTGACAATTATTTACTAGTTATAAAACAAATGGACTAGTGCACTTGGAGTCTTATAATCAGATGCTGCTGGCACACATTGGTGATAATGAAACAAACAGCAAAAAATGTATATGCGTTACGTTGTGCTAATGACATTGAAACAGTGACAATATAAATACCAACAAAAATTCAATAAAATAAACAAATAAAAATACAAATAAAAAGTGATAATGAGTCCAAATTAATATTTAAAAATTGTTCAATATATGAATGGCAAATATTCTTCTTAAATTTTCCAAGGTGCTTAACCACTTAAGACCCGGACCAAAATGCTGCTAAAGGACCTTGCCCCTTTTTGCGATTCGGCACTGCGTCGTTTTAACTGTCAATTGCGCGGTCGTGCGACGTGGCTCCCAAACAAAATTGGCGGCCTTTTTTCCCCACAAATAGAGCTTTCTTTTGGTGGTATTTGATCACCTCTGCGGTTTTTATTTTTTGCGCTATAAACAAAAATAGAGCGACAATTTTGAAAAAATTCAATATTTTTTACTTTTTGCTATAATAAATATCCCCCCAAAATAAATATAATTTTTTTTTTTTACTCAGTTTAGGCCGATACGTATTCTTCTACCTATTTTTGGTAAAAAAATCGCAATAAGCGTTTATCGGTTGGTTTTCGCAAAATTTATAGCGTTTACAAAATAAGGGATAGTTTTATTGCATTTTTATTATTTTTTTTTTTTACTACTAATATCGGCGATCAGCGATTTTTTTCATGACTGCGACATTATGGCGGACACTTTGGACAATTTGGACACATTTTTGGGACAATTGTCATTTTCACAGCAAAAAATGCATTTAAATTGCATTGTTTACTGTAAAAAAGACAGTTGCAGTTTGGGAGTTAACCACAAGGGGGCGCTGTAGGATTTGAGTCTTCCCTGTGTGTGTTTACAACTGTAGGGGGGTGTGGCTGTAGGTGTGACGTCATCGATCACGTCCCCCTATAACAGGGATGACGTGATCGATGCTGCGGCCACAGTGAAGCACGGGAAAGCCGTGTATACATGCGGCTCTCCCCGTTCTTCAGCTCCGGGGACCGATCGCCGCACTGCAGCGGTGATCGGGTCCGCGAGTCCCGCAGCTTCGGACCGGGTCACGGGAGCGCGCCGCGGGCGTGCGCCCGTGACCCACGGCTGGGTACTAGAACCAACGTACATATACGTTGATGTGCCCAGCCGTGCCATTCTGCCGACGTAAATATGCAGTAGGCGGTCCTTAAGTGGTTAAAAGAAACAAGGAGTGCTGTCCATACCGCTGTGATCGAGCTGCTTACCAGATATGTATGACCCCCCCACTCCACCCCCCCCCTTTTTCCTTGCACATACTTCACGTGGTGCGCCAATTCAATTGACTACTATGTAATATACATGATTATATTATTTTTGTCAGAGAGTGGCACCTATATTCCCCCTCTCTCACCGCCGGGGGTTTTGTTGTGAGCTTTCGCTGGTCCACGGCCTTAATTGGGTGAGCAGATCCTTTCAATACAAATAATGATTACATATAACATGTTGTATTGTATTGTATTGTAATATTTGCTACACAGAGTTATTTTATGATACTACATGTGTCAATATCTATATTATCAGTACCGAGATAGTCCAATCAACTCTCTTCCCAGGTGACCTTATATGGGTTTAGGCAGCACCAGCATCTGCCACCATGGGTCTACCTGGCTCAATCACTTATGACCAAAGATTATAATGGTCATACAAGCATGTTGCACCTCTAAAAGTTAACGGCTCTACCAGCAAGATAAATCAACAGGAACACCACCCGACTCCACATCAATACCAGCAGACAGAATCTCACACCATAATCAAGCTCCATAATGTAAAACTGCTATAGCACAAATGTATTAAAAAACATAATGAAAACTCACATATAAACTCTGGTAAGACAGCATTTAAAATATCTTAACCAGTTTGGCTGGAGAAAGCATCATCAAGGGTACTGGCTAGGCTTATTCACTATGTGTACTGTGTACAGTGTCATTCATTTCAGAGAGCCTACTGTCTAAACTACAGAGATTCTAAGAGGCGGAGTCAGTACAGGAATCATTGTTTGCAGGCAGCAAGGTACCCTGGCATATATAGTTCTTAGAAATTGAAAGTAAGCAGCAGAGGAGAAGTTGCAAAGCATGCAGGGAATTCAGGATGAAATAAATGGCCAGAAGATAGGCAGCACTCACAACACGAACGGAGATATTAGTAAGCTAATATTAGATTATCAAAAACAATTATTATTTGTATTGCTGTTACAATACTGATGTTATAAAATGAAAGTGTCAGTTGTGACTATGGATTTCCTTTAAGCTACTGTATATGTGGTGTTATCAAGCTATACATTTCTCTGAAACAGCATCAGCGACACCACATTTTGGAATCACATAATCTTTTTGTGTAATACATTTGACATTATTCTCTGGCTTTCATAGAGCAGCAGCAACACAATCGAATGAATTTAATAACAAAAAAGAAAAGGTTACGTTCTTCTGTGACACGTGATTTTATCAGTAACAGGCCAGAATTGAGCAAAAGAAAGTGTTAGACAGAAGGGATCTAAAAGCTATTAAAAGATTTGCACTTTACAAAGGAAAAAGCTTAATCCTTCAACTTCCTAACAATTGCAAAATGTGTTTCATAGCATAGCTTGTGATCGTCTTTTATTGTAGTACAATACTGTATTGTCTATGAAACATAAAGTGTTTGTATGGTTCGTTTTTTTGTTTTTTTTTTACATGTCATACTTACCTCCACTGTGCAGTTCATTTTGCACAGAGTGGTTCCGATCCTGCTGTTCTGGGGTCCCACGGCGGCTTTCACAGCTCCTCCCCGCAATTATATATACCGGTGTGTGTGTATATATATATTGTAACTGTCAGGGGTTAACGCTGTTTACGATATTCCATTCCACCAACCCAAAACAGCTTATCGGCACTCCACAATCCAGCAGACACGATCCATAAGAATTCCCCCAGAAGACGAGACACACAGCTCTGTCTCTGGTTCAAAACAGATCGATACTTTAATACTAAACTCAGGCTTTTATACAGTAGAAAGCATGCTGCAGTAATCAAAGGGACAATTACACACTTCACCCACAACATCATACAATGTGTACTAACAAGCCTCCAATACACATTATCTTGGGTAGACTTTCTGGCGCCAGGTCTGACACAATCCACAGGAGCTAATTAGCTACAACTGACAAGTAGGACGTCAAAACTCTGGCTCTTCTCACCTCAATACAATACACATTCCTTTAGTAAACATAAGTCAGACATCTGACCTTTTAGATTGTGCTAATTTACACCACACATTATCATCAATAGAAATTCACACAAACAGTGTTAATTAGCATCACACAATGAACAGGTCTTTAGAAGCCAAGCTAAGGTTAATTTACATGACAGTAGCAGACTTAATTACCCCCTTGACAGACTATGTTCCACATTGAACGAGTCACTCTATTGACCGGTTGTAATTAGTTCTTCTAGACATTCTTGAATATATTGTGGATCATCATAACTGTCCCATCTCCTGTAACCCAAGATATCATTTCTCAGTCATCCTATGCCCCTAGTGGACATAGGATGACCCTAGACACAAGAGTCATTGGTGAAGCTGAAACAGGAGTACCTCGCATTCTTCAAGAGCCTCTGGGTCCCACGGGCCATACCGTTACACACACACATATGTATATATATATATATATATATATATATATATATATATATATATTTTCTGCTATAAAACATATTTAATAATAAAAAAAAAATCTTTATAAATTTAGGTCAATATGTATTCTACTACATATTTTTGATAAAAAAAATCTCAATAAGCGTTAATTGATTAGTTTGCGCAATAAGTTAGAGCGTCTACAAACTATGGTAAAATATATATATCTAGGGTGATCAAAGGGTTAAATGTGTGCCTAGCCTGTGTTCTGGTGTACTGTGTGTGGTGCTTTTATTAAGAGAAGTGATACTTTGCAGGGAAAGACAATCCATCACTTTCACGCTGACAGGACAGAACTCTGCCTTGTTTACTTAGGCAGAGCTCTGTCCTGTGTGTCTTTCCGACGATCGGCAGGTGCCAGTGTTCATCCATTGGCTGGCACCCGCTGATCAGCATCTGCTGTGTCCAATCACAGCACAGCTGGGTCATCTGTGGCGCACGCGCTCCCCTAGTACCTAGTACTTGACCCAGGCAGGAGAGTCGCTTTGCCACTGTATATGCATGTTATACGGTCAGCAATCAGTTAAAGTGGTAGTTAACCCTTACATATACCCAGTTAAGTCATGGGCCTCAGGTAATACACAGAGATGAAAAATATCCTCCTACATAAGTTATACCTGTTTATCTCTAGCATCTGTCCTGTACATCCATTCAAAGTGCTGAATTTACACAGAATCTCTCAGATCTGAAAATCAGGGGGTCGGAGAGCTAAAGTTACATGATTGAGGAGAGTTCTGAGAACTGATTGGAGGGAATGGACACACCCCAATTCCACACAGCACACAGGAACAGAACTGAGGCTGTCAATCAGCTGGAGATCCCTCCCCGTCACCTTTTTTCTCTTGGTATCAGGAAAACTTGTCAGAAGGGTCTCATGCTAATAGTAGAGGAACGAAGCAGCAGACAGAAATTACACTTAGTTCTCCGAATTGAGACAAGCACACACAATAGAGGGATATGCTTTGTTCATATTTTCATAATCACTTTAACAGGTACATTTCTACACCTATCAAACAAATATAACAAACCACTTCTAAAGGTATACTTAACAGAACAACTGGGAACAAAAAAGGGAAGTTCAATGTTAGCGTTTAGATACTACTTAATGGAAATATACCAGCAAAGTGCTTCAGTAGCTGTAAACTATCAATGAAAGGACAATGAAAATCTGAAAAATTCATATATTATGTATTACTCACAAAAGGCTCACCTGGAATCACTTATGAATAAACAGAACAGTGATTCACAAAGTTATTTTGCATAATTCCATTAAGAAAACATGCCACAACAAAATCTTACCAAACTATTTTTGTGAGAGATTTTGTTAAAACTGATCTCCAGAAAACTGAAAAGCCCCCCTTTGCAGTGAGTCTGTGCCCAGTAGTACTTACCTGAGGTGGCCAGTGCAAAGCTGTGGTCCCTGCATTGGTCTTGATGACATCAGAGGAGCTTAGACCATCGGAATGCACAAGAGAAGAGGCTGCAAGGACTGGCCTAGCATCACAGAGTAACTTTAGGGTGTATAGGATCAGGTAAGGACATACAGGACCAGTTAACCCTTGCAGTGGGGCTGTGCCTGCTGAGGACTTTTTCATTTTCCAGAGTTCAGCTTGAAACAATTTAGAAAAATAGACATGGAGTTCCAGGATACCACATCCAAGCATGCACATAAATATATAGAAAATACTTTGCAAAATATATTTGTTTCTATTTTTTCGGTAATATATTGCAGCTTACCAATCATTGGATGGGATGGCTGCATTCATTTTCTTTTTTAGTTTTTTTTTCCCCTCTGTTTTCAACTGCTTATCTCTTGTATTAGAATCCCCCCCACTCTGGATGAAGGAGCGCTGCACAGGGGCAGCAGTATTGTTATTCTGGGAGGAGGGGGGTGTTAAATGGAACAGCAGATTTAGAATTTAAACCAAAGTCCAGATAATACCTTATAAGCAGTTACAGCAACACAGCTTTTTCCTTTTGGGATAAAGGTTTTTCCGTAAATCGCAAATAACTAAAAACTCATCATTGTAAGCACTATTGTCTGTAGTAAATGGTTTGTCTCATCCCTATAACTGCTAAACCTGCAAGAGAGCTTGTTCATTTGAAAAACAAAAGATTTAGGCTGCTTTCACACTGAGGCGCTTTGCAGGCGCTATTGCACTAAAAATAGTGCCTGCAATGCGCCTTGGAAGAGCCACTCCTTTCTATCCAGTGTGAAAGCCTGAGGCGCGGTAGGAGCGGTAAAAATACTATTCCTATAGCGCCCCTGCCTATTAAAAACAATGGGGTCACGCCTCCAACCTGCCCGCAAAACGCTGCAAAGTGGCATTTTTGCAGGCGTTTTGAACCCTCTTTCGGACGATAGCGGGGTTAAAACCGTAATGCTAGCGGACAAAAATTCCAGCAAACACAACAATAAAACGCCACTAAAAGTGGTGCTTTACCACCAGCGCACTTAGCGCCTCAGTATGAAAGTAGCCTTACTGGGCAGATCACCAGGTGAAAATAAGGCAAAGAAAGTCTAAAAAAGAAAACAAATGCAGCCACATCATCTAAGAATTGCTAAGCTGCAATATAATAAATGTTTGCTTTTGGTTTTATTACCACGTTAAGACTGTTTTCAAGAATCTATAACAAGCAGTTAACCACAACAGGTCTGCACTTGCAGCTTGTCCCGTCACTTCCATTAGAACTGTTTAGTCTGCAGTGACAGTTCTTTCCTGTCATAAAGTAAAGCAGAATATTGTCTTCTTATAACACAGGGGTATTCATTCATCAAAACTTCCTTATCAGGTTCCATTTAGGCTGGGTTCACACTAGGGTTCTCATAGCAGGAGAATATGCCCGGCTCTCTATGGAGCCGGTTCACACATCTCCCTAGTGGTTGCGGTGCGATTTGCACAGGAGTCCTGTGCGTCTTTTGGACTGTTTCAGGTCCAAATTCAGCCAAAAATTCAGGCTGAAATCTGACCTGAATCAGTGAACGAGGAGGCACCGGACCCCCGCTGTGTGCTCATATGTGAACCCAGCCTTAAAGTTCTATAATAAGATTTTAAGATTCTTATACATTTCTGTAACAAGATTTTTACCTTATATAGCTCTGTAAAAGGGATTAAAGCAGACTGTCATGGACCATGAAATACTGAAATCCTAATTCATGTATTACAGAAGATTTAATTCTGAACCCCAGCCAGGTCAATAGACTCAGAAGAAATACTCATTGTCCATTGTGTGATAACCCTATCTAAAGCCTTTCTATTATCAGGTGTAAATGACTTCTGCCCTGTCTCAATTCTCCAGACGGCTCCATTGTTCTGTGGCTGGCTATTGTGTACATTGATTGACCCCCTGGGGCTTTTGTCTGAAAACACATCACAGGCCTGGCCACACATATTCAGGCTATTCAAGCATTGGGACCAATCTCTGCGGAGACATTTTCAAGTCCTCATTTACATGGTTTGAGAGGACCAGAGTGAAGACTGCATACTTTACGATGGACCAATGGGAAAGCGGTTGTTGGGGGCGGGATGTTCCAAATCCTGTATAAAGTGTGCTGTGTACTTGCAATAAAGTGTGTCCTGTTACATTCAGCATTAAGCCATGGCTCATGTGTGGATTATTCAGCGATTCCAGGGATATTCCTAGTCGGGGAATATTGGGTGATTTCTTTTATGGGAGAAGAAGGGAATGCTTGACGGGGATATGTTCTACGACCGTCACACAGACCTTTCATTTTTTGGAAGGTCCACTATAATATAAAGTGGTAGATGAAGCATGCAATTTTACCCAGTGTAAAATCTACCATGAGGTTTCATCTCCACATGGTTATGGACAGGGCATTTTTTCTCAAACAATAGGTTCTGAAACTCAACCACAACCCCCCCAAAACCCCTGCCCCCACGCACACCCACCAATTACATCAAATTGTGGGTGTGGTCAGATTTCAAAAACAGTAGGAGGGTCTTAAAGGGGCATTAAAGGGGTTGTAAAGGTTTGTTTTTTATTTTCTAAAGAGCTAGTCCACACTCAAGCTCCCGGTGGGTGGAAAACAGAGCAGCGCAGAGGAAACTACAACTGGGCATGCCAGGGAGTTCGGGATGCAGGGCTGGGTGCTGGCTGCAACTTGACCCCAAGACCAGGAGCATTACCCCCTCCCCAGGAGGCCGTGGCGTGCAAGGACCTTCTGAGCTGAGATCACTGAGGTGAGAGACCCTGACACCCCTAGCTGACCCCCCATACACCCCATGTAACCTGTCCCAGTGATCAGGCTGCATTGATGGGCACTGGAGTTGGCTGCACTGGTGAGGCTGCATTGAAAAACCAGATGGGCCATGGATGGTGAGCTGATTCAGCGGTTCAATGACTGGCCCCCCAGGCCTAAGGCTGCCAGCCCTCCCCTGACACAAAGTGATTAGGGTGTGACAATGCACACCTGGCACACCCCCTGCGCACGCCTTTGGTTCAAGATGTTACTCAGCAAGCGTGTACAGTACCTGGTCAGTCAGTCATGATAGCAAGAAACAATGTTCTGATAAATAATTTTTCAGAATGTTATAATTGTTTCAACTGAAATCTAACCTTGTATGGCAGGCTTTACTTGATACATAGGCCAAGATCTGCATGACATCCGAGGAGCCCATACTAAGACAAGTACAGTAAGCAATAGCAACTCCTGTAGTTCTGTTCTCACTGGTCCACTTTAAGATATATTTGTGTAAACTAAGCAGTCGGGCCTCTGACAAACAGCAGGTGCCAGAACATCAGACCACACAACATGCATTATTCCTGGCTTGACTAACTGCATTATAAGGACAGTCTAAATATTTCTTGGCTAGATCTTGTTTCAGTGAACATCCAGTCCTTTTTAAGCCAATAGTGTGGGCTGTAATTGCCAACTGTAACAAAAAGGTGGTAACGGTATGTTTATACAAACTACCACAAAAGTTTAGGATTGAGCTAACACAATTGCAGATATTTAAAGTGGAAGTTTAGCTGAAAAAAAACTAACTCTAAATCTACTGGCAGCTACATTTTAAGACTAATCTATCTTACCCAGAAAGCAAAAAATCGCTATACATACTTTTTCTGCAGCCAATCCGTTCTCCAGCGGCGGCTGCTGTGCGCAGGAGACAGCAGACAACAGCTGTGAAATGCCTGGGAAGTGACATCACCCATGGAGTTACTATGGGGCTTTCGTTATCGGCTGCCTCTCCTGCACATGCGGAGTGGGGGCAGAAAAGGTGTATATATATATATATATATATATATATATATATATTGATCTTTTTTTACAGAGTTTGATAGACTAGTAATGTGGCTGCCAGTAGATTTAGGCCGCGTACACACGATCAGTCTATCTGATGAGAACAGTCCGATGAACCGATGAAGCTGACTGATGGTCTGATGTGCCTACACACCATCGGTTAAAAAAAATGATTGTGTTAGAACGCGGTGACGTTTACGTGTTTTAACACAACGTGCTGAAAAAAAACGAAGTTCAATGCTTCCAAGCATGCGTCGCCTTGATTCTGAACATGCGCGGCCTTTTAACCAATGCTTTTGCATACTAACGATTGTTTTTGACCCATCGGTCAGACGTCCATCGGTCAAATTTTAAAGCAAGGTCTCTTTTTTTTTGACCGAAGGATAACTGACCGATGGGGCCCACACACGATCGGTGTGGACCGATAAACGGTCCTTCAGTCCGTTTTCATCGGTTTTAATCGATCGTGTGTACGTGGCCTTAGAGTTAGCTGGTTTTTGTCTTCACTAAAAAGATGTTACCCACACTCTCCAAAAAATTGTCATGCCAAATAGGGGATGTAACGGGGCGAGGAGTGCTTAAAGCATAAGTTCCACTTTTGGGTGGAACTCCGCTTTATTGCATAGAATGCATTAAGATTTTAAAAAAAACTTCTGACTTTAGAACCCCTTTAACCACTTAAGGACCGCCTCCTGCACATATACGGCTGGGCAGATCCACGTACAGGTACGTCCTGTACTACTACCTAGCCGTGGGTCACGGGCGTGTGCCCGCGGTGCACTCTGGGACTGGGACTCGCGGACCTGATCGGTCACCGGAGCTGAAGAACAGGGAGAGCCGTGCTCAGTTCTCCCCCTCCACTCTGAACAGAGTCATGACTGTCAGTCACTGGCTCTCTGCCCCTCCAGAGCCCATTTAAATCTATGCACTTTTTTTTAAAAGCGTTAGACAAGTGCATTGTTATATGTCAACATTTGTTTCCTTTGTATGTTGACATGCTTATTGACACACATTTTGGTGCGATTCCAATGGCATTTTTGAATTTGAGTTAATAGCCCTCGGCCAAGTATTTTTAATACCTATTGCCAATGCATAACAATGCACACTAGGTATGTTTGTTTGCATTGCAAACATTGGGCCAGATTCAAAAAGACTTACAACGGCGTATCTCCAGATACGCCGTCGTAAGTCCGAATGAGCGCCGTTGTATCTCGACGCCTGATTCAAAGAATCAATACGCCGGGATATAGCTAAGATACGAGCGGCGTAAGTCTCTTACGCCGTCGTATCTTAGTTGCATATTTACGCTGGCCGATAGGTGGCGCTTCCGTCGATTTACTAGTCGAATATGTAAATTAGGTAGATACGTCGATTCACGAACGTAGTTGCGGCCGGCGTATCTATTTGCGTCATTCACGTAAGGCGTCGGACCGGCGTAAAGTTACCCCTGCTATATGAGGCGCAGGCAATGTTAAGTATGGATGTCAGAACAGCGTCGTATTGTACGCCGTTTACGTTGTTTGCGTAAGCCCAATGGGGTTGGGCGGAAGTTACGTTCACGTTGATATCAATGACTATTAGCGATGTGATTTTGAGCATGCGCACTGGGATTCGTCCACGGCCGGCTCATGCGCAGTTTGTTTGGTGCATCAATAACGTGGGGTCACCATACATTTACATACAACACACCCACCATCCACCTACTTTGAATTACGCGCGGTTACATTTGCGCTACGCCCCCGCAACTTACGGAGCAAGTGCTTTGTGAATACAGCACTTGCCTGTCAAAATTTCGGAGGTGTAGCGTAAATAGGATACGCTTCGCCCGCACAAAGATACGCGGCTCTACCTGAATCTGGCCCATTGTCTTCTATGAGCTTGAATATGGCACATATTTAAAAAAGTGCTGCACTGCAGTGCATAGTTCAGAGATGTGTAGTCAGGGGAGGCAGGTGAGGCAGAGCCATGAACATAACAAGAAAACAGACAGAAAAATGATCGAGATTCGAGGGTCGTAGCTCAGTGACCTAGGGCATAGGTAGCTGAAGCAGTGGCGTCTCCAGCTTTCATATTTAGGGGGGGCACATAGGGGGACAGGGACAAAAGTAGGGGGGCCCAACTATAAAATGCAATTATACATATATATATCTCCTGGGGCCCTTTACTACGATCCCACAACGGGCCCTTTTACATGTTCTGCAGTGAGCTCCCTTCCTACTATACTGGGGCCCCCCAGGGTGGCAGAAAACAAGAGCTATGTGTCACCAGCACACCAAGAAAATATAAGGGTCCAAAGCAGTGGGAGAACTTTCAGGGTTGCAAAGGTTGTCTTGTCACCGAGCCCTGGTGTTCTGCCACTGTGGCGTTCCCCAGCTGTCCTGTCCCTGCTATTGACAGCGCTGGTCTGGCATATGTCTCCTTGGCAGCGGCAGCAGTCCATTAGGACCTAGTGCTGGTGACATTACGGATGCATGCAGGGGAAGGCTGGCACTATTGGTTATAGAGAGCTGAGCCCCCAGCTGGTCACCTAGCAGCAGTAATGCTGTATAACCTTCTCTGTTGACATGCTGATCGGGATGTGATCCAGGTAATGCTCCCAGTCAGATCTAATAAATACAGTATTTATTAGCATCAAGAGTACAACCACATATATACAGTGCAGAAAATAAGTATTTGAACACCCTGCTATTTTGCAAGTTCTCCCACTTGGAAATCATGGAGGGGTCTGAAATTGTCATCGTAGGTGCATGTCCACTGTGAGAGACATAATCAAAAAAAAAAATCCAGAAATCACAATGTATGATTTTTTTAACTATTTATTTGTATGATACAGCTGCAAAGAAGTATTTGAACACCTGAGAAAATCAATGTTAATATTTGGTACAGTAGCCTTTGTTTGCAATTAAAGAGGTCAAACGTTTCTTGTAGTTTTTTACCAGGTTTGCACACACTGGAGGAGGGATTTTGGCCCACTCCTCCACACAGATCTTCTCTAGATCAGTCAGGTTTCTGGGCTGTCGCTGAGAAACACGGAGTTTGAGCTCCCTCCAAAGATTCTCTATTGGGTTTAGGTCTGGAGACTGTCTAGGCCACGCCAGAACCTTGATATGCTTCTTACAGAGCCACTCCTTGGTTATCCTGGCTGTGTGCTTCGGGTCATTGTCATGTTGGAAGACCCAGCCTCGACCCATCTTCAAAGCTCTAACTGAGGGAAGGAGGTTGTTGCCCAAAATCTTGCAATACATGGCCCTGGTCATCCTCTCCTTAATACAGTGCAGTCGCCCTGTCCCATGTGCAGAAAAACACCCCCAAAGCATGATGCTACCACCCCCATGCTTCACAGTAGGGATGGTGTTCTTGGGATGGTACTCATCATTCTTCTTCCTCCAAACACGGTTAGTGGAATTATGACCAAAAAGTTCTATTTTGGTCTCATCTGACCACATGAATTTCTCCCATGACTCCTCTGGATCATCCAAATGGTCATTGGCAAACTTAAGACGGGCCTTGACATGTGCTGGTTTAAGCAGGGGAACCTTCCGTGCCATGCATGATTTCAAACCATGACGTCTTAGTGTATTACCAACAGTAACCTTGGAAACGGTGGTCCCAGCTCTTTTCAGGTCATTGACCAGCTCCTCCCGTGTAGTCCTGGGCTGATTTCTCACCTTTCTTAGGATCATTGAGACCCCACAAGGTGAGATTTTGCATGGAGCCCCAGTCCGAGGGAGATTGACAGTCATGTTTAGCTTCTTCCATTTTCTAATGATTGCTCCAACAGTGGACCTTTTTTCACCAAGCTGCTTGGCAATTTCCCCGTAGCCCTTTCCAGCCTTGTGGAGGTGTACAATTTTGTCTCTAGTGTCTTTGGACAGCTCTTTGGTCTTGGCCATGTTAGTAGTTGGATTCTTACTGATTGTATGGGGTGGACAGGCGTCTTTATGCAGCTAATGACCTCAAACAGGTGCATCTAATTAAGGATAATAAATGGAGTGGAGGTGGACATTTTAAAGGCAGACTAACAGGTCTTTGAGGGTCTAGCTGATAGACAGGTGTTCAAATACTTCTTTGCAGCTGTATCATACAAATAAATAGTTAAAAATTCATAAATTGTGATTTCTGGAATATTTTTTTTTGATTATGTCTCTCACAGTGGACATGCACCTACGATGACAATTTCAGACCCCTCCATGATTTCCAAGTGGGAGAACTTGCAAAATAGCAGGGTGTTCAAATACTTATTTTATGCACTATATATATATATATATATATATATATATATATATATATATATATATAAATATAATCAAACATATGTTCCGCAGCCGTGTGGGCTCTATGCCTGTAAAGTGTGGGCTCTATGCCTGTAAAGTGTGGTCTCTATGCCTGTAAAGTGTGGTCTCTATGCCTGTAAAGTGTGGGCTCTATGCCTGTAAAGTGTGGTCTCTATGCCTGTAAAGTGTGGGCTCTATGCCTGTAAAGTGTGGTCTCTATGCCTGTAAAGTGTGGTCTCTATGCCTGTAAAGTGTGGGCTCTATGCCTGTAAAGTGTGGTCTCTATGCCTGTAAAGTGTGGGCTCTATGCCTGTAAAGTGTGGTCTCTATGCCTGTAAAGTGTGGGCTTTGATCAATAAAATCTCTAAAATTTAACACTAGGATTTGACTGGGAGCATCACCTGGATTGCATCCCGAAAAGCATGTCAGAGAAGGCTCCACTGCTGCTAAGCAACCTGCAGGGAGCTCAACTGTCTACAACCAATAGAGATGGGCTCGGGTGTGTTTGAAATCCCACATGTCCAATCCCAGGAAGCCAACACTCCACAGTGCTAATCACAGGCAGTGAGACATTTCCTGATCTGTGCAGAGCTGCGGACCGGTATATCTCTCACTGCCTGTGATTAGCGCTGTGCAGTGTGGGCTTCCTGGCAGGCTCTAGCATGTGGATTTTTGAACATGCCCAGCCCATCTCTAACAACAAATTGTGCTGGCCCTCCTGTACATCAGCCCCATAAAGAAACCAGCACTGGGTTCCAATGTGCTGCAGCCGCTGCCAAGGAGACAGAGACCAGCGCTGTGAATAGCCGGGACAGGACAGCAACTCTGGTTATTCCAGCACTGGTCCACACTGGGAGGATTCCCCCATCCACCTATAATGTGTAGATGGGGGAATTGGATCATTTTTTTTTTCATTCAACCTAATAGTTGAATGAAAAAAAGTGATCAATGTATGGGCTGCCTAAGAGCCTAAGAGCTAAGTTTAAAGTTTAAATCTCAGCTGGTTCAGCAGGAACTGGCTGAGATTTGAACCATTAATGAGCAGAGTCTCTTATGATTATCACTAGTGGTTGCTGTATAGCCACTAGTGAGAATCACTGTTTGTCGGGAGAATACAATTGCTGGGCAGGAGGGATATTCCCGTCAGCACTGTCTGTGTTGATGGGGGAATCATGCAAGTTTCTTTCCTGCAATCTGTGGATGTAGGAAAGAAATTTGCACTGTATATTACCTGCCTAATGGAAAGTGAAAGTGTAACAGAATGGCCCGTGACACCCAGAGACTTTTGAAGGATGGGGGGTACTCCTGTGCCAGCGTCACTAATGACTCTTGGATCATCCTGTGCCCCTTTTAGGCATAGGGTGACTGAGAAATGATAAATTACATGGGATGGGACATTACTGATAATTCATGTTTTGCAGGATATCTTTAAATATTACAAGTTGGTAAAGTCTGACTCCGACAGGTCAATAGAGTATTTTCATTTATGTAGGGACACATGGTTTTGAGGTGTTAATTGAGTCTGCTCCTAGACATTCCATTGTGTGATGCGAATACTGTTTTGTGTCCATTGTGCTAATTAGGTCTGCTCCTAAGACCTGTTTATTGTGTATGCTATGGAGATAATGCAGTTCAGTGATTACAGTGTACTGCAGTCTGCAATGCACACACTTACCCACGGTCCAGGCTAGAATCTCAGGCATCATTCACACACATGTGTGGAAAAGTGTAGCGCTAATAATGACACAAATAATGATAATACAATAAAGATTAAATCATGCAACACCACATGTGAATGAATGGTATTCAAAAGTCCATAAATGTTTTGAATGAATCGGTGAATCGGTTTCTTTGAGTAAAACAGATACACAAAATCCAGTGCATAAAGAAGTGAAAAATCCACCACCGCTTATGACAAGGGGCTTACCGGACCGATTGGACCTAGACAGGCATATACCCACTAGGCCAATCAAGCTTTGTTAAAGTTGATATACTGAAGCGGGTACACCATACACGTCATGCGATTCGGTATCAATGAAGGCAAACCTCAGACAGATGATTCAAAAATACTTCCCAGCAAGCAGCAACTCTCAACAGATCACTCAGAGGGCATATCAGTACTCCAACCGATAAGCATGAAAAAGAGAAGGCAAGGCGTACATAGCGTAATTCCGTAATAAAAATCGATATTTATTATAAAGAGAAAAACTCACATTTTGCAATGGTCAATAGAGCTTATAGAAAAAGGGTAGCAGGAACAACAGTAGTCCATCCCGACATGTTTCGTTACAAAAAGAACATCATCTGGGGTGCTGTCATCATGCTACACTTACCCTTATATACAGCAAAAGGTCCCCACACTCATATCAAGGCTCCCATAGGCAGCTGATGGTAATAACATGGCACTTCCTGTAAATTGCAATGGAGGATATGGTGTGCGGGTCAAGCCTCTCTTTCAGTACAGGAAGTACATCGAGAGGGTAATTATTCAAACCAGACCTCAAAGAACAGAGCTATAAGCTCATAAAATGGCATCCGCTCTGATAAAGCGGAGAATTAGCCATGCAGGAAAAAATAAAAACACAGGCACCTGTATTGATAAAAAGATGTGCACTCCAAGCTCAAACAGCATGTCACAGCACATCACATGATATTATTTATTTAGGTTTCTGACATGATGTGCACAATTTATCATTTACACCATATCCTCCATTGCAATTTACAGGAAGTGCCATGTTATTACCATCAGCTGCCTATGGGAGCCTTGATATGAGTGTGGGGACCTTTTGCTGTATATAAGGGTAAGTGTAGCATGATGACAGCACCCCAGATGATGTTCTTTTTGTAACGAAACATGTTGGGATGGACTACTGTTGTTCCTGCTACCCTTTTTCTATAAGCTCTATTGACCATTGCAAAATGTGAGTTTTTCTCTTTATAATAAATATCGATTTTTATTACGGAATTACGCTATGTACGCCTTGCCTTCTCTTTTTCATGCTTATCGGTTGGAGTACTGATATGCCCTCTGAGTGATCTGTTGAGAGTTGCTGCTTGCTGGGAAGTATTTTTGAATCATCTGTCTGAGGTTTGCCTTCATTGATACCGAATCGCATGACGTGTATGGTGTACCCGCTTCAGTATATCAACTTTAACAAAGCTTGATTGGCCTAGTGGGTATATGCCTGTCTAGGTCCAATCGGTCCGGTAAGCCCCTTGTCATAAGCGGTGGTGGATTTTTCACTTCTTTATGCACTGGATTTTGTGTATCTGTTTTACTCAAAGAAACCGATTCACCGATTCATTCAAAACATTTATGGACTTTTGAATACCATTCATTCACATGTGGTGTTGCATGATTTAATCTTTATTGTATTATCATTATTTGTGTCATTATTAGCGCTACACTTTTCCACACATTTTCTATTAGCAATTTTTTGATCTCTCTTGCTGTGTTAGCGGCTTTTTGTATTTTAAGATAGCGCAGTATTTTTTCTTTTTCGGTTTTTTTATCATTCACACACATGCTGCTGATTTTAATGTTTCCTGAACACACATCCCCTCTCTTCAGATACAGCACACCGAGATAGTGTGGGCGGGACTGAAAGGAGGAGGAGCTGTATTCCTCCCTGCTCGTATGTGAGGAGAGTGGAGGGGAGGTGGCTGGACTCGCTGGGTTGTAAAAGAGTGTCATAGACTGACACTCGGCTCAGCTTGCAGTCACCACTCTCGGAATTTACAGGCTGGTTCTCCTATCCTAAGGACAGGAGAAATCAGTCTGTTTTTTCAGTAACTGAGATGAAGGCTTGGGCCCCCTCCCCCACAGTGCTCATGGAGTCCTTTCTGCAACTCACTCTTCTCCGTGCCAATGAGGATGCAGGGGAAGAAGCAGATCGGGCGGCTGTGGTTGTGTTAACGCTTGCAATATGCAGTGTCAGCGAGCAGAGGGAGGTGGAGAAATGCCCCGCAGAGCTGACTGGGGCTCTTCCTCTCAGGAGAGACTGTTACTCCAGGGGCGGCCCGAGAAAAAAAAAAAAAAAGCAAAAAAATTTTTTTTTTTGGGGGGCACATGGTGCGGCACAGCATAATGTTGGGGGGGTCAGGGCCCCATCTCCCCCCCCAGAGACGCCTCTGAGCTGAAGTCCTACCACATCACTGGTCAAAATGTGGGGCTCCTACAACTTATTATTTTTGGAGATACAGGGATTTGTGTGCAGCCTGTCAGAAGCTACATACAGAGCGGCCAGTTCACTGTGCCTCTCCTCACTTCTTGCCAGAAACACTGAGCTTGATGGATAGCTTGGAGCCTTGGACCAATGGTAAAGAACCATTGGCCCCAGCTGTCCAATAAAAATGCTGCAGTGGAGGCATGCCTATCACTGCAGTGTCATAGAAAGGGCATGTGTCTATAAGACAAATACTGGGATATATAAAGAAAATTACCGCGCTAACATACAAAAATAGTAATAATTACAAGCAGCAACCACTAGGTGTTACACACACACTAAATAATACAGGAGAAAAAAGGTTGAAGTTGCGCTAAAATAAAAAAGGCAAAATTAATAAAGTGGTTTGTATACCACGTACAAAAAAATATATTATTGTGAATCTAAAGTCCAAGTGTACTCAAAGGATTAATACAAATCAAAAGAGTATAGGTGAAAAACCAAAAAACGTTAAAGTGTCCTTGATGGGCAGTTCTAAGGAAGAAAAATGTTTATTCTGCTACAAAGCTGTAAATGTGATAAACAATGGAGGCTTACCAGAAGGCAAGCATAACGTGCTTGCGGCTACAACCCAGCCAGAGCCTTTAGGAGTCCACAGTAGGTTGATACAGCAGGAAAGGAGTTGAAAGGTTGTGGGTAGCTCCAGGTGTATCAGCAGTAGGTTGCCGAAAAAAGTTTATAAATAAACTTACATAGTGAAGTACGTCAAACAGCACATAAAAAGCAATACTTAAAAAATAATAATATCCTAAGTTGTGACTTGAAATAGCACCACCACCGTGTCACCAAATAAATTAAAGGCTTACCAGAAGCCAAATAAGTACCGCATAGGAGAGAAAGCCTTGATTCAAAAATAGCAGTGGAGCAGCTGATGTCAGGGTGTATTATAGATCCTCTCAATCCGTTCCTCTACCGACCCCGGAAGGTAAAGGTAACCGTGCCCAACCAGGAGGACACAGTGGGGGGTCAGTGCCCCACCAACGGAGCAGAATCTACCTTCTAGCAAAAACAGTGCAAAGGTAATGCCCAGCTTGGTATACCTATCTCCCTCCATCTCAACCAGGTAACTAAGGAGGAACAGTCTCGGATCCAGCGTGAGCTCCACCCCGCAGCGATCCGAGAGGACCTCCGCCACCTCTCTCCAATACGGACCCAGCTTGGGGCAGGACCAGACCATATGGAAAAATGAACCCATGTCCCCCAAGCACCTGGTGCACCTTGGACTCCTGGAGGGGTAAATCTTGGCCAGTCTCTGCGGAGTATAGTAGGCCCTATGCAAAAATTTTAGTTGAATAAAACTATCCCTAGAGGCGATCATGGACGGAAGAAAGGAAGAGACACAGTCCTCCCAGATCTCTTCGTCCAGATCCGGGATATCAACATTCCATTGCTAGTGCCCCTGCCGTGTTTATGTCATACGCCACCGTGAATCGTAAGTAGGAGGACGAGAGGGGCTTCCCCATCACACCTGAAATCAGGAGACGCTCGATCGAGTCTTAGGCCCCGTACACACGACCGAGCTTCTCGGCAGAATCCAGCGAGAAGCTCGCTGGGAGACATATTCTGGCAAGAAGCTCGATCGTGTGTACACTTCCGATGAGCGTCCCGTCGGGAAGCTCGTCGAGCCAAAAAAGAGAGCACGCTCTCTTTTTCCTCGTTGTTCAATGAGGACTTTGGCTCGACAAGCTTTTCCGACCGCTCATCGGGAACCTCGTCGGGCGGAGCAATGTGTGTAGTTTGACGAGGTTCTTGTACGTGTGTACGCGGCCTGATTCAAGCGTCACCGGTTCCGGAAACTGGGCCGCAAGTGCATGTTTCAGTTGTGTGTACCTAAAACTAAGGGAGGGTGGAACTTTGTAGATCCTGCTCAGCTCCTGAAAGGGCAACACCACACCAACGGGCATGACACCCCAAATCGGGGTGTGAGGGGATGCAGTGTTAGGCTTCAGCATTCGGCCCTAGACGTCGCCCACACCCAAATTACAGTCGTCATGGGCTCCGTGATAGAGGGATGAGCTCTTCACCCCGAAACACCAGGTTAGATAAGTCAGCATAGGAGCCCAGGACAGCAGCCTCTAGAGTGACCGCCGGGTTCTGTCGCGGCTGGGAAAACCACCACCGGACCGTCACTAGGACAGCCGCCCAGTAGTAAGCAAGGAAGTTTGGGGGAGCCAGCCCACCCCCGGACAAGGGGAGGTAGATAATGCGTTTTGCCACCCGGGGAGGACTACCCGCCCAGACAAACGTTGTCACAATGCTGTCAAGCCGTCGGAAGAAGGACTTCGGAATAATGACAGGGGTCTGACGGAAGAAATATAGAAACTTGGGGAGAATTACCATCTTTATAAGGTTCTCTCGTCCTACCAGTGAAAGGGGAGGCTACGCCACGTCGCGCAGCGTCTGGTTAGATGGCAGGAGTGCCATTTATGTCTTGGATAAAGTCTCTGCCACATACCCTCCTGAATGAATGTGAACTTGTGGAAAAGTCTCTGCCACAGACCCTCCTTGGTGAACATCAGGGAGACACCTCTGCCACAGGCCCTCTCTGATTTGTAGTTACGGAGGAGATCCTCCTTAGGTGAATTACGCCTGGATCTCCTTCTTTATGTCACCCAGGTACCTACTAATAGGTGATCAATACTTCAGTGTCCAGCTACCTTGATCCCCGGTGGTTTGTTGAAATCCTATTGCACTGCCAGCCTCTCAAT
Organism: Rana kukunoris; assembly: GCA_029574335.1. Classification (NCBI taxonomy): domain Eukaryota; kingdom Metazoa; phylum Chordata; class Amphibia; order Anura; family Ranidae; genus Rana; species Rana kukunoris. The sequence goes on from CM056049.1 coordinate 521,857,382, forward strand.
GGCGCTCCTCAGACGGACAACCCACCTAACAGCACTACCGCTTGGGATCCTCAAAGGTGGGAACCCAGTCGCTTACTGGGTCCCCATCGCTGCTCAAATGTTCCGGACCAACATGGTCCCGGAACCAGCAACACTGTGTGGCACGCACGCCCCGGCCAGGTAGGCCATAATGCTGGGGCGCCGTGATGTGGCCACCCTAAAGGTGGGTGCCACACTGGATGAAGAAGAACCAGAACTAATGGTGTCTGCCCCATAAATACCCTCCCCCGGCATGCACAGCGAGGCCCAACCCTCCTGATTGGCTGCTGGGGAAGAGCACCCAAACCTTGACTCCACTGCTGCCACCTACTGCCCTGGGGTGGGAACACACCCCAGCACAACTGAATGAGCCCACAGCACAGCCAAGCTGAGACAGAGACCTTGTTTTAAACTTAACAATTTGGATCAGAGTTTAACTACACTCTGGTCTACCTCTAAATTTAAATAGCACCAGTACCTAAAGTAACCAGGCGGTACATATATACTTTTTCTTTGTTTGAATTTCTCACTTCCTGTTTCTCCTCAGTTAGCTTTCCACCATCATCCAAGTGGTGGAAAGTCAGTCAGAACAGCTTACTGAACACCTTACTGAGGAGTAACAGGAAGTGAGAAATTCAGACAAAGAAAACAAAGAAAAAAAAATATTTAGAAAGGAAATCAAAGGAAAAGGTAAGTGAACCAACAATGCACTAGCTTAAAGTAATCTGTTTAGAAAATAAAAAATGAACCTTTACAACCCCTTCAACTGTGGGCAGCTGAAGCTGCTGCCTATTTACTTCCTGGATTTACACAGACACACCTCCAACTCTGCATCTATCATTGGCCCTCTTATGACTCACCCACCTTCTTTCCTGGAAAACTCTCATGAGAGTGAGAGAGAGAGAGCTGTGCATGATGTCATAAACCTAGGCTTTTTACCAGACAAGAAACAGGAAGTGGGCTTTATAAGGTATTTACAGGCAGAAAAAAAAAATATGTTTTACTATCCAAACTTAAAAAAACAAGGGCAGAGGATTTAATAGATGGAAAGATGAAAAAATGACTGAAGTTCCAATTTAAGCTCTCTAATGCAGCCTCCACCATATTAATGCAAAGAAAATACACATCTGATGTTCAAAAAGAGATTTATAGGGAGCTATAAAACATTTTTTTGATATGTATTATTTAATTTGAATCCTCTTCTGAAACTGTTTTTTATTTTTTTTGTCATGTGACTGGCACAACATCAATCAGGGCTGTGCAGACACAGACTCACACTGTAGAGAGCATACATCAGCAGAGTACAGGCAAAGTTTATGTGACCACACAATAGTGCTGCAGGAATAATGTACTTATGACGCGTACACATGATCGGACATTCCAACATCAAAACCGTGGATTTTTTTCCGACGGATTGTTCGCTCAAACTTGTCTTGCATACACACGGTCACACAAATGTTGTTGGAATTTCCGAACGTCAAGAACGCGATCACATACAACACTACGATGAGCCGAGAAAAATTAAGTTCAATGATTCCGAGCATGTGTCGTATTGATTCCGAGCATACGTAGGATTTTTGTGCGTCAGAATTGGCTACAGATGATTGGAATTTCCGACAATAGCTTTTGTTGTCGGAAAAATTGAGAACCAGCTCTCAAACATTTGTTGTCGGAAATATAAAAAAAAAAAATACAGTGCCATGATATATATGTGAATACATTCTGCCAATTAACACTTTTCTGTTTAGTATCACTTTAACTAAATGAAAGTATATTCACAGCTCAGTTAGGGGAAAAGTCATAAATTCGCAGATTTTTCAGCAAGAACAACAGGGTTGAGATACCTGCCAATTACTGAATTACTGAATGACTTATACACCACCCTGACCTATAACAAACTTCTTAATATTGCTGCCAGATGGCGGTAGCTGTTGATTGGAAAGGCTTCTAATGAGCAGAAATACTGGTTACCACATCCCTTATGTAGGCCTAGAAATCCAAAATCCTAAACTTCCAGCAGCCCTGAAGTTCCTTTTATAAGAAAAGAGAAACAAAACTGTGGCCCCGTACACACTGCCAAGGTTCTCGGCAGAAACCAGCGAGAAGCTCGCTGGGATCCTCATTCTGCCGAGAACCTCGGCCGTGTGTACACTCTCGGCGAGCATCCCGTCAGGAAAGCCGCCGAGAGAAAATAGAGAGCAGGTTCTCTATTTTCTCGGCGGCCCGTCGGGATTAACAGCTGGTAGCCTTTCCCGACGGGATGGTCGCCGATTCTGACGGCCGGCCGAGAACCTCGACGGGCGGAACACATCGTTCCGCCCGTCGTGGTTCTCGTACGTGTGTACGGGGCCTGATTGGTAAAAACCTAAGCAAGGGAGCCTCTATTGACTGCCTCAGTGGTCTTTTCCACTTTATTTGCTTTTTACGTTACAAATGGCCAATTTCCTATCAATGTCCAGTACATTGAATTTTTTTTCTATTGTAAACATGATCAAGGAAACCTTTGAACATACCTGCTTCATACAGGGCAATTTTCCACATCTTGTCATGTTACAACCAAAAACGTAAATGTATTTTATTGGGATTTTATGTGATAGAGATAGACCAACACAAGGTGGTACATAGGTGTGAAGTGAAAGGAAAATGATGAATGGTTTTTAAAATGTTTTACAAATAAATATCTGAAAAGTGTGGCCTGCTTTTTTATTCAGTCCCCTTTACCTAAGGTGACCAGATTTTTAAAATGAAATCCGGGGACATTTTTTTTTTACTAGTAATGGCGACAATCAGCGACTCTCTGCCCGTCGCCGCCACCGCCCACCTCACAGCGTGTCAAGTCTCACACTCTGGGCCTCAGCTACTACTGGGTGGGGAGCTGAGGAAGATAAGCAGGCAGGTGGCTGGTCGGGACTTGAGCCAAGGCAGAAGAACATGAGCGGAGCTAAATGGGCATGCACCCGAAACTGAAGAAATATTCCCTCTGCTCCAACCAGCACATGATCATCAGAAAGGGGCACAGATAATGGAAAAAAATACACCCCCTGAGCTAGTAGGAGCGGCAGAGTGTGGGGGGGGGGGGTGTAATTCAGATTTATTTTTTTATTCTGCACTGACTATCTTTAAAATTGCCCTAGCCCCTGTTCAAATCCAATCCGGGGACAAAACCGAGGACAGACTTGGTCCGGGGGCAGTGTCCTCAATCCGGGGACTGTCCCTGGAAACTGGGGATGTCTGGTCACCCTACCTTTACCCCTTACTAAAATCTAGTGGAACCAATTGCCTTTAGAAGTCTCCTAATTAGTAAACACACCTGGGCACGTCCTGTGCATGCGCGAGCTGCGCTACGTGCTGTGAATGGTCGGGCAATCTTCTGTAACCTGTGACGTGTCCCAGCAGATTGCAGGGAGGGAGGGGAGAGGTGATCTTTCTCCCAGCCCTGCGGAGCCCCGGGAGGAAGTGGGAGCTAGATGCCCCTAAAAAAAATGACATGCCAGATGTGGCATGTCTGAGGGTCATCTGCACTTAAAGCGGTTGTATAGTCATACGGTGGGAGGTGGAGGAGGGCATGGTTGGGCTCTGTGAATAATGTGTATACGGATGGTGCAGTGGGCAGGTATTTCTTTGATAGACTATGTGGCGGATTGTCTTACATTTTATTTTTGTATTTGAAACCTCGATGTATGTCTGTTTTTTACATGTGTCTCAATAAACTTTTTTTCTGGATAAAAAAAAAAAAGCGGTTGTATAGTCAAAAACATTTTTTTTTTTGTGCCACCTGTAAAGGAAAAAGCATAATGAGCTAGTATGCAATGCATACTAGCTCATTATGAAATACTTACCTTAGAACGAGGCATAAGTAACTCACCTGGTCCACGCCGAGGGAGATGACATTTTCCGGGTATCGCGGCTCCAGCGCCGTGATACACATGCATGCTGGAGACTTCTTTCCGGCAAGGTCCGGCGTCTGCCGGGCCTTAAGCCGAGAATCCCCTAAAAAAATACTATACAACCGCTTTAAAATCGTTTTTTGCGATGAAAAAAAACGACGTTTTTTGTGAAGTAAAAAACAACGTTTTTGAAACGTCACTTTTCAAAGGCGATGTTGCATACACACCATAGTTTTTTTCACAAAAAACGAGGTTACGTTCACCACACTTTTCCATTGAAGCTCGCTTCATAACTAGCTTCTGGGCATGCGCGGGTTGAAAAACGTCGTTTTAAACGACCTTTATGCTACACACGGTGACTTTTTGTGAAACAAAAAACGACGTTTTGAAAAACGACACAAAAAATTCAAGCATGTTGGAATTTTTTTTTGGTCGTTTTTTTTAAGACAAAAAACAACGTTTTGCCCACACACGATCAATTTAAATGACGTTTTAAAAAACAACTGTGTGTACGCGGCATAAGAGTTGTATATATAGTTGTGGAAAATCTTCCATAGAATTTTACTTTTGTGATCTCCACAGTTTCCTTGCTTTGTAGTGTAATACAGCAACAATAAAAAAAATAGAGCTTCAATTCATATTTTTGAAGAATTCTTACTGGACAGGGCCATTTAATGTGACATCAGCAGATGATGTAAGAAGAGAGCCAAACACACCCAAACCTCCCTCACTGTAGAACGTTGTTTTCTGTAAACTTGGAACACATTTAACAATTCCTGAGCTACACCTTATGTCAGCCTTTCAAAACCTTTTTACTGTAGATGAACTGCTGAAATAATTTTTAGGTCCCATGGTACACCTGGTAATACAAATTCATTGAGGGTGAGTTGCAAATGCCCTTTATAATAGTAGCCTGTGAAAAGAATGCCACCCTGATGCCCTGTACACACGACCGGTTTTTCTGACATGCCAAAATCCGAAGTTTTTCCCAACGTGAAACCTCTCAAGCCTGCCTTGCATACACACGTTCAGTCAAAGAAGTGCTCGACCAAAGCGCGGTGACATCCAACACGAAAAATGGCACTATATAGGTGACGTTCCAATCAAATGGCGCCACCCTTTGGCCTGCTTTTGCTGATCCTCGTGTTAGTAAAAGTTTGGTGAGAAACGATTTGCGCTTTTCAGTCTTCATTCTTTTCAGTCCGTTATAGCGTGACGAATGTGCTTTCTCCATTATGAATGCTAGTTTTACCAGAATGAGCACTCCTGTCTCATACTTGATTCTGAGCATGCATGGTTTTTTTTCCCCTTGGAAAGGCATACACGATGGGAAACACGAAAAAATAGAGCAGGTTCAAATTTTTTGGCGGGCAGTTTTCTCGTTGGGAAAACTTCTATGGAGTGTACACACGACAGATTTTCCCGACCAATCTAAAAAATGGCAGTTTTCTCGTTGGGAAAACCGGTCGTGTGTACAAGGCAATACAGCTGCCCCCTCTCTCTCCTGCACCGCCACTGAAAAACAATACATAGATTCATGCATTGCATGAATCTATGTATTGTCGCCGCTGCTGCCCACTATTCAGATGTCCGGCCTCCTGGCGAGTGCCGACCATCTGAATAACGACAGCTGGTTGCTGTGGAAGTGTCTATCAGAGCCAGCGGCTCTGATAGGCATTCCGATTATAGCCTGAGTGCTGTAATCGGCTTCCAAATAGTTAACCAGGGTACTCACGGGGTGTGCGTTCCTTGGTTAACACTGACACGCATCTCAGCCAATCAGGTTCACCAGATATGGTTACGGGTAACTGATGGGCACAGTGACGACAATGGCATGGCACAGTGGCGACAATTGATGGCCCATCAATTGTCGCCACTGTGCCATGCCATCAACCGCAGCCACTGTGCCATCAATTGTCGCCACTTGGCCCATCAATTGTCCCCACTGTGCCATGCCAAGTGGCGACAATTGATGGCACAGTGGCTGCGGTTGATGGCATGGCACTGTGGCGACAATTGATGGGCACAGTGGCTGCGTTTGATAGCATGGCACAGTGGCTGCGTTGGATGGCATGGCACAGTGACGACAATTTTAATGCACAGTTGCGACAATTTTATGGCACAGTGGCTGCATTTGATGGGCACCGTGGGTGCGGTTGATGGGCACAGTGGCGGCAATTAATGGGAACAGTGGTGGCAATTGATGTTTTTTTTTTTTTTTTCGTTTGGTTGTGCCCCCCCCAAAAAAATATTGAGCACCAGCCACCGCTGCATTACAGACATCTAAACATATTATTGTTGTCATGCAGCTCTGGGGGAACCACATGGTTTTACACAACCTTGGTAGCGCTCAGCTGCTCTATGTCACATTCAGAGTCAGTGAGTTAGCAAACACTCTGGGCCAGATTCAGGTAGATGAGAGTATCTTTCCTCTGGAGTAACGCTTCTCATTTACGTTACTCTGAAGACCCTTTCAGCGCAATTCCTGTAATTCACATAGCAGTTGCGCGTAAACTTGCGCCAGAGTAACGATAATGCGCTGGCGTAACCCGACGCAAGTGGAAGTGGGTGTGATCATATGTAAATGATGGGCGGAGGCCGGCGCAGAGGCTTACGTTCAGCGCATCATCCACGGAGCATGCGCAGTGAGTGCGGCTCCCCTCGCCCCCTTGTGCGCATGCTCACAACTTCCGTCGGCACCACTTCCTGGGAAACGTCAGCGCAATGCGTTCCGCTGGGCGCTTAAAAGCGCTGGCGGAAACGCCATTCCGGCGCAAAAGTAGTTCCGTTTCCCCCCACCCCAGGGAAGATACTTTTGCTCTGTAATGGCTGCTCCCGCTACCCCCAGAGAGAGGAGGAACCTCAATTTTAATACCCAGGAGGTCTCTGTCATTATCTCGGCTATGGAGACGGAGAATGAATTTCTCCATGGCAAAAAAAGCCGCAAGACCAGCCGGGAGAGGAAGCAGGGCATCCTGGAGTCGATTGCTGCCAGGGTCAATGTCCTGGGCTACTCCACCCGGACTGCTGGGGACATACAAAAGAAAATAAATGACCTGCGGCGCAAGGTGAGGGACAAGGTGGCCTCCATCAGGAGGCATGAGAGGGGCACAGGTGGTGGTCCCCCATGTCCTGTCACCCTGACCGCAGAGGAGGAGGTGGTTGCTCGCTGCCTGGAGAGGGAGCAGGTGGAGGGGGTCGCAGGCTATGACTCCGTGGAGGAAGGCACAAGGACAGGTAAGTGTTTTATAATCCCCTATTTGATGTTTTGCATTTGGGGGGGTGGGGGGGGACATGTGCCAAGTGTGTGGGACCACCAACATGTGTCTGCTTTGTGTCATCCACAGATGACGGAGCTGGGCCATCATCTGTCAGCCTGCATTCCACCCCATCCCCCCCACGCCATCATGTGCCCGAGCCACTGGGTGGTGAAGAGGTTGTGGAGGAGGAGAGTGGCCACACCACACCTGCCGAGGTGGTTGTGGAGGATCCTGCTGTGGCAGAGCAGGACTTTTCATTAGTCTTGTCTGTCTCCTCCCCTTCTCCTGGCCCGTCTGTCGTCCCCTCCCCCATCCTTGGAAGCCCCTCAAGGGCGACACCTTCCACCCGAGGACATCCATCTTCGGGCCCCAGGAAGGCGACCCAGAAGACCAGGGGGGTGTCTGATGGTGTCCAGGACCAGTTGGCGAGGGATCACGCCAGACAGACAGAACAAATGGGGGCCATAGCGGACCACTTGCAGAAAGTGTCTGACAGCCTGGGCTCCGTTGCCAACCTCAGCAACGCAGTGCAGGATGTCAGCTCTAACTGCGCTGCAGTGGTCACCACTTTGGGGGAGGTGCAGGGGGATATCCAGCACCTTACTGCAGCCGTCCAGGCCAACACTGCTGCCATCCATGGGAACAGTGCTGCCATCCGTGAGCAGGGGAGGCTGAGTCGGCGGGCCCAGCATTACCAGATGACCCGTCAGCTCCGGATGCAGGCCCAGACGAACACATACCTTGGACGGATAGCCAGGGCCTTGGAGGGCACGCAGGCCACACCTGCCAGGAGTGGCCCACCTGGGGATCAGCCACCTCCAGATGCCCCCCCACCCCCACCCACTCCATCCAGGCAGCTGCGGAGCCAGAGAGGGGCCCCCAGAAGAAGCCCCCGGCATCCCCGATGAGGCCTTTTTTTTTGTTGCTGGTTTTATATTATTATTTTTGACATACTCAGGTCATGAGTTTTTTTTTTTTTTTTTCTCAGGTTATGAGATTATTTTTCTTGTATTGATCAGGATATGATCTTTCTAATTTATTTTTGTACTGCACACGGTCAGGAGTGCAGGGGACAGTGTGAATGGTGTGTGAATGTGAGAGGGTGGCACTCCTGAAAGTAAGGGGTGTCACCCTCGGCCGTGGTGGTGAAGTGAACCCCACGGCTGTATGAATGACGTGTGAAAGGTGTGTGAATGGACAGTGACATCATTGGGGCCTTGACGCTGGCGTTACTGCTCCCAACTCCTACATGCTGGACTTGGGCTAATCCAATGCGATGTGCATGTGGTGTGTGTGATCTAGGGACATCAGTGGTGTACACGCGTGCACTGTCTGTGTAATTAATGTTTTGGGTTAGTGTCCAAAGATGCCTACGGCGAGGACCCTCCTGACTGCTCTTCCATCAGCAGACTGGGTGTCCTCTGGCAGGGGGGGACTGTGTGGGTCGGGGGTCAGGTCATCACGTATGTCAATATGCAGGCCTTTTTTCATAGCAAAGTTATGTAGTATGCAACATGCACCGATGATCTGACACACAAAGGTAGGGGAATACAATAGGGCCCCCCCAGACTTATCCAGGCAGCGGAAACGGGACTTCAGGAGCCCAAATGTTTGCTCAACCACTGCACGGGTTTTGATGTGTGCTTCATTGTATTTTCTCTCTCCTCTGGTTTGGGGGTTCCGGAAAGGAGTCATTAGATGGGGTCCCAATGCATATGCAGAGTCACCTGTAAGGTAAAAGACAGGAGAATGTTAGTCATGCATGTGCGATTTCTGTTGTGCATGACGGGAGGGGATAGTCATGCCTGACTCCCATGTCACTCACCAACCAGCCAGCTGTCCCCATACATGTTCTGGTTAAATTCTGCTGGGATGGGGCTCTGACGGTATATGAAACTGTCATGGCTGGACCCGGGGTGTTTGGCACGGACGTGCCATATGAGGCGTTGGGCATCGGCTATCACCTGTACGTTGATGGAATGCCAATGCTTCCGATTGCGGTATATGTGCTCTGTGGCACTGGGGGGCTGTAGGGCCACATGTGTGCAATCAATGGCCCCCACAGTGCGTGGGAATCTGGCAATGTTGTAGAAATCTGTCATTGCCTTCTGCCGCAGCTCCTCAGTGGTGGGTCTGATGAACTGGTTGGACATGCGTCTGAGGATTGCAGGGACAACCTGGTGCACACATCTGCTTATGGAGGATTGTGACATCCCAGCCACCACTCCACTTGTACGCTGGAATGATCCACTTGCAAGGAAATGGAGTGTTGCCAGGACCTTCACCAGTGGCTGCACTGCTTGTGATCGGTGTGTCTTGCTGGTGATGTCATCCTGCAGGGTTGTGGTTAGTTCAAGTATTGCATCAGGGCTGAATCTGAAGAGGCGATACACCTCCTCATCCCCCATGCCAAAGAGGTTCATACGAGTGCGGTATATCCTCTCACGTGCCCGCCTTCTTGGTTCCAGGGGACCCATCAGTAGTTCTAGGACCACGAGTGCCCCTGGCATGTTGGCACACAGAGGTGTTGTCCTTGCAAGTGCGGGTGCTCAGCAAGCTCCTATCGTCGGTAACGCTGCTGTAGCTGCTCTCCTGCTGACCTGTGACCGTCTGGAGTAAAGATAAAGCAGCCTTTTGTAGAAATAACTTTGCGCTGGACGGATCAGATACGCGCGGCGCATGTAGCCAGCGTATGGTGCTAATCCGTTCGTGAATTGGGAAATCTCCCTCATTTGCATATTTGCAGGGGAAATCAATGGGCGCGACTGATGCGCCCAGCGAAAATAAACGCTGACGATACTCTGGCGTCGGAACGTTCCGCCGGTCGCAAATGAGCCGTTATTGGGCGCATCTAGTTTGGTGGGTACGGGCACATAGAAACGTCGGCGCATCAGCACAGTTACGCGGCGCATATCCAAATACTCCAGCGCAAGTGTTCGTGAATCTGGCCCTCTGTGTTTGTTTAGATTGTTGCGATTTCCTTCCAAGATCCAAAGAAATACTAATTAGCGTCAGAGTAAATTGTCCATTTTGTACGTGATTGTGTGTCTGTGGTAGGGTACGGAAATTAGATTATATACAACGAGGAAGAATGTAATGTGTTTGGACAGAGTTGTCGGGATGTCACATAAACTGTATATTACTTTTACTACTCCTAGTACCAAAGCATACAATAGTTTTAGTTTGTGAGAGTTAACTTTTTTTCAGAAATATGACTTACAATTCCTGACAAGGGGATACTTCATGCCAGCTTTCTGTAACTTTGAGACGTTTCTGCAGATTGTTAGACACTGGATGTAATTTATTGCACTCGGTTAGCAGAAAGCTAATGAGCTCATCTTGTACCATACGGAGCAGCTAGCGTTTCCTTTTCAGAAGTGCAGGGATCTAGTGGTGAATCAGTGTCTAGCTCTGCTCTCCAGCCTTTATCCTCTCAAAAGAAAAAAAGAAAGAAAAATCTGCTGACAAAACCCAAGAAGAATTCAGAAATGGGAAATAAAAGGGCAGATTTGTACTTTTCGTTTTTGGACAGGATGTAATGTGACTGTTTATGAAGAAGTGTCTAATAAAATTGTCATAAAATGTATGAACGCATTAAATATGAATTACTCACTGGTTCATGTTTAAAGTATGTCTAAATACAAAACGTATTTGTTTTAGTTTTGGATAGAGTAGGAAACAGTTTAAAGTGATTGTAAGGCTTTGTGTTTTTTTTTAAATACTTACCTCCACTGAGCAGTTTGTTTTGCAGAGTGGCCCCAATCGTCGACTTCTGGGGTCCTCCTCGCATCAGATAACCCCCTAGGAGAAGCGATCTCCTGGGAGGTTAACTTGCGGGCGAGCCCCCGAGTCCAGCATTTGCGTCCATAGACACGAATGCCGGACTCCTCCCCGCCCCGGCGCCTGCGTCATTGGATTTGATTGATAGCAGTGGGAGCCAATGGCTGGGCTGCTATCAATCTATCCAATCAAGAGCCGGCACCCCATGCAGAGAGGGAGAGCGTGTCTCGGCCGAGTGAATTAAGGGGCTCGGGTAAGTAAAACGGGGGGGCTGGGGGGCTGGCGACTGATAGAAGTTTTTTCACCCTAATGTATTGGATGCATTAAGGCGAAAAAACACGAACCTTTACAGCCCCTTTAATCTTTACCCATTGCAATGACTTGGCCTCTGCTGCACATATGTGAGTTTTTTTATTCGCCTAGGCTAAGGTGACCAGATATTTTAAATGAAATCCGGGGACATATTTTTTTTACTAGTAATGGTGGAAATCAGCGACTCTCTGCCCGTCGCCGCCCGCCTCACGGCCTGTTAATTTTTTACTCTTCGGGCCCCGGCTGCTACTGGGTGGGGAGCAGAGGAAGATTACTCCACCAGGGAAGGCAAAGAGATAAGCAGGCAGGCGGCCGTCCGGGACTTCAGCCAAGGTTGAAGAACGAGTTGCCAAAAGAAGCCGAATGTCGGTGCGCAGGCGCCGTAAAGAGCCACACCGGCGTTCGGCTTCTTTCGGCAACTCGTGACGCGCTGTATGCGCCGGTCGGAAGGATGTCAATCAATTAGGAACGCCCAGTGCCGCTGTTAACATACCCGGAAGCCACGGTGAAAATACGGTATGTACGCTGTTTTTTTGGGTGAACCCCCGCTTTAATGACCGGGCCATTTTTTGCAATACGGCACTGCATCGCTTTAACTGATACAAACCCAAACAAAATTGATGTCCTTTTAGTGGTATTTGATCACCTTTTTATTTTTTGCGCTATAAACAAAAAAAGAGCAAACTATATTTTTTTACGTTTTGCTATCATAAATATACCCAAAAATGTTTTAAAAAAACACATTTCTTCATTAGTTGAGGCCTATATATATATGCTTCTCCATATTTTTGGTTAATAAAAATGCAATAAGTGTATATTGATTTGTTTGCACAAAAGTTATAGCATCTACAAAATAGGGAATAGATTTATGGCATTTTTATGGAATTTTTATTATTCTTTTTTTTTTTATTAGTAATAGCGGCGATCTGTGTTTTTTTTCTGGGACTGCGACATTGCGGCGGACAGATCGAACACTTTTGACACATTTTTGGGACAACGATCAGTGCTATAGAATGTACTGATTACTGTGTAAATGTCACTGACAGGGAAGGGGTTAAATGTGTTCCTTGGGAGTGATTCTAACTGTGAGGGGATGGGACTGACTAGAGGAGGAGCCAGATCCTTGTTTCTACTTAGTAGGACACACACAAATCTCCGTCCTGGCCCTCTTGCCTGTGATTGCGGTTGGCTGGTGGCGTTAGCGCCTGTCTGCCACGTGCATCGGGTCCCTGTGTGGGCCTGCTATGGCTCCATATGCTATGGCTCCATTGTACAGCGGCTCTACAGGAGAGCCATCCTGCGACCATATATGTATGGGAGCCCGGTCAGGAAGTGGTTAATGCAAAGAAATGATCTTAAAAGAAAAATCTGTTGCTGTAACTGCTTAATACATGCTAGCTAATTTGTAAGTCAAGTACATCTAAACCTACTAGTGCATCTAACACTACTGTCTCTGCTGCTCCTCCAGTGGAGTTGAGACACCAAAGCGCTGGACATGGGATACTAATCAGATCACTAGGTGAAAATGTGAGGTTTCCAATGTCAGATTTCTGGTCCCCCACTGTACTGAGTGTGTTACTCCTGCACTATATTACCAAAAGTATTGGAACACCCGCCTTTACACGCACATGAACTTTAATGGCACCCCAGTCTTAGTCCGTAGGGTTCAATATTGAGTTGTCCCACCCTTTGCAGCTATAACAGCTTCAACCCCTCTAGGAAGGCTGTCCACAAGGTTTAGGAGTGTGTCTATGGGAATGTTTGACTATTCTTTCAGTAGCACATTTGTGAGGTCAGGCACTGATGTGGATTAGAAGGCCTGGCTTGCAGTCTCTGCTGTAATTCATCACAAAGGTGTTCTATCAGGTTGAGTTCCGGACTCTGTACAGGCCAGTCATGTTCCTCCACCCCAATCTCACTCATCCATGTCTTTATGGACCTTGTTTGTGCACTGGTCCAAATCCTGGTGTGGGGCTGTTTTTCAGGGGTTGGGCTTGGCCCCTTAGTTGCAGTAAAGGGAACTCCTAAGGGGTCAGCATACTAAGACATTTTGGACAATTTCATACTCCTAACTTTGTGCAGTCAACTGTTGTTAACTCCACTGGAACGCACTGCACTGCTGTGAACTAGGGCCACTGGAGTCCATATTAAACACTGTCCATGCATTTTTGATGCAGAATTAGAATGCGCTGGTCTGCGTCTGGTGTGAACAGCCCTAAGGCTATAGGTTACCATCTATGCCATGTGTATTTGTGAAAGCATGGCAGCCCATTCATTTAAATGGACTGCTGCACATGCATTTCATGCAGGAAAAAGGTTTCCAGGACCTTTTTGGAAATGCAGCTGCAGGGAAATTGCATAGTGGTTTTTCAACATGTGATTTCCCACAGGTGCCCCATCAAGAATGAATGAGGCTTGGTTCACACTGGGCCTGCTTCAAAGTCGTCTGACTCTGAAGCTGCCCCACACAGAGTGACTTCAGCACGCTTGCAAACTACTTCTTTAATAGAAGTGAATGCAAGCCGCTTTGACGTTGCCCCCAAGTAGTACAGGAACCTTTTTCTAACTCTGAGCGAATTGAGTTGCTCCGATTAGAACAGTTCCATTGCATTGAATGGAACACAACTTCTCAGGTATGTCGCCTGACAGGTCGATCCCGTGTGAACTGACACTGACAGTCTGCAAAAAAGCAGTGCAATTGGTGGTTGTGGGAGCAGGGACAGGTGCGATTTACACACTGTCCCACACCTGTAACCACCCACACAAATGTGAACCTAGCCTAAGGGCCAGTCTGGGTTCAGTGAGATTTTATTTTAAAGCGGTAGTAGAGTTGTTGTATTTAGCTTTTACTTACAGGTAAGCCTATATTAAGGCTTACTAGTAGGTACTGTAAATATCTCCCAAACATACACCGTTTGGGAAATATTTACTTGTGTAGCAGTCAGTGACATCAACCACCGCATGCGCTCTGAAATAACAGCATACTCGTGCCGTTCCTACAGAGCTCTGCGCCGTGGCCATGATTCCAGCGCTCATACATGGGTATGATGTCATTGCAGCTCTGCCATTCAAACAGCTGGAGCCTGCAAACCTGGGAGAAAGACCGGGTAAAGATGAAAGCCTTGTCAGTGGTGACAGTGCACAGCTGGAGGGTGCTGTGATCAAGGCTTGTAAGCCGGAATGTGTAAGCCCCAGTATATTTTTACTCACTTTTTTATGCACCAATAAAGAAGCAACAAGGACGTTTGGAGCTGCCAGCTCTATTCTTTGAATTTGGGTACGTTTCACATAATGTGCTAGCATGCTATGCATACTAGCACAATAGAACATTGCCTTGCAGCGGGAAAGCAGTTTTTTGCCCAGTTTACTACCGCTTTAACCACCTAAGACCGGACCATTATGCAGGTTAAGGACCTTGCCCCTTTTTGCGTTTCGGCACCGCGTCGCTTTAACTGACAATTGCGTGGTCATGTGACGTGGCTCCCAAACAAAACTGGCATCCTTTTTATCCCATAAATAGAGCTTTCTTTTGGTGGTATTTGATCACCTCTGTGGTTTTTATTTTTTGCGTTATAAACAAAGATAGAGCAACAATTTTGAAAGAAAAAATGCAATGTTTTTTTACTTTTTGCTATAATAAATATCCCCAAAAAAGATATAAAAAACATTTTTTTCCTCAGTTTAGGCCGATACGTATTCTTCTACACTATTTTTGGTAAAAAAAATTGCAATTATGCCACGTACACACGATCACTTTTTGTGATGAAAAAAAAACGATTTTTTAAAAAACGTCATTTAAAATGACCGTGTGTGGGCAAAACGTTGTTTTATGTTTTCAAAAAAACGACCAAAAAAAAAATTCGAACATGCTTGAATTTTTTGTGTTGTTTTTCAAAATTTCATTTTTTGTGTCATAAAAAGTGATCGTGTGTGGGCAAAACAATGTTTTTAAACCCGCGCATGCTCAGAAGCAAGTTATGAGATGGAGCTTCAATGAAACAGAGTGCCGTCGAACGTGGTGTACGTCACCACGCTTTGCTAGAGCTTTTTGGAAAAACGATGGTGTGTATGCAATGTCATTTTGGAAAATGAAGTTTGAAAAACGTTGTTTTGTTTCGTGAGATAAAATGACGTTTTTTTTCATCACAAAAAGTGATCGTGTGTACGCGGCATAAGTGTTTATCGATTGGTTTGCGCAAAATTTATAGCGTTTACAAAATAGGGGATCATTTCATGGCATTTTTATTAATATTTTTTTTTACTACTAATGGCGGCGATCAGCGATTTTTTCGTGACGGTGACATTATCACGGGCACATCGGACACTTTTGACACATTTTTGGGACCATTGTCATTTTCACAGCGGAAAGTGCTATAAAAATGCACTGATTACTGTGAAAATGACAATGGCAGTGAAGTGGTTAACCACTAGGTGGCGCTAAGGAGTTAAGTGTGCCCTCAGGGAGTAATTCTTTTCGTAGAGGGGGTGTGGCTGTAGGCGTGACTTCACTGATCGTCGTTCCCTATATCAGGGAACAGACGATCAGTGTCGCTGCCACAGTGAAGAATGGGGAAGGTGTGTTTGCACACACCTCTCCCCGTTCTTCAGCTCCTGTGACCGATCGCGGGACACCAGCAGCGATCGGGTCTGCGGGTCCTGCGGGCGCGGTCACGGAGTTTCGGACCAGGGCGCGCGACCCACGCTTGGGCTCTTAAAGGCAACGTACAGGTACGTGTCTGTGCCTAGCCGTGCCATTCTGCCAACGTAAATGTGCAGGAGGCGGTCCTTAAGTGGTTAGTTAAACGCACAGTTACTGTACCATGTGATCTGGTGCAGGCAAACACATTACTTTTGTGACCTGTGCTTGGGGTGTTAGGTTAACACTGATACCCACTGCATCACAAGTGCAGTGCATTTGTGCGGGAAACATACACGTAACGCAGGTTTCTCGCACCGCGTTTTGATGTAAACCAGTACTAAAGAAGATTGTATAGTGTATGATCAGCCTTTCATAGAACACTAATGGCATGTATACACGATCAGAAAATTGTACAAAAAATAACGCTTTCTGAGCGATTGTATGATAATCTGATTGTTAGCTTTCGATAGCCGATCTCGACAAGCAGGCAAAAAAAGTTATTTTACGATACCAGATTGTGCGATTTTGGTTGAATCAGTGCAGTTATCATTCGAAATAACAATACAAATACACTACAGCACATAACATCACTTGTGTGTTACATCACTTGTGTTGTACGAGGATTTTCGTAACTTTTCGTTATCAGATCAGCATGCAAAAAAATAATGATCGATTCGTCTGATAATCTCATCCTGTGTACAAGGAATTAGTAAGTAGGTAAAGTTATGTAATATGTCCGATATTTATTTTTCTGAGCAGTTGTTATTTGTACATGTTGTTACTAGATGTTTGTAAACAGAGGGAAACATATTGTGGATACCAAAGACACCAACTATCAGTAATATTAGGACGGTGTGTCATAGATGTGTATAGTGTTATATAGAGGATAGTATAAATCAGGTTTGATGGGTGTAGTTGGTGTAGTAGCTGAGTGTGCAGTGCTGAACACATAGGGGCAGATTCACATAGATGTAATCTTCCGCTGCGTATGAAATAGTGGCCGTCTATCACCAGATCTACGCGAATAGGATTTTTTTGCGCGTACTATTGTATCGTATTTTTTTTCCGCCGCGCAATCGAAATCTGAGTAGGGGGCGTGAGTTTAAATTAAGGTCCCCGACGATGAACTGGACTCTGTTCAGGAATTTCCCGCCGTGTGCGCGAAATCACGTGTGACGTATTGTGTTTGATCGGCGTTTACGAACATTCCTATTCCCGCGACTTACGTTAAAAATAATAAAAGAAATCGAAAAACGTTAAATTCGACGCGGGAACGACGGCCATTACTGGGCTCTAATATTAGACCAGCAAAAAGCTGATGAACGGAAAAAAAAGATGACTAAAGGTGCCTGGAGGTTTGAAGAGCGAAATTTTGTGGATTCCAGCAAAAGCTCATTAGCATACCATGGGTGAAAAACAACAGGAAGTGCCCAGTGGCCGCAATTTTCAGGCAGCGTAGTCTGAGGCGTTCACGTAATAAAGTCGAAATTTAGCAGCAGGTTCTTTTCATGGTTTGAGGATTTCGACTCGTAAAAACCTGTAAATCGAAATTACCGCTAACAACATTTACACAGGCGTATCCTTTGTGAATCTAGGCCATAGTGGGGAGGTGGTGAGTAGGATCTGGTTCTCAGTGGTGATGTGGACAGTGTGTGTGTGTATTGTGATCATGCATTACTTACTTCCCAGTGATGAACTGACTCCTGGAGGGTGAGCAGATCGGCTGGACATAGTAGTTCTCCAGCTTGACTCCCTGTGCCGCTAATGTATCCAGGGTAGGAGTTCTGATCTCTGATCCGTGGTACCCAATGTCCCTGTATCCCTGATCATCAGCCAGGATGAAAATGATGTGAGGCTGATCCCCCACTTCTCTCCCCAGGATGTCTTCTTCTTCTTCTTTTTCTTCCACACCTTTGTCCAAGGACAGGTATCCATAGGTCATGATGCTCACCATAGACAGAGCAGCCAGTGCCCCCAGCCCCGGCATTTTCACCCAGCCAGCCTGTCCCATTCCAGGCTCAGTCAGGGGTCAGCCCAGCATAGCCTAGTAGCCATGTGCTGTGTAGGGGTCAGCAAAGTGACCATTTGTCCACCCCACCCCCCACCCTGACCTAGGTGAGTCACTATCCAGCTCCCTGCTGGAGGAATGTGCTGGGAACTTTGGTTTCCAGGACACAGCAGCAGTCCTTATAGAAGTTGCATATTCCTGCTCTACTCCTACTTATCCCTGCTTTACTCCTACTTATCCCTGCTCTACTCCTACTTATTCCTGCTCTACTCCTACTTATCCCTGCTCTACTCCTACTTATCCCTGCTCTACTCCTACTTATTCCTGCTCTACTCCTACTTATCCCTGCTCTACTCCTACTTATTCCTGCGCTTCTTCTTCTACTTATCCCTGCTCTACTCCTACTTATCGCTGCTCTACTCCTACTTATATCTGCTCTACTCCTACTTATCCCTGCTCTACTCCTACTTATCCCTGCTCTACTTCCCAGCTGCACAGCGAAATACGTGAAGTGAGAGCATCTGGCTGCAGTTGGCAGGCTTTCCTATGCTCCCCAGTCCATCCTGGTGCTTGTCTGCCACCCAATAACTTGGAAAAGGGCAGATGTGTCTCTCAGTGCAGAAGTCCCCTCAGGCTGAAGTCCCTTCCATATGAGCAGGGCTGGGCTTTTTGCATCCAGCAGGCTGAACACATGTACTGTAGCTTGATGCCAGGCAGATGGAGAGAAAGGCACAGGAGAGTTTAGAAACTTCTCATGGATGTCTGAGCTCCAGCAAGCCAGGGCTGCCTGCAAGCACAGTCTCCTCTCCTCCTCCCTTGGATGTGCTGCTGAATAATGGAATTGTCGGGGAACTTGCTCCCCTTCCTGCTGCATGGGGAGGTGAGAATGAGCCTCTCTGTATCCAAACTATACCACCCTCCTATCTACTCCTACAACACACATGTGTATAGTACTCATGGACAGGGGGTCACTGCCTGAAATAAACAGTTTAGACAGAGGTGATTCAGAGAGATTACAGCAGTTCCACTACATCTGACATTGCTAATGCAATATCCAAATGCTACGTTTATTTAGTTTTTCCTGTAAACCTCATGGCTCCCTTACAGTCCATGGCAGGGGAACAGATAAGATCCTCCTTTGGAGAACAGCTGGCACGTCTCCTAATTGTGGCTATAACCCTAGGAATTCCATAGATAACCCAAAGAGATGGATGTTCTATTTTCCAAGGAAAAGCTGCAGCCTGATCCTTATACTGTATGGACAATACAAAACAGAACTTCCTTTTGTTTTGCATGTGTTGATACATAGTAGATATAATAGTATCTAAAGTGGAACCTTTTATTTATTTATTTAAAGTTTTGGACTTTAGAGGAGAGGTATTAGAAGAACACCTGTCAGGATTTTATTGTAGGCTGTGCTCCCATGAGATTCATCCTCTCCATTTGTTCTCTTTACCATTATTACAGAGTGAAAGTTAAAGTGGAGGTTTCCATCCACCCGACGTGACGGGGCGCAAGCTCTGTGCTGTTTGCTTCACTTGGCTTACGCTACCTCTTTGAGAATAAAGCACTTGCTCTAGCAAATTTGGCACCTTTGGGGGGGGAGGGGGGAACACCTGGGGGGCTGGGGGGGGGGGGGGGAGTGAAAGTTAAAGTGGAGGTCCAGTTTTTGCTTCCTTCCTCCTCCCCGCTGCACCTTGGGGGGGGGGGGGGACCAGGGGCCCTTTCCACTTCTGGGAGACCTCATTGTGGCGAGAGCCCGCGGAAAGTTCAGCCTCACTCCTCCCACTGTCGCCAGGCCACACAGCATTCCTCACACATGTGCAGTAGGGAACCGACTGTAAAGCCGCAAGGAATGGCAGTGGCAGTACACGAGAGCCGACTGAAAAATTGGCTGGGGTGCTGACATTGCGGGATCCCTGGACAGGTAAGTGTCCTAATTAGACATGTGCGGTTCATTTCATACGAATCGAAAATTCATACGAATTTCCAAAAATTCGTACATTTGGAATTGCTATGCTTCCGAATTTTACGAAACACGAGATTTCGGATCCGAATTTCTTACAACGGTCGGAAACGTGACTAGTGTTTTGTTGACCAATCAGAGGTTCTCTTCTGCTGCTGAGTGAGGGTTGGGAAAATGACCTTTTTTAATATGGGAGTGGGAGACTGGTACTGGTAGTCGATGGGAGATTTAGAATCAGACAAAATAAGAATGTTCGTTAATATCGTTTTATTATTGTCATAATAATTACGATTATTCGTTATGATGAAGTTAAAAACCCAGGGAGTCAGCACAGCACAGGGATGGTGGGATCTCCTCGTAATGAGCATAATGAATCGACGACTGCCATTGGATTGAATATGAATATTCGTTGAATGTTTGTTAACTTTATTAGAAGCTCCCACCATCCCTGTGCTGTGCTGACTTCCTGGGTTTGCTTATTCATCATAATGAATGTTCGTAATTGTTACAAAGGGTGTGCTCATTATGAGTGGCTCCCACCATCCCTTTGCTGTGCTGACTTCATGGGTTTGCTTATTCATCATAACAAATGTTTGTAATTGTTACGAAAAGTTAACAAACATTCTACAAAAATTTGTATTCAATCCAATGGCAGTCGTCAACGCATTATGCTCATTATGAGGGGCTCCCACCATTCCTGTGCTGTGCTGACTTCCTCCTGGTGCTGTACCCTTGCTGTGCTCATTATGAGGGGCTCCCACCATCCCTGTCCTGAGTTCCTGCCGGATTTGTTTGTAGCCCGTTAGTTCTTATTTTGTAATTCGTTTCTGAAATTCAATTTGGATTGAATATGAATTTTTGTTAGTTTGCTAACTTTTAATAATATTACGAACATTCTTTATGATGAATTTAAAAAGCAAACCCAGGAAGTCAGCAGCCATGCTGACTTTCGTGGGTTTTCTTTTTAACCACTTGCTTACTGGGCACTTAAACCCCCCTCCTGCCCAGACCAATTTTCATCATTCAGCACTGACGCACTTTAAATAACAATTGCGCGGTCATACAACACTGTACCCAAATGACATTTTTAAATTTTTTCCCCACAAATAGAGCTTTCTTTTGGTGTTATTTGATCACCTCTGCGGTTTAGATTTTTTGTTAAAAATAAATAAAAATACTGATTTAAAAAAAAAATATATATATATATATATATTTATATTTTGTTAGAAAATTTTGCAAATGGGTAATTTTTCTCCTTCATTGATGTATGCTGATGAGGCTGCACTGATGGGCACCGATAAGGCAGCACTGGTGAGCACCGATAAGGCGGCACTGGTGGGCACTGATAGGCGGTACTGGTGGGCAATGATAGGCGGCACTGGTGGGCCCTGAGAGGTGACACTGAGAGGTGGCACTGATGGGTGGCACTGAAGGGCACTGATAAGTGGCATTGATAGGTGGCACTGATAGCTGCCAGTGATGGGCACTGATAGGTGGCAGTAATGGGCACTGATGGGTGGCAGTAATGGGCACTGATATGCAGCACTGCTAGGTGGCACTGATTGGCACCACTGGTGGGCTTTGATAGGTGGCAGTTGTGGGAATTGATAGGTGGCACTCATGGGCATTGATAGGTGGCACTCGTGGGCATTGATAGGTGGCACTCATGGGCATTGATAGGTGGCACTGGTGGGCACTGTGGACACTTGCATGTGGCACTGGCAGGGGGTACTGGCAGCACAGAGGAGGCAGATGTGCCTCCTTCCTATTCGGGACCGATGTGATTGGCTTTTTTTCTCTCCTCACGCTGTCTATTGATGTCCTCTTGGCATTTGTAGTCTGCGCTGTAGCCGTCATTCGTAATTTTACAGAAATTTTACGAATCTAACGAAAATTTGTATTTCGTACAAATCCAAATTGAATTTCGAATACGAATTAGTGGCTAATACGGAACGGAACAAAACAAAACACATTTATTGATGGCGCCTATGTCCAATCCTAATACAGTATTTGTATCTGCTGACTGATTTTTTGGAGAGGGTAGGGGGAGGGCTGGAGCTTCGCTTTCAGAAAAATTTCAAACAAAGGGAAAAACTTCTAATGGGGACACTAGTTCTGATTACTCCACAATACTAAGGACCCCTTTACTTTGCCTTACCTATTGCTGATCCATGTGCTCTGTCTTATATACTACTGACCTCTGTACACTGCCCTACATACCACTGACCCTTGTATACTGCCCCACATACCACTGACCACTGCACTCTTCCTTACATACTATTGACCCTTGTACTGTGTCCTATATACTAAAGACCCCTGTATTCTGCTATAAAAAGTACAGACCCTCTGTACTCTAACCTGCATACTCCTGAGCTCTGTAGACTGCCCTACATACCCCTGCCCCCTGTATTTTTCCCTACATACCACATTCTAGAAGCTAGAGGGCGGAGGCCAGGAGGGTTGATCTGCATTCTTAGGGGAGCTTGGCCAATCCACAAGCAGTGGCGCTGTCAGGGTAGCTGAGCCAGCCCCTAAATATGGATGGGTCATGCCAGCAAAGCTTCAGGTGGAAGATGGAGTGCTGAGGAAACTGTCAGTGGTCTGGAGAGGGGGGGGGGGGGGGGTTCCTGCCTCATGCTAGAGCTCAGACCGGCTTGAGAGGATCCTGACAGCAGTGCAGTTTAAAAATAATATTCCCTAAGGAAGCAGCAGAAGGCATGCAGGACAGTGTGAATACAACAGCACACCCAGGCAGGGCCATCTTAATAGCATCATGGGCCCCTGGGCAAAGTAATGCTATGGGGCCCCTACAAGCCCCAATTTACGCACCTATTTTACAGCGTGTCACTTGTGTCAGCGTGTCACTTGCCACTGTCACCTGCCACCAGATTCAGCATGTCAACTGCCATCGTCACCTGTCTTCAGATTCAGCATATCAATTCGCACCCGTCCCCTGTCTGAGAGGCAGAGGAGGGGGATCTGAGAGGCAGAGGAGGGGGATCTGAGAGGCAGAAGAGGGGGATCTGAGAGGCAGAGAGGGGGAGGGGGGGACTCAGAGGCAGAGGAGGGGGATCTGAGAGGCAGAGGAGGGGGGGGGGGGGCTCAGAGGCAGAGGAGGGGGGGGGCTCAGAGGCAGAAGAGGGGGATCTCAGAAGCAGAGGAGGGGGATCTGAGAGGCAGAGGAGGGGGGCTCAGAGGCAGAGGAGGGGGGGGGGGAGGGGGATCTCAGAGGCAGAGGAGGGGGGGGGCTCAGAGGCAGAGGAGGGGGGGCTCAGAGGAGAGAGGGGGCTCAGAAGCAGAGGAGGGGGATCTGAGAGGCAGAGGAGGGGGATCTGAGAGGCAGAGGAGGGGGGGATCTGAGAGGCAGAGGAGGGGGGGGGGCTCAGAGGCAGAGGAGGGGGATCTGAGAGGCAGAGGAGGGGGGGCTCAGAGGCAGAGGAGGGGGGCTCTGAGAGGCAGAGGAGGGGGATCTGAGAGGCAGAGGAGGGGGATCTGAGAGGCAGAGGAGGGGGATCTGAGAGGCAGAGGAGGGGGGGCTCAGAGGCAGAGGAGGGGGGCTCAGAGGTAGAAGAGGGGGATCTGAGAGGCAGAGGAGGGGGGGGCTCAGAGGCAGAAGAGGGGGATCTGAGAGGCAGGGGGTTGAGAGACAGAGGAGGGGGGGCTCAGAAGCAGAAGAGGGGGATCTGAGTGGCAGAGGAGGGGGGGCTCAGAGGCAGAGGAGGGGGGGCTCAGAGGCAGAGGAGGGAGATCTGAGAGGCAGGGGGCTCAGAGGCAGAGGAAGGGGGGCTCAGAGGCAGAGGAGGGGGGGCTCAGAGGCAGAGGATGGGGGGCTCAGAGGCAGAGGAGGGAGATCTGAGAGGCAGGGGGCTCAGAGGCAGAGAAAGGGGGGCTCAGAGGCAGAGGAGGGGGGGCTCAGAGGCAGAAGAGGGGGATCTGAGAGGCAGGGGGTTGAGAGGCAGAGGAGGGGGGCTCAGAAGCATAAGAGGGGGATCTGAGAGGCAGGGGGCTCAGAGGCAGAGGAAGGGGGGCTCAGAGGCAGAGGAGGGGGGGCTCAGAGGCAGAGGAGGGAGATCTGAGAGGCAGGGGGCTCAGAGGCAGAGGACGGGGGGTCAGGGGGGCTCAGAGGCAGAGGAGGGGGGGCTCAGAGGCAGAGGAGGGGGGGCTCAGAGGCAGAGGAGGGAAGGGGGGCTCAGAGGCAGAGGAGGGGGGCTCAGAGGCAGAGGAGGGGGGGCTCAGAGGCAGAGGAGGGGGAGGGGGATCTGAGAGGCAGAGGCATGGGGGGGCTCAGAGGCAGAAGAGGGGGATCTGGCTGGGACAGACCACATAGCGCTGTCCCTCCTCTGCTTACCCTGCCCCCTCTCAGTGTGCTGGCATGTGTGTACAGGATGCCAGGTACCTGATGGCCAACAGCGTGGCAGCGCCGAGTCTCCCTCTAGATCCGGGGGGTGCTCGCTGGGGTGCTCGCTGCTCTGCTCCTTCCATTGGCTCCTTGGCATCCTCCACCTTCGGCATGTTCTTCCTTCACAGCCAGCTGTCCCCCAGGCCGCACGGTGCACGGACGCTTCCTGGAGCAGAGAGGAGGTGGAGTGGAGGCATCCAAGTTCTGGGAGCGGGGGGGGGGGGGGGGGGGCAGCCCGGCGCCCTCATCTCTTCGGTGGTCAGGCAGGAGCTTTTACATCCAACTCCCCCCCCCCCCATGGACAATGGGAGTGATGCTGCGACGGCGAGCGACGAGCATAACATGTCCATCCATCCTGTGCATTAGGCGGCTGCGCCCGCGGGCCCGCGGGAGGCTGCTGTGTGCCCGCGGTAACGCGGCTAAACAGATGCTTAGCAAGTTGACTGGTGGGTTCACTGGCCAGATGGGCCCCCAGCCAAGTGGGGCCCCCGGGCAACTTCCCAATGTGCCCAATCGAAAAGACGGCCCTGCATCCAGGTAACAGAAGAGGAAGGGGCTGCCAAATGTAGCCAGCCTTTCAGGAAGTCAGCGTTGTGCTTAATCTTTCCTTTCCCTTGCCTTTGGAGATCTTTGGAGCAGCCTGGTGGGCTGGTGAAGAAGCAGACAGGTGGGCTGGTAGTCCCTGCAGGCCATAGAGCTAGGATCAGTGTCTACAGTGGAGTTGGAGATATTCTGATACACAACCTACAAACACTTTTGGGTTGGTTTACTAAAGGCAAATAGACTGTGCATTTTAAAAGTGCAAGTTGCTCCAGAGCTCAGTAAATGAGGTAAAGCTTCACTTTGCAAAGAATACTCAATCACATGCAAGGAAAATAAAAAAACAGAATTTTTGCTTTCCACGTGATTGGATGATGGATGTCTGCAGAGCTTCTGCTCATTTACTAAGCTCTGGAGCAACTGTACTTGCAAAGTGCACAGTCTGTATGCCTTTAGTAAATCAACCCCTTTGTGCGACTTTCCAAGGGACTGAGAGTTCCTAGTCCTTGCTTACTGGGCACTTAAATCCCCCTGCTGCCCAGACCAATTTTCAGCTTTCAACGTTCTCATTCTTTGAATGACAATTGTGCGACACTGTACCCAAATTAAATTTTTATCAATTTTTTCCCCACATATAGAGCTTTCTTTTGGTAGTATTTGATCACCTCTGCGGTTTTTAATTGATGTTAAAAAAAAATAAAAAAAGACAGAATAAAAAAAGAGAAAATACAAAACCGTTTTATATTTTATATAAAATGTTGTAAACGTGTAATTTTTCTCCTTCATTGATGTAAGCTGATGAGGCTGCACTGACGGGCACCAATAGGCTGCACTGATAGGTACTGGGCTGCACCGAATGGGCACAGATGGGCTGCACTGATGGGCACCGAATAATGCAGCGCTGGTGGGCACTGATAGGCAGCACTGGTGGGCCCTGATAGGCGGCACTGGTGGGCACTGAGAGGCGGCATTGGTGGGCATTGAGAGGTGACAGTGAGAGGGGGCACTGGTGGGTGGCACTCAGGGCCGCCATCAGGGGGGTACAGGCAGTACACCTGTAAGGAGCCTGGAGGTCCCCAGGGGCCCGGATGGCAACCCCCTCCTTTTTTTTAAATTATATATACTTATTCTATCTATCTATCTATCTATCTATCTATCTATCTATCTATCTATCTATCTATCTATCTATCTATATATATATATATATATATATATATATATATATATATATATACATTTATATATTTTTATTATATATATTTATATATCTATATATATATATATATATATATATATTTTTTTTTTATTAAAGGGGTCAGAGGTCCCCAGGGGCCCGGAGGTCCCCAGGGCCCCATGTGGCAACCCCCCCTTTCTTTTATAAATGTTTATTTTTTTTATATATATATTGTTTTTATTAAAGGGCCCAGAGGTGGCACTGATAGCTGGCAGTGATGGGCACTGATAGGTGGCAGTGATGGGCACTGATGGGTGGCAATGATGGGCACTGATCAGCACTGGTAGGTGAGACTGATAGCAGCACTGCCAGATGGCACTGATGATACACTGACTGGCACCACTGTTGGGCATTGATAGGTGGCAGCGATGGGCACTGATAGGTGGTACTGATTAGCACTGACAGGTGGCACTGGTGGTCACTGGCAGGGGGCACTGTCAGGCGGTACTGGTGCACTAAGGCTGATGTGCCTATTTCACTGGGGACCGATGTCCCTTACACAGGAGCCGGTGGACGTCATTTTCAGAGACTGTCAGCATTCAGGAGGAGGATGGTGTATATAGGGATAAGGTTGTCCTTGTTGTTGTTACAATCAAGCTGGGCATCCCATAATTTATATTCCCCATCCATGTTATTACCCCTAATAAACAACAAAATCCAAGCTCAAAGTCTGTTCCTTGTGTCCGGATGGAAGTGGAAAATGCTTGTCACCTGGCTGCGCAGGAGTAGGGAAAGCAGTCATCTGCAGAGCCTGTAGGGTCAATGCTAAATAATCTTAAATCTATTTGATAAATTCATAGAGTTACAGTATATGCATGTGAATATTTTGTATAGTACTAAGTTGAATGAATGTTTCACTGACAAATGTTTGGCCACATTTCTGGGAAGTGCTGATTCTGATTACTGGTTGTGTCAGTACTTTCTCATAAGAGGCAGAATTTGCCAAAGAAGAGGAAAATCTGAGAGTGCATATTTTTCTATAACCACTATGCAGTCAGATTTCCTTCAACGTTTTCCTCTCTCTCCTGAGAAATCATATTTACTGCGGTATAAAACGTACTATGAGATACAATGAAGCAATGTCTATTGAGCTTCCAACATGGTCATCTAAGGGTAATTGAAGAGTGATGTTCTCATTATTGAGCAGTGCTAACACTTAAAATACTGCATATCCGAAAACACTGATAGAACAACATTTGTCCTAATTGCTTAACGAATCCAAACCTTTTATTCATTGGATAAACTTGTCAAAAGATTTACATTCAATAGAGAGTCCAAGAAACCTAATTTTCAGACACTGTAAAACTCAGCAATTCTGCTGGCATGGTAACAATAAAAATATACATAACATTCATCTATGTTGACTGCTGCCCAATTCATGTCAGTCTCCACTTTTGTAAAAGGATATTTAAAAAAAGACAAGGATAGGAATTACAAGGTCATTGACGTAATTGGATTCATATGCATACATGTTTGATGTAGTCATCTTCATTTTTGTTTGGTTATAAAAGAAAGGTATCTGCCTTAATGTAAAATAAATGATCATCAGCTATGTCACAAAACATAATATAAGACCATCATTGAAGTTAATGATCTCCAGTGAAGTAGTGTAAAATTGCCTGGTGAGCTCTGGATCCTTGGGTTCCTTGTTTCCAAACTGTCATTCACAGGCACTTAATGTTTTCTACAGGCACAACTGGGCAGGGCAGAAGAAAAGTGAAAGAACAAGCAGTGTCAATGGTGCTTTGTGGGTTATGTTGAAAAATAAACATTTGCAAACACAGGAAGTTTAAGCCTCAATGTATACTATTTAAAGGGGTTGTAAAGGTTTGTTTTTTTATTTTCTAAATGGGTTTCTTTAACCACTTGACCACTTGGCACTTAAACCCCCTTCCTAACCAGACCAATTTTCAGCTTTCGGTGCTCTCACATTTTGAATGACAATTACTCGGTCATGCAACACTGTACCCTTATGAAATTTTCGGCCTTTTTTCCCCCCACAAATAGAGCTTTCTTTTGTTGGTATTTGATCACCTCTGCGGTTTTTATTTGTTGTGCTATAAATGAAAAAAGACTGAAAATGTTGTAAAAAAAATAAAATTGTCTTAATTTCTATTATAAGATTTTGCAAATAAGTAATGTGGCACTGATGGAGCACTGATGGACACTGGCGGCACCGATGGGCACTGAAGTGGCAGAGGTGGCAAATATGGGCACTGATGGGGCACTGGTGGATACTGACGGCATCCGATGGGCACTGAAGTGGCAGAGGTGGCACTGATGGGCACTGGTGGCACCGATGTGGCACTGATGAGACTTGTTGTGGCACTGATGAGACTTGTAGTGGCACTGATGGGTACTATAGTAGCACTATAGAACAAAAAAGACCGCGCTATAAAACCCCTCCCCCCCAAGAACTACAGGCTGCAGCAAGCGTGTGATAAACAGAAAACAATGGAATATAAAAAGCCGTGCCACATAAAAATCAGAATTAGTTACACCAATATCAATGATGGTAAACAAAAAACTACTATAGTCCACTACTAACCCCTAGACCGCACCATCCAAAGACGGATACAGCGCGGTAGTTATTCTGGGAGGAAGTCTATGGACGTCCTCTCGTGCTTCTCGATGCCCCCTGGTGCGCGCTGGTGACAGTGTCTGTGCTCGCCATTCACGGAACCCGGCGCAACGCGGATCGCGGTAAAGGACCATAAAGCGTTCCTTTAATTCGATCCCTCCAAGAGGGAGTGGTCACAATGAAACAAACAGGGGTCACAGAGAGGTCCAGCTCTCTTCTCTCCTCACACCGTAGAGTGTGAGGAGAGAAGAGAGTACATTGACAGTGAGTTTATTAATTTTTTTTGGAAAACCAGTGCCCAAATGTACCCTATAGTGCCAACAGTGACTCTGTGCCAAACTATCCATCAGTGCCCCTACAGTAACAATCTGTGCACAACAATACCCAGCAGTGCACCAACCCAGCAGTGAATGACTATAGTGGAATATAAAAAGCCGCGCCACATAAAAATCAGAATTAGTTACACCAATTAATGATGGTAAACAAAAAACACTATAGTCCATTAAAGTCCATAGTGATGGTAAAAATAATAATTCAGAGAGATCCTCTGTATAGTGACAAAACGCCTCCAAAAGGTGCACCCGCCACTAGTGTTGCTCACGAATATTCGCATTGCGATATTCGCTACGAATATTGCATATTCAGTATTCGCGAATAACGAATATCGCCGAATTTGATTTCGATATTCAAATTTTTTCAATTTTTTTTTTAGAACAGATCACATCCTAGAGATCCCCATCGGTTAAAAGCATTGCTGGTATGATTAGAGACCTTGGGCCGAAGATCATCCAAAAATCGAATGGATTATTCCAATAGGATATCGGAATTTTATATTGTAATATATCACGAATTCTGAGCCAATAGAGTGCTCCACCGCATCCGAAATTTCGATATTTTGTATTGTAATATATCACGAAATTCTGAGCCAATCAGGCTCCATTCCGCATTTCTCGATATTCACAATTATTTTATATTGTAATATATCACGAATATTCTGAGCAATCAGAGTCCCATTCCGTTTCTCGAATATTCGCAATTATTTTATATTGAAATTCACGAATTTCTGAGCCATGAGTGCTCCATTCCGCATTTCTCGAATATTCGCAAATTTTATATTGTAATATATCACGAATTTCTGACACAGCTCCTTCCGCATTTCTCGAATATTCATTATTGGTATTGTAATATATCACGAATATTCTGCATAAGTGCTCCTTCCGCATTTGCCGAATATTCAAATTGTGTATTGTAATATATCCGAATATTCTGCCAATCAGGCTCCTTCCGCATTTCTCGAATATTCAATTATTTTGTATTGAAATATCACGAATATTCTGAGCTAATCAGAGTTCCTCCGCATCTCGAAATTTCGTGCATTCGCAATGACGCAATCAAAATTCGCAATAATTTCATTTCCAAAAAATATCACGAATATTCGTATTTAGCGAATATATCCGAATATTCGACTATATATTCGAGATATATCATAATATGGCATATTCTGCTCAACACTACCCGCCACCAAGTGAATGAGCAGCTCGAGGTCACACAAGCCAGCGTCTGACTATAACCCAGACGGCCTTTGAATCCCTGGGTTCCCAAGATCATCCAGTGGACCAGGACGGAACACTCTCACTCCGGATAAAGAAAAGGGGCACATAGCATAATTCCGGCGAAATTTTTAATGAATAAATAAAAATGTACACACAGCACACATGATACATAAAAACAAATATTGCCGGCCGGCACAGGAGCCCTTCCTCCTCAATGGTGACGTCAGGTCGCCTCCCACCGTTTCGTCACTAGAAGGACGTTCTCAATGGGGGTAGGGCCACAGTTACACCACTTAATAAGGACCAGCCGACCGTGAGAAGCAGCACGCTGAGTCCAGACGCGCCATCTTTAATATGGTAAAAAAGCCCTTAGTAGAATGTCATTCTGCCAGGCGTCAAGGGCGCAACTTAATGTTCCACTACGGAAAAAAAGGGGAAGAAAAAACTAACTAATCCATACCCCACCAGTATTGGGGTAGGCCAAAAAGTTATTTTAATTTTCTTATTTATCTAGATTTAATGTGGACAGAATGGTATAGGCAAGGGGAAGGCCGCTGGCACTCGGCTCTCTCTCCTTCCCCCCTACAGATCACAGCACCATCTAGAGGACAAGTCTGGTAAATGTATCCAGACTTATCGGGGCGAACCGAAAGAGGAAAAAATACACAACAAAATTTGTAATGTGTGTATTCCCTAGGGACTAATGTCCTCATGAGAATGTGAGTACTAAACATAGTGCATGTACTGGAGTGTTATATTAGTTATTTAACACTCAAATAATACGACTCAATGGGTTATGAAAATTAGTTCAAGACCCAGTATTGTAATCAAAAGTGACAAAAAAAAAGAAATATTCATTTAAAAATATAGTGTTAGTGGAGAATCGCTACATCAAATGTATCCTGCATAGGAATACATCATACCTATAATATTGAAAGAGCGATTCATTCTAAGCAATTAAGACAACCGTTGTACTATGTGACCAGTATCAAACAGTGAAATGAAAATTTTTTGTGAAACCAAATACAAAGGGGAAAACGAAAAAAGAAAATTCCACATAGACTAAGTGAAGACGACTAGGAGGACAAAAAAACATAAATTTAATCATTATTCTCTGAAGAGTATATATATACCTGCCCCCAGGTGTGCTTCTCACAAAGGTCAATTACAGGCAATGCTACTCGACGCATTAACATATATAGACTAAGTGAAGACGACTTATATGGCATAAAAAATACAAAATAAAAATTTAAGGTATCAATGTCCATTATTGACAGTGTTAATAGACATATTAACATATATAGACTAAGTGAAGACGACTTGAAGGGCATAAACATGAAAAATATCAGATATCATAAAAACTTAAAATTGAAAAAATCTTATACCACTTGGGGGCTAGTATTTCCTATGGTATAAGATTTTTTCAATTTTAAGTTTTTATGATATCTGATATTTTTCATGTTTATGCCCTTCAAGTCGTCTTCACTTAGTCTATATATGTTAATATGTCTATTAACACTGTCAATAATGGACATTGATACCTTAAATTTTTATTTTGTATTTTTTATGCCATATAAGTCGTCTTCACTTAGTCTATATATGTTAATGCGTCGAGTAGCATTGCCTGTAATTGACCTTTGTGAGAAGCACACCCGGGGGCAGGTATATATATACTCTTCAGAGAATAATGATTAAATTTATGGTTTTTTGTCCTCCTAGTCGTCTTCACTTAGTCTATGTGGAATTTTCTTTTTTCGTTTTCCCCTTTGTATTTGGTTTCACAAAAAATTTTCATTTCACTGTTTGATACTGGTCACATAGTACAACGGTTGTCTTAATTGCTTAGAATGAATCGCTCTTTCAATATTATAGGTATGATGTATTCCTATGCAGGATACATTTGATGTAGCGATTCTCCACTAACACTATATTTTTAAATGAATATTTCTTTTTTTTTGTCACTTTTGATTACAATACTGGGTCTTGAACTAATTTTCATAACCCATTGAGTCGTATTATTTGAGTGTTAAATAACTAATATAACACTCCAGTACATGCACTATGTTTAGTACTCACATTCTCATGAGGACATTAGTCCCTAGGGAATACACACATTACAAATTTTGTTGTGTATTTTTTCCTCTTTCGGTTCGCTCCGATAAGTCTGGATACATTTACCAGACTTGTCCTCTAGATGGTGCTGTGATCTGTAGGGGGGAAGGAGAGAGAGCCGAGTGCCAGCGGCCTTCCCCTTGCCTATACCATTCTGCCCACATTAAATCTAGATAAATAAGAAAATTAAAATAACTTTTTGGCCTACCCCAATACTGGTGGGGTATGGATTAGTTAGTTTTTTCTTCCCCTTTTTTTCCGTAGTGGAACAAGTTGCGCCCTTGAGGCCTGGCAGAATGACATTCTACTAAGGGCTTTTTTACCATATTAAAGATGGCGCGTCTGGACTCAGCGTGCTGCTTCTCACAACGGTCGGCTGGTCCTTATTAAGTGGTGTATCACTGTGAAGCCCTACCCCCATTGAGAACGTCCTTCTAGTGACGAAACGCGTATGGGAGGCGACGCAGTGACGTCACCACGTTGAGGAGGAAGGGCTCCTGTATGCCGGCCGGCAATATTTTTTTTTATGCTCATTTACCATGTGTGCTGTGTAAGTACATTTTTATTTATTCATTAAAAATTTCGCCAACGGAATTATGCTATGTGCGCCCTTTTCTTTATCCGGAGTGTAAGAAGTGTTCCGTCCTGGTCCATTCTGGATGATCTTGGGAACCACAGGGATTCAAAGGCCGTGACTGGGTTATAGTCAGACGCTGGCTTGTGTCTGACCTCTGGTAAGCTGCTCATTCACTTGGTGGCGGGTGCACCTTTTGGAGTTGTTCGTTTGGTGTCACTATACAGAGGATCTCTGCTTGGGAATTATTATTTTTACCATCACTATGGACTTTAATGGACTATAGTAGTTTTTTGTTTACCATCATTGATATTGGTGTAACTAATTCTGATTTTTATGTGGCGCGGCTTTTTATATTCCACTATAGTAGCACTGATGGCACTGCTGGGTACTGTAGTGACACTGGTGGCACTGCTGGGTACTGTAGTGGCACTGCTGGGTATTGTTGTGGCACAGATTGTTACTGTAGGGGCACTGATGGATAGTGTAGTGGCACAGATTGTCACTGTGTGGCACTATAGGGTACATTTGGGCACTGTAGTTTTCCAAAAAAAATTAATAAACTCACTGTTGACAATGTACTCTCTTCTCTCCTCACACGCTCTATCGGTGTGAGGAGAGAAGAGAGCTGGACCTCTCTGTGACCCCTGTTTGTTTATATTGTGACCACTCCCTCATTGGAGGGATCGATCACGTGGTAAAGGAACGCTTTCATTGGTCCTTTACCGCGATCCGCGTTGCGCCGGGTTCCGTGAACCTGGCGAGCACAGACACTGTCACCAGCGCGCACCAGGGGGCACGCGAGAAGCACGAGAGGACGTCCATAGACTTCCTCCCAGAATAACTCGACCGCGCTGTATCCGTCTTTCGGCTATGGTGCGGTCGTCAAGGGGTTAAGCTAGTTTATTGTTTAATCACTTACCTTTTCCTTAGATTTCACTTCTAAATGTTTTTTTTTTCTTTGTCTGAATTTCTCTGTTTACAGCGTAGGGACATAGTCCCAAGGGAGGGGGCAAGCACGCTGACTAACCCCCAGCAAGAATGGCTCAGATGATGGTGGCAAGCTTACTGAGGAGGAACAGGAAGTGAGAAATTAAGAAGAAAAACATTTAGAAGGGAAATGGAAGGAAAAGGTAAGTGAACCAACAATGCACTAGCTTTAAGGAACCTATTTGAAAATAAAAAACAAACCTTTACAACCCCTTTAATTTGTTTCAGTGTGTGTGAACAGAAGGAGATACAGTAAAAGAAATACATAAGTAAAGAAATACGTATATGAATACACAGAAAAAAGGCTGCATGTCTAAAATGAAAGTTTTTTCATGGAAGTAAAGCTTGAAAAACTTCCTAAATTAGGAATGATTTATAGTGGTCTACCTCTTTGAACTTTTGTCAGACAGCTGGAATCACTAAGAGAGAAGAACTTGGAGATGCTGTGCATGGAAGTAACATGTTATGCAAAGGGTTAACACTGTTGAATGTCTGCTAAATCCTAATTGATTGAAGCTACAGGCAGGATTTCCACTCAACCTCAACACTTCCAGGCTGGAGTAATTGGTTGCTTTTAGGACTTCACAAATGCTCTTAATGCTCAATGAATAATCAGCATTAAAATAGCAGTAGTTATAACTAAGATCAAAACATTTTGTGTACATTGGCTTTAAAAAGTATTCATACCCCTTGAAATTTCCCCACATTTCGTCATGTTACAACCAAAAATGTAAATGTATTTTGTTGGGATTTTATGTCATAGACCGACACAAAGTGGCACATAATTGTGAAGTGGAAGAAAAATTATTAATGGGTTTCAACATTTTTTACAAATAAATATCTGAAAAGTGTGGCGGGCATTTGTATTCAGCCCCCCCCTGAGGCAATACTTTGTAGAACCACCTTTCTCTACAATTACAGCTGCAAGTCTTTTGGGGATGTCTCTACCAGATTTGCATATCTAGAGAGTGAAATGTTTGCCCATTCTTCTTTTCAAAATAGCTCAAGCTCTTTCAGATTGGATGGAGAGCGTCTGTGAACTGCAATTTTCAAGTCTTGCCACAGATTCTCAATTGGATTTGGGTCTGGACTTTAACTGGGCCATTCTAACAAATTAATGTGCTTTGATTCTAAACCATTTAACTGTAGCTCTGGCTGTATGCTTAAGGTTGTTGTCCTGCTGGAAGGTGAACCTCAAGTCTTTAACAGGTTTTCTTCTAATGCCGCGTGCACACGATCGGTCCATTGGATGGACTGTTTTCATCGGTTAACCGTAGAAGCGGACTGATGGTTAAAAAAACGATTGTGTCAGAACGCAGTGACGTAAAACACAACAACGTGCTGAAAAAAATAAAGTTCAATGCTTCCAAGCATGCCTCGACTTGATTCAGAGCATGCGTGGATTTTTAACCGATGATCGTGCCTACTAACGTGTTCTATCGGTTCATATCATATCATAATGTCGCAGTCCCAATAAAAATCGCAGATCGCCACCATTACTAGTAAAAAAAAAAAAAAAATCATAATTCTGTCCCCTATTTTATAGGCGCTATAACTTTTGCGCAAACCAGTCGCTTATTGCGATTTTTACATATTGGCCTAGACTGAGAAAAAAATGTATTTTTTTTTTTAAATGGGATATTTATTATTATTATATATATATTTTTTTTAAATTGTCGCTTTTTTTTGTTAATAGCGCAAAAAATAAAAACTGCAGAGGTGATCAAATACCACCAAAATAAAGCTCTATTTGTGGGGAAAAAAAGACGTCAATTTTGTTTGGGAGCCACGTCGCACGACCGCTCAATTATCAGTTAAAGCGACGCAGTGCTGGAAGCTGAAATTTCGCCTGGGCAGGAAGGGGGTATATGTGCCCAGTAAGCAAGTGGTTAATGTAGAGTGGGGATATGGGACTAGATATTAGGCAAAATAACAGAGAATTCCATGATACAAGATTATTGGCAATTACAATGATTTTCCATTGGGAACACGTAATACAGAGGACCAATATTGGGGGAAAAAAGACATTATACAGGTAGGCTATATTTATTCAAAAAGCAGCTCTCTTTGTTGTGATTTTAAAATGA
Organism: Rana kukunoris; assembly: GCA_029574335.1. NCBI lineage: Eukaryota > Metazoa > Chordata > Amphibia > Anura > Ranidae > Rana > Rana kukunoris. The sequence goes on from CM056049.1 coordinate 521,893,322, forward strand.
TCTAAATAATTACTGCAAACTTTATTTTTACACTTCTTGATTTCAAAGTGCAGTCAGACAATTTAAAAACTGTCAAAAAATATGAATATGGCAAGCTGGAGCTTTTTATACAATGTGAGGTCAGACACTGATGTTGGATGAGAAGGCCTGGCTCACAGACTCGGGTTGAGGTTAGGACTCTGTGCAGGCGAGTCATGTTCCTCCACCCCAAACTCATTCATCCATGTCTTTATGGACCTTGCTTTGTCCACTGGTGTGCAGTCATGTTGGAACAGGAAGGAGCTATCCCAAAACTGTTCCCACAAAGTTAGGGGCATTAAATTGTCCAAAATGTCTTGGTATTCTGACTAGTGATATCGCGAACATAACATTTTCCGTTTCGCGAACGGCAAACGCGAATTTCCGCAAAAGTTTGCACACGGGCGAACCGGGCGAACCGCCATAGACTTCAATCGGCAAGCGAATTTTAAAACCCACAGGGACTCTTTCTGGCCACAATAGTGATTGAAAAGTTGTTTCAAGGGGACTAACACCTGGACTGTGGCATGCCGGAGGGGGATCCATGGCAAAATTCCCATGGAAAATGATGTAGTTGACGCAGAGTCAGGTTTTAATACATAAATCACCTAACATTCTTAAATTGTTTGGAATAATGTGCTTTAAAACATCAGGTATGATGTTGTATCAGTCAGGTAGTATAAGGGTTAGGGTTAGGGTTACAGATAGGGTTAGGGTTACAGATATGGTTAGGGTTACAGACAGGGTTAGGGTTAGGGACCCTAACCCTGTCTGTAACCCTAACCCTGTCTGTAACCCTAACCCTGTCTGTAACCCTAACACTATCTATAACCCTAACCCTATCTGTAACCCTAACTATTAGACATGTGCATTCGTTTTTGTTAGAATGCCAATAAGTATTTTACTTCCTGGTTTGGTGACGTGGCGGCGTCAACGTCACCGCCACATCACCACGCTGTCTGTTCGCGGGGATTTTGGTTTGATCGTGTGTACACACATCAGACCAAAATCTCCCAGGAGACATGTCGATGAAAACGGTCCGTCGGACCGTTTTCATCGGATATATCTCCTCATGTGTACGCGGCCTAATGCTGACACCTTAAGAGTTCCCTTAACTGGAACTAGGGTGCCAAGCCCAACTCCTGAAAAATCAGAGGCAAGTTATGAGACGGAGCTTCAATGGAACAGAGTGCCGTCGAACGTGGTGTAGGTCACCACGCTTTGCTAGAGCATTTTGGAAAAACGATGGTGTGTATGCAACGTCGTTTTTGAAAATGAAGTTTGAAAAACGTTGTTTTTTTTCATCACAAAAAGTGATCGTGTGTACGCGGCATTAGTAGCACAAACTTTCACACGTCACCACTCCTATGAGACTGATGGGGTAAGGTGCACCTGGACAGGTGTCACAAAGACCTGGCAGCCGAGACGCCACCTCAAATCTTGGTTGGGAGGAACTGGTCTCTCTCACAGGCCCGGCTCTAGGCCTCTGCCACAGGCCAGTTAATTTGGATAGACTAAATGTGCGAACAGAGTGAATCCTCCCAGTATTTTCTCCGCATAGGTCTCCGGGCGGCAGTAGAGCGTACCTGCCAGCATCCCGGTCACCGAATCCCCGCCTGGGATTCTCTTAAGCTTCGGGGACCCAGTAAATCACTGGGGCCCCTTGATTCTTGTCTCCGACTGAGACTCAGGAAAACCCAGGAACCTAGCCAGGCGGGCCGCGCCGGCAGGGTCCATGGGCACGCACACCCTGAAGGTGGATGCCGCACTCCGACTCCGGGACCCCACACACGTGAGGAGGAAGAACCCCGAAGCACTGACCTAGGTCCCAGAAATACCCCTCCTCGGCATGCCCAGCGAGGAGAAAACTCTCCAATTGGCTGCTGATGAAGACTCCATCCGCCAGAAATCCCACTGGCTCCCACTGCCGGCCAAGGATAAAACAAAATCCCCAGAATACAGTCCGAGCCAGTGGACCGTTCCGGAATGACATAGGTCAATAACCTAGACAAATCACAACTGGGAGCAACTTAGCTCTCCCAGTCCAACTAGTTTTAAACGCAGCGCTCATGCAAAAAGCAAGGGGGTGCTACATATATTTGTCCAAAAGATAAATGGCACTCACAGGGTGCGATTATATATACCGTATTTATTGGCGTATACTGCACACTTTTTTCCCCTTAAAATCAGGGGAAAATCGTGGGTGCGCAATATACGCCGATCCTCGCTTTTTGTGAGTGCCGCCGACACAGCCCAACAAAGACCGAGCCCATCCGAGTGTTCTGCGCACTCGACTATGCTCGGCTACGCTCGGCTACACTCGGCTCCACCCGCAGCCACGTGAGAGAAGCGGAGCGTGGCCGAGAGGAGCCGAACAGAGCCGAACAAACAGGAAATTTGGCTCTGCACAACGAGGCGCCAAATCCAAAACACCGCTGCGACCCCAGGCAAGGTGCGGATGGACACATGGACAACCACAAGGATGCCGGACGAGCATCGAAAAGGTACGTTTTTTTTTCCCTTAAACTACTTTTTTTTTTTTTTTAAACCACCTGTCTAAATTTGGGGTGCACGCTATACGCCGCCGCGCAGTATACCCCGATAAATACGGTAGTTTGCTGAGCCCCTGGGCCCATTTTCTCTTGGATATGCTGATGCAAAGAAACAACAGTGTTTACAAGAGCATGGCTTGGTACAGCCATTCACTTGTATGGCAGGCTGTATGTGGCACAGTCATAGGTGTGCGCACAGGGTGTGCACAGGGTGTGCCAGGTGTGCCTGGGCTGTGTGCTGTGCAGATTGCCCCTGGTGCTTGGCTGCAGAAAACGGGACTGGTAAATCTCTGTCCTTTCTTTTTCTGTAAAGTGAGACATCAGGAGTCTGTTTAGACTCCTGATATTTCACCAAAGCCCCCCAAATGGACTTTTTTTTAAAAATAATTACACATTTCAATTGTAAAAAAGTAATACAAAAATAAACTACTGACACCAGTTTCTGCCCTACAGACACCATCCATTGCCCTACTGCCCTATATATATTTACACACATGCATGTACTGTATGTTTGAGCTTTGTGATGCCCACCCTAATGTGATAGGCTGCGCACACCTATGGGCACAGTGGCTTCCCGTGTGTAGAAAAGCACCAGTAAATTAGTCAATCCATTTAAAATGCATGTTAAAGCAATGTGTGCATGAACCCTAATTTGTACAATTTGATTTGTTTCAGTAGTCACTTGCATATGTCACAGAATTATATTTGTATGCCTCCCACTTATATCATATGTTCAAGGGGCAAGAATTAGCAACATATAATTGAGTGCTGATTGTAAATGAAATAAAACATGAAGCTAATTGTGTTTTATGGAAAACAGCACTGATATGCAGCAAAATAGGGAAATAAGGAATACATGAATTGCTGCCAAATAAGGTTACTGCTATGTTTAAAAATAAAAATAAAACCTGAAAAATGTGTACACTTACCTGCAGGGCTGCTGTTAGAAATCATGGGGCCCCGTACAGCCTACCTGACAGGGTCCCCCAGCCCCCCCCCCAAAATATATCAAAACAATATTTTGACAAGCAAATACACTAAAATCATTATTAGCGGTGTGAATTAGCCCTTTTTTAAAGTTTTAAAAAATATTTAAACTTTTTTGTTAATATAATTTTTTAAAGAATGTTTTTTAATGAATGTTAAAATGTATTAAAATGTATTTTTTTTTTTATGAGACAGGTAAGCCAGCAGTGCCATGGGGGGCATCATAGTGACATGGGGCACAGAGGGGGATCAGAAGCAGGCAGAACAGGAAGGGGTAACTAATTCTGTAATTGTCCCTCCATCCCACCACAATAATTTCCTCTGTTGTCCGGGCCCCTGTTTGCCCGGGACCCCTACAGGAGGGCTGGTGGTCCCCCCTATCAGCGGCCCTGCTTACCTGTAATCAATTTACTTACTAACAGTAAAAAAATGTTACATATACTTTTTACCATGTAATACAGCTATGAGAAAGTGTGAAGGGGGGAGGGGAACAGCTGTTGGCCAGTATACCTTGTTCTCCTATGACTCATTTTTTATGGCATATCAATAAAAATTTCAGACGGTTACCTTGAGGGCAAGGCTCAATCTTTCACAAGTCATACAATTTAAACATGTTGGAAAATATCTGAGTCCAATAAAGGCAACTCCGGGCAGTAGGTAAATCGTTCAATGAAATGCAATCTAGGAAAATCATTTGAAATGAATCTGAGTTTTATATAATGCATTATCCCTTGCAGCCATATTGAGCAGTGCTTTAGCATTGCCTTTTAGGATTTCAATAACTTCTGAAATTTTCTTCCCTGGGATCTACTGTGCTTTATGTAATTGTACTAATTGTGAACCTCCTTAGCCCTAAATTGACTGCTTGCCATTTAGAACGTTTGTCTTGTGCATACACATGTGAATCTTGCATATTTACATCTTTAATAGTTTGTTTGTTGTTTGTCATGTTTGTTGTGTGTTGTGTTGCAGTAGGGGTTGTCTTCAAGCTCAAACACTGACGTTTTTCAAGTTGGTCATCTCAGCAGCTCAGCTGCCCCTGTTTTCCACTGAAATTTGATGAGAATTGCTTTACGCCTGTCGCTACAAAGGTCAAAAATGGCTTGTTTTAACCACTTAAAGACCGGACCAATATGCTGCTAAATGACCCAAGGGGTTTTTACAATTAGGCACTGCGTCGCTTTAACAGACAATTACGCGGTCGTGCGACGTGGCTCCCAAACAAAATTTGCGTCCTTTTCTTCCCACAAATAGAGCTTTCTTTTGGTGGTATTTGATCGCCTCTGCGATTTTTATTTTTTGCGCTATATACAAAAATAGAGCGACATTTTTGAAAAAAATCTATATTTTTTACTTTTTGTTATAAGAAAAATCAAAAAAACTAAATTTTAGTCAAACATTTAGGCCAATATTTATTCAGCCACATGTCTTTAGTAAAAAAAAATCACAATAAAAAAAAAATACCTACCTAGCGGGAACAGTGACACTAATACAGCGATCAGAAAAATGATCGCTTAGTGACACTGGCAATAGGGAGTGAAAGGGTTAACTAGGGCGGTGATCAAGGGGTTAAAACTTTATTAGGGGGGGTACGGGGCTACCCTGGACCTAACACTAACTGCCTGTCACAGTAACTGTCACACTGACACTAAATGCAGTGATCAGTACATATATGATCACTGCATTCAGTGACACTGTGACAGGGGGGTAATCGCAAGTGGTTAATGTGCCTATGTGTACTGTGTGTCAGTGTAGTGTTAGTGCAGACTTTCTGTGCGATGTAATCTCTCCTCAGCGGTGGTTTACACAGGATGAGGAAGTGACACGCAGGGGAGCGCGCGCATTGGCTGGGAGCGATCCGGAGGGGGCGGACAAAAACGAATAGCCACCCCCTCATCCTGGATCACTCCCAGAGCCACGGGAACCGTCGCATGTACCGGGGGGGTCCCGATCGGACCCCCGACCCGCGTCTAGGCAGGGACGTACAGATATGCCAATGTGCCTGTATGTGCCATTCTGCCGACGTATATGTACATGCGGCGATCTGCAAGTGGTTAAAGTTAACTTACTGCTCGTTAAAATATTAAAATACGTCAATGTCTAAAGCCTGGCACCAGTAGAGCTGGCCATTGTAAGGCCAAAATATGTCCGGTTTAGCAGGGATCGTCTGCATGTCTATGGCTAGTGTTACATTATAAATATTGAAAGTTCTGATGGGTTTGGTGGTTTAACAGTTCTTAGAAGAAAGCTATGAGCCATATTCTGTTAAAACCCAACTCCATCTTAAAGTGGAACTTCACTCAAAAAGTAAAGCTCCGCTGATTCTCTTCCCCTTATAACTGATATGCAGTAAAACCTTGGTTTGCGAGCATAATTAGTTCCAGAAACATGCTTGTTATCCAAAGCACTTGTATATCAAAGCATTTATTTTTTACAGAGTATAAAAGAGAAGAGAGGCACCTCTGAGGCCCCGTACACACGAGCAAATATATCTGTTCAAATCGGTCGGACAGACCGATTTGAACAGATCTGTCTGCTGGGATGTATTGGTTTGATCGTGTACACACGATCAAACCAAAATCCCCGCCGGCAGACAGCGCGCTGACGTGGTGGTGACGTTGACGCCGCCACATCACCGCACCAGGAAGTAAATTACTTCTGCGCATGCGTCAAATCCATTTGACGCATGTGCGAGCAGATATGTCTGCTGGTTAGCGTACTAACCAGCAGACATATCGGTCCGACGGGTTTCCAGCAGACAGATTTGAAAGCATGCTTTCAAATCTGTCGGCTGGCCAAATCCGTCTGTTTGCCCGTACACATGATCGAATCTGTCTGTTGAAACGGTCCGTCAGACCGTTTCCAGCAGACAGATTTGATCGTGTGTACGCAGCCTGAGTGTAGCAATAAGTTGTACCTTTACTAAATGTAACCATATTGCTACACTTAGAGGCTCCTCTCTTCTTTTTTATACTAAGATGTGACATGACGCTACACTTTTATATCAAGACATCGCTTGTATATCAAGGCAAAATGTATTAAAACATTTTGCTTGTCTTGCAAAACGCTCTCAAACCAAGTTACTCTCAAACCAAGGTTTTATGGTACAGTTTTTTTTGAATGAGCAGAGTATTGATTGCTATTAGTACCCACTCCCGCTTCCACAATTCTGGACTAGGCAAGAATGATGACCTTTGCCCAACCTTCTTCTCTCTTGTAGCCTCCTGGGACACAAAAATTGTCCCTAGAAGTGCATAACCATTTAGAAAGCGCTGTGCGAGGTCACACACGTGCAGTGGATAGCCATCTGTAGCTCCTCAGGAAACCACAGCCGACTCCCATGTCTAAGATGGCGCCACCAGGGACCTGCAGCTGTAAGAAAAAAAGCTGCAGGAAGACAACTCTGGACCCCAGTGATTTTTAAAAGTGAGAAGTTTCAGCTTAAAAAAAAAAGAAAAAACTAACTCAACTTCTTCTTTAATGAAGTAAAACATTATTTGAGCGCTAGTTTACCTTTTCAGAACAATTAAAAGAAGAACTAACACCCTACACCTTCCTCACCTCCCTCAGTCCTTGCTGTACTTACAGCTGACGTAGCAGTCCAGGATTTTGACATCCCCACCTATTTTTCTTCAGGGCTTCTGGGGAGGATCAGAGCAATTCTATTTTGGTCAAAGAGGTTATGTGCTGGCGCTGACCAATCAGAATTGGGGGTAAGACTTAAAATTCAGGCTTTCCTTGAGATGGTCTGTAACCTGGCACAGCTATCACCTTCCATCCAGCCAATCTGGATGGAATCTGGAATCTTCCATTGTATATTTCTTGGAACCAGTGCTAATTCTGAGGATGTTACATTGGTGTACTCCATGCTGTAGAGCAGCCTTTTTCAACCAGGGTGGCACCCTGGGTGCCTTGGCAAAATGCCTAAAAATTGCACAAAAATTGTATACAAGTTGAAGTGTGGTTGAAGGCCGCCTTTTAGTTATACTAAGTAACAGGTTTTCATTGTGCACCATTGCAACCTTATAGGTCCTTGTTTGACCCTACCCTGCCCCTCTCCATCTGAGTTGTGGTCACATTAGCTGAGTGATGAAGAAAAACTGAGGGAGAAGAGAAACATTGGAATACTAGCCAGTAGAAGTTTGCAAAAGTGTATTTTCTTTGGAAAAATAAATCGACCCAAAATTGGGTGTCCTATTTGGACTTGTGGATGTTGCTGCATTATGTAAAACTATTAGAATAGGTTATTACATTAAATATAAACTATATTTCACTTTATTTAATTTAGTATTTAAAGCGGAATTTCACCCTAAATATAAGATCTCCTATGTGATCCAGCATACTGGCGTCAGCGCCAGTATGCTGTTTTTTTTTTTTTTTTTAATCCCACACTTACTGTATTATCCTGTAATTTCATTTTTTTCCCCCGCGGTGGACGGCGCCAGTACAGCGCGTCACATCTTCCGAAAATACCCAATATGGACTCGGGTAATCTCGGCGAAAATGCGGCGCCTGCGCACAGACCTAGGAGCTGACTGCGCAGATGGTCACCAGTCATCTCTATGACCGCCGGAGGCTCGGGCGCGATGTGATGACGTCACGCCCGGGTATCCGTAAGTAAACAAAGCCGCAATTGCGGCTATTAAGCATGAGATCTGTGAATTTTTTTTATGATCTTATGCTTTCCAGCCTGGAGGAGAGATGTGGGGTCTTATTGACCCCTGCATCTCTCCTTAAAGAGGACCTGCCACACACTATTCTTATTACAAGAGATGTTTACATTCCTTGTAATAGGAATTAAAGTGATAAAAAAAAATGTAAAAAAAGTGTAAAAAATAAATAAATAAGTAAAAGAAAAAAGAAAAGAAAAACGCTCCTGTCCCCGGTAGCTCGCGCTCCAAAGTGAACGCACGCGTAAGTCCCGCCCATGTATGTAAACGTCATTCAAACCACACATGTGAGGTGTCGTCACGTGCGTTAGAGCGTGTGCAACAATTCTAGCACTAGACCTCCTCTGTAACTCTAAACTGGTAACCTGTAAAAAATTTCAAAGCGTCGCCTATGGAGATTTTTAAGCAACGAAGTTTGGCGCCATTCCATGAGTGTGCGCAATTTTAAGCATGGCATGTTAGGTATCTATTTACTTGGTGTAACATCATCTTTCATATTTTACAAAAATTGGGCTAACTTTTTTTTAATTCATGAAACCATTTTTTTTTCAAAAAATAGGTGTTTGAAAAATTATTGCGCAAATACCGTGCAAGATAAAAAGTTTCAATGACCGCCATTTTATTCCCTGGGGTGTCTGCTAAAAAAACATATATAATGTTTGGGGGTTCTGAGTAATTTTCTAGCAAAAGAATGATGATTTGCACATGTAGGAGAGAAGTGCCAGAATAGGCCCGATATGGAGGTGGGTATAAAAGCCCTGTATTGAAGTGGTTAAAAATACATTCCTTGGTAATGAGGCCTAGCTGTTCTGTGCCTAGACTTCAATGTAGACCACAAACAGGAAACATGGTGCAGCTATAAAAATAATAGCCAACAAATAGCTACCAGCTACCGAACCACAGAAACCTTGCAAAAGCAATGTCACAATTCCCTTTGTCACAGATAGCAGTGAAAACGGAAGAATACGGGGTAGATTACAACAACAGTATTACAATAGATAAACACTTTTGGAGAATCAATAAATTATTATACTCGAGTACAATATTTTCATGCATTTGCCACTTATTTGACCCTCATAAAACATCTGTTGTGTAGCTAGTAGCTACCTAACATCTGGGTCTAATGTGAATCCCATATTCAGGATATTCTTGTTCTACTACTGATCTCAGTGTGTGTGTGTTTGTATAGGGAAATTTGAATTAGCAGGTTGTTCATTGTTGTAATTTTGTGCATGCTGAATGTGGCATGTAAGATATGTAGATTGTATCTTGTGTGCTAAATGTTATGATGAGATACAAACAAAAGATGGCAGAGGAGTGGGCAGGGGCACAACATTTCTGGCATACAGTATGTCCACAGAAAAACAGGACTGTTGATAATGGTACAAGAACCACAAATAAGAAGAAAAAAACTCTGAGTGGGTGCTTCATCGTGTTTTTGATAGACATGCATTTCTCAGGAACATGCAGTGCTTCTAGAGGTGTCAGTTAGATGAAAGATATGTCATCTCCTGTGCTCAGACACGGTTCAGCTGGTTGATTATGGGTTTCATACGGTGTCATTCCTTGTTTTGACAGTTGTAAGGCATTATTTGGTATGATAGTTGGTAACAGATTATAAAAATGCTGACATTAGTCACTATGACAGCGGATGACAGATTATATAGTGTGACAGCAGTTGATATGATAGTTTGCAAAAGATTATATCTGGTAAGAGTCCTTGTAAAAGCCAGCAGCAGACTATATACATTGACATTAGTCAGTATTTTAGTGAGTAAAACAGATAATATAAAGGGATATTTGTTAGTATGATCGTTTTTGAAATATTCTACATAATGCTATTAGCCGAGTGATAACAGTCACAGTGTGGTAAGTGATATAAGAGAGTGCTGAAAGTATGGATACAGATAGGAGGGAATTTGGAACTACCTGTAGGCAGATGCAGTTTGTTTTCTCCACTGCAGGTGGCACTCAACCAGCAGAGGGAGAGGAATTCAGGAGGAACATGGCTCCTCTATGGCAGGGCTCAAAATTTCAAGTCCTGAGCTACTAGCCAGGCCTCAAGAGTTACTCGCCACCAGTTGCCCCACCTAATTCATACACTGCCCTGCGCCTAATTGCACCTGTTAAAAACGCCCTGGTAGATTAGCTCTGTTAAATGTTTTATGCAGAATCAGGTTACAAAATTAAATATTACCAACAACAACTTTAACAAAATGGGACAGGGCACTGGGGGCAGACCAGAGGGAAAGGGCACTAGAACTGGGTCTCTCTCTCTCTCTTTTTCTCTCTCTTTTTCTCTCTCTCTTTTTCTCTCTCTCTCTCTTTTTCTCTCTCTCTCTCCCTTTCTCTCTTTCTCTCTCTCTCTCCCTTTCTCTCTCTCTCTCTCTCTCTCTCTCTCTCTCTCTCTCTCTCTCTCTCTCTCTCTCTCTCTATTTTTCTCTCTCTCTCTTTCTCTCTCTCTCTCTCTCTTTTTCTCTCTCTCTCTCTCTTTCTCTCTCTCTCTCTCTCTTTTTCTCTCTCTCTCTCTTTCTCTCTCTCTCTCTTTCTCTCTCTCTCTCTCTCTTTTTCTCTCTCTCCCACGTCCCCCTTTTATTCAGGCTGGCAGTGAGGAGAGGAGCTGGAGCTGCAGCACAGCGGGAGGGAGTACAATCCAGCGCTGAGATCCACACAACTGCACAGCCATTGACACCATAGCACAGCGCACATTGAGACCAGTCTGTTCACAGTGCTAAGGCTGAACTGTTGGACACTTACATAGAGCAAAAGGAGAAGAAAACTGCACAAACTGGAAGGCTGCCGCTCTCATGTTAGGGCAACTTTCAGTGAGCGCTGCACCGGAGTGGTAATTTTTGCAATCCTCCACCTCACTCATTACTTTCTGCTCTCCAGCTACATTGGTCGGGGGGAGGGGGGCAGGCTCAGAGAGGTCATACTGTTAGGTCCCATGGCTTAATGAGAATTGTAAGAAGAGCACCTGTGTACAGCTCTGCCTGTACGCGGCTCACCAGACTACTTTTCCTGAGCATGCACCTTTCCTCTTCGGCCGCCAATCTCATCGGGACTCTAAGTGTAGGCACAGATTGGAGGGAAATTGGTCATGCAGCCCTGTCATCACTCGCCCCCAGCTTAAATCCACTCGCCAAATGCTAGTAGGTGAGTGGAAATTTTGAGGGCTGCTCTATGGTATCCTGGGTCACTGGGGAAGCTATCTGGTAGGATACAGACAGTTAATGTGATGCTGGTGGCCATCTTGGGTCAGGCAGAGTCTCTTTAAGTCCCTGGCTCCTTGGTTTGGTGTGCATTCAACATGTAGGTAGCATAGGGGTATGTCACCCATCTGTCAGGGACAGTAAAAGTTTAGGAATCCACTACTCTTCTTGGAAACCTTTCCACTTGGGCTCGGACTGGCCAGGTTGCATTCTGCCTCTCCGGACATACTCTGGCAGTTTGGCTGAGACCTGCCTTGCTACATACTGCTGTTGTCTGTGAGTGTTCCCAGTTGGGCTTCCTTCTGTCAGGCTTGTTGTAAACTGCTTTTCATTGACTTCAAAACAAGTTCCATTATCTGCATCTAGACTGAGTGTGTTATTGCCGCCTCACCATGTTGCACCCACCCACACTTGGTGGCAGTCAGAAGGATATGTCACTTCTCACAACGGGTTCAGAAGTACGAGTGGGCTCTATCTTGCTTTAGCTCTGGTCCAGGTGCCTAAGTTTAATAGCTCCAATATGCCCCAGGGCTGAGGTGCACAGAATAACAAGAGAACGATAGTCTTATGCACTTTGCAGTGGTGCTCCAGATAGGGTTGCTATCTTTTCTTCAAGCCAAACTCGAACGCTTTATCAATGCAGGGCAGTTTTTTTCTCATAGTATACACTATATTATTATAAAAGACCTTTGGGTGGCCCAAGCATAGTAGTAATGCAGCACTTGTAGTTGCTACACCTACTGCTAGAGAAGCACCTTTTAGTCTTTGCTGCCAGCCCGGAGGACTAAGTTTTAACAGATGACATTGATCACCTAATTTATACCGGGGATGTTCCACCAATCTGGGAGTGGTATCGTCACATTCACTCAGCTCTGTGCTTGGGGGTCAAGGACTTACTTACCTTGTGGGCAGGTGCAGGCTGTTTTCTCCACTGCAGGTGGCGCTTAACTGCAGAGGCAGTGGAGAGGAAGGGAGGAAGTCAGGAGGAATATGGATCCTCTATGGTTTCCTGGGTCACTGGGTCAGTGAGATGGTTGGATATTGATAGCTAATGTGACCCTGGCTGCCATCTTGGGTCAGGCAAAGTCTATTTAAGACCATGGCTCCTGGGTTTGGTGTGCGTTCAACGGTAGCATAGGGATAGGTCACCCATCTGTCAGGGACAGTAATAACTGTACAGAACGGTTCCAGATGAGTTGGGAAAGCTTAGGGATCCGCCACTCTTCTTGCAAAGCTTCCTACTTGGGTTCGGACCAGCCAAGCTGCAATCTGCCTCTCTAGAAAGATGTCGTCAGCTCGGCTAAGACCTGCTCCACTACATGCTGTTGTTATCCGTGAGTGTTCCTAGTTGGGCTTCCTTCTGCTGGACTTGTTGTGAATTTTCATCAATACAAGTTCCATTATCATTATCTGGACTGTAGTTTGTGTTATTGCTGCCATACCCCACTGTACCCACCCACATGTCATAGATAAGACCACTGATGACATCAGAGCTGACACATACCAAGTGCTTGCCAGTAAGAAGAGACCTTAAAGACAGTGGTGTGTAGAGTATTATGGAACTATGAACCCTGGACAAATCCCCAATAACATACAGTATACTGTGCATGACCTATAGTTAACAAAATACACCAGAATGTATTTGGTGGGTATTGCACACTAAGAATATGAAGTCCATGGCAGTGGGCCCATTATGCTGTGCCCCCCTACTTTTAACTTTTCTCTCCCAAAGTTATCAAAAAATGTAGTTGTGTTGACTCTTTTTGCTGCTTTTTTTTCTTAAAGCCCAACGCCAGAAAGCCTATACCCCCCCCCCCCCCCCCCCCGATATGTGGCTGCATCCACACTGCAACAGTTATGTTAGTTCATGTCTAGGGGATAGAAAAATACTTTTACTTAATTGATCTTTGTACCCCTGGCAAGTGACAGGAGAATGCTTTGGGTGGAGTTTTTGATTGTTGATGTCCTCACTCACGCTGGGGGGGGGGGGGGCATGGCAGCACCATTAGTTTATGCTGTGTATGCCGATCAGTCAGTGCTTCTATGTGAGTGCCCTTTTATATAATAAATCTGGATAATTTTAAATTCTACGCTATGAGCTTTGCCTTGTGTTCTTCCTATGCCATATTCACATATTCATGACATCTTTTGAGTACCACTGAGCTGGAGTACCAGAGATATTTTATTGCTGTGTGACTGCACGTAGATCCTGCTGTGTTGAGATCTTCACATCTGTTAAGGATCTGTGGACCGGTGGGGATACTCAATAAAACTCACTAAAACACTTGTTTGAGTTTGCAGTGGTTCACTGTTGGGACTTTTTTTCTTCATGACTGACAATGTATGAGAACAATAATCATACATATTGTGACAGGAAGCCAGGTAAATCTGTGTGTGTTGTCACAGACGGGAGATACATTTCTGCCTTGTTTAGACAATACACCAATTACTATAAGGCGTCGGCTGCAGAAATAGCCAGAAAGGTTTAGGGCATTGGAAAACTTCAGCTGTTCGGAATGAGGTAATTAAGGCCTCTATAAATCATCCAAAAGGATGACTACTGATTGCTGCATCCTGAGGCTTTTTGAGTGAAGGAGAGCAGTGACTTCTGAAGAGGTGAGGTGCTTGTTGATATTTCTGTGTGATAAATATCAAAGAGACTTTTTGTTTTCTGCTGTATGACCAGCAGTGTCTGCCCAGCAGTAGGCTGTGACAGACTCCATAGGTAGGTTCCTGTGTTGTGTAGGTAGACGCCCCAAGTGGCAAGGGTTTATTTTATGTTTTGTTTTGTTTATGCTGTTTGGATGCTTGCACTTGTATCCAGCAATATGGAAAAATAAATCATATCCTTTGTTTTCAACCATCCTCAACTGCCTTTCTGTACAGTTCAGCGTGTAGTGAACCCATCCAGGGGGTCACACACACCCGCTAACAAGCTAATTCCTCACAATATACAGTATCTGTTTTTGCACTAGTATTTGCTAGTAGTGTAGCATGTCTGTTTTAATTTAAATTAATGAGCATACCTAATTTTATGATTCTATGCCTAAATGACACCCCCCCTTTTTCCAATGATGGACTGTTCTTCAGCATCCTCACATCAAATGAAGGGTTAGAGACCCCGCAATAGTCTTGATGATGTGAGAGGATCTTAGATCAGTGGAGCATGGAGGAAAAAAGGCTACAGGGACTGGTCTAGCAGCACAGAGGAGCTGACAGGAGCTGAGGATTTGATAAGCGAAATTTGCGTTCCTAAATCATCTAGTCCTAAATTATCAGTTTACCCTTGCAGTGCAGGCGCAGCCCCACTATACGGGAAGATTTTTAGGTTTTCTGAAGATCAGCTTTAATACCAATAATCAGTAACTTGCATATTAACTTTTAAAATTAACATTTTTTAATTTCTTTAAGGCCGCGTACACACGATCGAACATGTCCACTGAAACTGGTCCGCCGAAGAGTTTCAGCGGACATATCCGATCGTGTGTACGACTTAGCGGACAGGTTTTTCCAGCGGACAAATTTCAAAGCATGCTTTGAAATTTGTCCGCTGCAAACCTGTCCGTCGGACATGTCCGCTGGTTAGTACGCCTAACCAGCGGACATAAATCTCCCGCATGCGTCGAATGGATTCGACGCATGCGTGGAAGTATTTTACTTCCTGGATTGGTGACGTGGCGGCGTCAACGTCACCGCCACGTCACCGCGTTATACATCCGAGGGGATTTTGGTCCGATGGTGTGTACACGCCATCGGACCAAATATCCGAGGAGACATGTCCGCTGAAAACGGTCCGTCGGACATGTTTCAGCGGACATGTCTCCTCATCTGTAAGCGGCCATAGACTTTTAAAAGGTGTTCCGCGGCTTTTCGAATTTGCTGCGAACACCCCAAATTGTTCGCTGTTCGCCGAACAGGCGAACAGCCAATGTTCGAGTCAAACTCAGCTCATCTCTAGTCCTAAACAACATTCTCGACATACACATTGCCCTAAAACACCTTGCCAGTACCAGTCAGCCAATTACAAAATATATAATGGAGCTATAGATTTTTTTCTTCTTCTTGTTTGCTGAGTATTTCAATGAGGTGAGGGAGAGGTTCATTACAGCACTACTATACTGCTTCCTCGGGAACATAACACAAGATAAATATACTCTATGTACAGTACAAAGAATTAAAGAGACACCTGAACTTAGCACACAAGCCTCCCCCTAACGATCATGGCAGACCAACATTTTACACATTTGACGTCAATTAAAGGAGTTGTAAAGGAAAAAAAAAATTCACCTTAATGCAATCTATGCATTAAGGTGAAAAAACATCTGATGATAAAGCCCCCCCCCCCCCCAAACCCCCGTTTTACTTACCTGACCCCTCGAAAGTCCCGCACTCGGTCCCGAGATCCTCTTCGCCTCTCAGCCTGGCCGCTGATTGGCTAAAGCGGATGGATTGAGGGCAGAGCAGCCATTGGCTGGCGCTGCTGTCAATCACATCCAGTGACGCAGCGCGCCGAGGGGCGGGGTCAAGTGATACAGTGAGTGGCTATGGCCGTTCGCTGTATCACGGGAGCGCGCCCGCAAGGACTTATCACCATGCGAGCTCTCTCGCATGAATGTGGTGAGTTCTTGCGGGGGGGACCAGAGAGAGACTCTGAGGAACCCCAGAAGATGTGGATCTGGGCCACTCTGTGCAAAACTAACTGCACAGTGGAAGCAAGTATAACATGTTTGTTATTTTAAAGAAAAAAAATGTTTTCCTTTATTAACCCTTTAAGTTCTCGGGTACTAATTCCTCACAGAGATACACTGTCAGATATTCCCCACGTTTTCCAGTATGTTGATAAGAAGCCATGTGCTTGCTTAAATCTGTAATAAACCACACATATTATTTGGCCATTGGCCAATTACATGGTTGCCATCAAAATAAAAGATCCTCTTGGCCAGGAGAGTATCCTACACTAAAACCACACAGTGAGGCACAGCTCCACATCGAGGGCTCCCTCTCCCCTGGAGGGAAGGTTATTTGGTTGTAAAGGCTCAAGGTTTGTTACCTTCATGCATTCTCGGCAGGAGGAAGGGGCGGGGAGCGCCAGTGGTGGACCCGAGCAGAGGAGGATTAGGGCTGCTCTGTGCAAAACCACTGCCCTGAGCAAGTAAGACATGTTTGTTATTTGAAAAAAAAAAATCTGTCTTTAATATCACTTTAAATATTCTTTAAAGACATAAGGAGGCTAAAAAGTCTAATTAAAATACATTTGACAGATGAGATTATTCACATTAGACTCTGTTTTAATCCTCCCTGGTGCTGTTTATAAAAATTTCCATGGCATAGCTTTTCTCTCTTGTTGGCACTTTAGTGTTGATCTTTAGATGACGCTTAGACATTACATAAACTATGTAACTCTGAAAGCTGTGCCTAAAAAAGGCAGGCTGAGGGCAAAAGACTAGTTATAAGTATTGCCTGTGGTTACCCCACACGTATCTGTCCCTAATATTGACTTACCATGCCTTGCTCTGCCTTTCCCCAAGTTACAAAGTGCCCACTTACATACGACTCCTACTTACAGAGAAAAAAAAACAGAAAGTGAGAGAAAATCTACCCCTAGGAATGGAAATTAACCTTTGTAGGAGTTATTCTGGGAAAAATGTGTCTCCACTGACGCTTTATCACCAATCCTTGTTTCCACAACAACCCAACATTTTCTAAATACAATTCTCACAGGGACAGAAAGTGAGTTGAAATCTTCTGAACAGGGGCACAGACAGCAGAACAAATGTTACAGAGGTGTTAAAGGGGTTGTAAAATTTTTTTTTTTGCCCTAAATAACTTTTTTTTAACTTAGTGCAGTCCTCCTTCACTTACCTCATCCTTCGATTTTGCTTTTAAATGTCCTTATTTCTTCTGAGAAATGCTCACTTCCTGTTCTTGCATTACGGCGGTGAGTTACAGACAGAACAACAGGAAGTGAGGATTTCTCAGAAGAAATAAGGACAATTAAAAGCAAAATTGAAGCATGAGGTAAGTGAAGGAGGACTGCACTAAGGTAAAGGAAGCTTTTTTACGAAAAAAAAAATATTTACAACCCCTTTAACCCTTCTCTATGCTATCCAAAAAATGTAAAAATATTTTTTTTCCTGGAGTTCCGCTTCAAAAATGTACCTGTTCTAACTTCCATACAAATTCAACTTAATAACAAACCTAATAACAAAACTGTTTGTAAACTGGGTACTGCCTGTAATCTGATAATTTTTTTTTTCTTAGATCAGGTGAACTTTAGGGGCCAGATTCAGCAACACTTGCGCTGGAGTATTTCGATATGCGCCGCGTAACTGTGAAAATGCGCCGTTGTATCTCCGCGGCCGTACCCACCAACCTAGATGCGCCAGAAAACGGGCCATTTCCGACCAGCTTAACTTTCCGACGCCAGAGTATCGTCAGCGCATCGTTTCGCTTGGCGCATCAGTCGCGCCAATTGATTTCCCCTGCAAATATGCAAATGAGGGATTTTTCCCAATTCACGAACGGATTAGCACCATACGCTGGCTACATGCGCCGCGCATATGTCGTCCGTCCGTCGCAAAGTTATTTCTACAAATAGCTGCTTTATCTTTACTCCAGACAGCCACAGGTCAGCAGGAGAGCCGCTACAGCAGCGTTACCGACAATAAGAGCTAGCTGAGCACCCCCACTTGCAGGACAACACCTCTGTCCCTGCTTGTCTGTCAACTTTTACAGCCATGGAGGAAGACATCATAGGTCTCCATAGCCGAGATGACGGCTGACAGCTCCTGGCCTTTAAAGTTCAGCTTTCTCCTGTGTGTTTGCGGGGAACGGGAGCAGCCATCTCAGAACAAAAGTAACTTCACTGCGGGGAGGGGGAACAGGATATACTTTAGTACTGGAATGGCGCATCTACGGGCGCATTTAAACGCCCAACGGAACGCATTGCGCTGTCGTTTCCAAGGAAGTCGTGCCGACGGAAGTTGTGAGCATGCGCACTGGGATGCATTGACAGTCGACGCATGCGCAGTACGTTCGCCGCGGGATCGCGCCTAGTTTAAATAATACACGCCCCGTACCCGCCCAATTTGAATTCCGCCGGCTCATTTTCGATACGCTGCCGCAACTTTAGGAGCAAGTGCTTCATGAATAACAGCACTTGCTCCTAAAATTTCGCCAGAGTAACGTAAATGAGAAACGTTACTCCAGATTAAAGATGCTCCCATCTACCTGAATCTGGCCCTAGGTGTCCAACAGTATTCCATATGTTACAAATGTCCATGATGCAAAACTATTTTATGTTTATTCCAAGATTGTTGAAGCAGTGTAAGTTAAGCATTGTGCAGTTTTCTCATTGTAGTTGCAGGAAGCATTTGAGAACATAATGCAAGGTGAGAACTCTCAGATGTGGTTTGGCTCTGTGTCAAAGTTTGATTACTATAAACCCTATTATCGCTTGTTTATTTAATTGCATTTTAATTGCAAATAAAGAATTAGCTGTATGCACAACTATTTCTAAATGTATTTTGTATTCTTTATATTGTTTTACACTTTACAGTACTGAATGACTGCCACTCCGCACCAAATGTATTATACTAATGTGCCTTATTAGGCCTCTTGCAAATGATACTCCTGTTTGAGCATCTACTTTTTCAGACTTTATTTTTTTTGGTATGTATTTTTATCTATTTATATGAGTTTACGCATTTTCATGCGCACCCACTTATTTTCTCGCAAATGCACCAAAGTGTATTCTCGAGTTCTCGTTCCACACATTAGCATGCATTTGAGCGCATGAAGCGTACATTTCTGACCAAAAAAGCAGATATATATTTTTTTTTTTACTGCAGAATGCACAGCGTCTGTTTACATGTGTGTGTGCATAGGCACATTGCAATTAATGGGCTGTATTTTAGCTAAGTAATGCAGGCCATACACGGTCGAATTTCGAACTAATTTTCTTTTCAAAATCAGAAAGTTCTTTTTTTTTTGTGATCCGATGATGCCACCATTGATTTTCGAAATTCGGCCGACCAAAACTTTTATGTTGCCGGAAATATTCGTTTCTCTCCGGGAATATTCTTTTCTCTCCGTAAATATTCGTTTCTCTCCGGTGGATTTTCTTTTCTTGCACATGCACATTTTTTTTTTCTATTACATTTCTCACACAATTCTCCCATCATTGATCAGAAAATCGGCCGATTTTCCGAAAATTTCCAACATGTCGGATTTCTGAAATTTGTTTGCCACACGAAAATCGGCTGTTGCTGCAGCCCACTAACGATGCAATATACGAACAAAAATTCTTTAAAACGATTTTCGAAAGAAAATTCTTTCGAAATTCGAACCGTGTATGGCCGGCTTAAGGGTCCTTTCACACGTGCAGACCGTTTTTTAGGTCCGTTTTTTTTCATCAGTTGATCCGTTTTTTCGTCCGTTTTTTATCCGTTTTTCGTCCGTTTTTCATCAGTTTTCATCCGTTTTTCATCCGTTCACATCCGTTTTTCATCCGTTTTTCATCCGTTCACATCCGTTTTTCATCCGTTCACATCCGTTTTTCATCAGTTTTTTCATCCGTTTTTTTTTTTGTTAGAACTTTTTTTTATTACATATTTTGATGAAAAACTGATGTTAGCAGATCGGATGTTAAACGGATCGTCCGTTCCGTTTTTTCGACGGAAGAAAAATAGGGTTTGCTTCCGTTCAAAAAAACGGAGCTTAACGGAGACGGATGGATCCGCTAACGTCCGCTAGCCCAAAGGGATGCATTGCGGTCCGTTTTTTATCCGTAAAAAACGGACGAACGGTCCGCACGTGCGAAAGGGCCCTAAAATAAATAAGCTGTACTAAACTTTTTCAAGCTGCAGTGTGCAAGAGACCTTAGCTGTTACTGAAACTAATGCCACGTACACACGACCGTTTTTCGGGATGTAAAAAATTACATATTTGTTTTATGTCATGAAAAATGGGCATTAAAAATTTAGAACATGCTCTAAATGTTCACATCATTTTTAACGTTGTCGTTTTTAACGTCTTAAAAAATGATCGTGTGTGGGCTTTAACGACGTGAAAAAAAACGTGCATGCTCAGAAGCAAGTTATGAGACGAAGAGCGCTCTTTCTGGTAAAACTATCATCCATAATGGAGATAGCGCATTCGTCATGATGTAACAGACTGAAAAGCATGAAGACTGAAAAGCGCGAATCGTCTCTCACCAAACTTTTACTAACACAAAATCAGCAAAAGCAGCCCCAATGATGGCGACATCCGAACGTAACTTCCCCTTTATAGTGCCGTCGTACGTGTTGTACGTCACCACGCTTTGCTAGAGCATTTTTTTTTTCACGATCGTGTGTAGGCAAGGCCGGCTTAACAATAATCGGGTTGAAAAAAACGTTGTTTTTTCTAGACCATTAAAAATGGTCGTGTGTACGCGGCATGACACTTAACTACAGAAATACAATCCTAGAGTTTGAAAGTTAATTTTTTTTTACAAATTGTGTTATGAGTTTAGCCTGCAGTTATAAAGATATACAGTATAAGACGATTAATGGCACTCAAAATTAGAGATAGAGTTAACAAATGGCAGCTTTTACTGACTCGAACATAGATCGATTATTGAAAACACTGGGCCAGATTCAGAGAGCCGTAACTCCTGTCTAACTGGTGTTAGACTGGAGTACTTTCGACTTACGGGCGTTTTTTAGCTAGTCGAAATCCTCAAACCATGAAAAGACACCTGCGGGCTTCAATTCGACTGGATTACGTGTTAGTACGCCTTCAGATCTACGCTGCAAGAAAATTGCGGCCACTGGGCGGACTTCCTGTTGTTTTTCGCCGTCAGGGTATGCTAATGAGCTTTTGCCTGCAATCCAAGAAATTTCGCACTTCAAACGCAATCTCTTACGCATCTTTAGTCATCTTTTTTTTGCGTATCACTATACCAGCCTTTTACTCCTCTAATATTAGACAGCCCATGTTAAGTATGGCCGTCGTTCAAGTCGAATATCAACGTCTTCCGACGTCTTTTATTATTTTTAAACGTAAGTCGTCCGGGAATAGGAATGTTCGTAAACGCCGCTACTCAAACAAGGAATGACGTCACAACGTGATTTCGCGCAATGCACGGCGGGAAATTCCTGAACAGAGCATGCGCAGTTCGATCGCCGCGGGGACGCGCTTAATTTAAATGCTTCACGCCCCCTAATCACGTATTTCGATTGCGCGGCGAGAAATAGACTACGACACCGTAGCGTACGCGCAAAAAACTATCTGAATTCGGCGTAGAGCCTGGTGAAATACGGCAGCGTAGCGTATTTCGATTACGCAGCGGAATATTACGTCTATGTGAATCTGGCCCACGGTGTGCAAAGCAGCAAATTCATAAATGTGTTTATCGGGGAATTGCAAGTGGTAACCAAGTTAAGGAAAGCTTGAATTTTTATTTAAAGTGCATAAGTAAGATTTTCTGTTCTTTAGCCACTATATATACTATACTACTTTATTGATACTTTCAAGAATGAGAGCCTTTTGTAATTTTAATGCATGGAATTTTTTAAATTGTGATGAATGGTGATATGCAATGATATGCAATCTATGTTTCTCTGAATCAAGGAGTAACTAATACACAGAAGTATAATCTAAACTGTGGGCATTCTTATTAATTTTATTGAGTTTGAGAGTTGTTCTGAAAATAAACAAATATATTAATTATTAATACATTCTAGCAATTTCTTTTCAGAAATTTGACATTTGACTGATCAATTTTGGTCCGATTTCTGATAAACCACCCAAGATTTGAGAAGTAGATAGCTTTGTTTACACCCTAACACCCAACATCCTTTAATCTAAAAATAAAGGGAGATTTTTGGTTGAACAGTGACTGCAGCCAATCAGCTGCAATTACTGTTTGGCAGTGTCCACTATATTCTGACAGCGGCCAGAACTGGCTATCAGAATGCAACAGCCTCAGTGGGATATTCATCTAGCTGTATAGTTTGGATGGAAGAATGTGTTTTATTGTGGCTGAATGAAAAAAAATATATTACCATATTGACAGATTTACTTATAAGATAATAGCAGAACATTAACCCTTGTTATCTCGCTGTATTAGCTAAAATAAATTGAAATATATGTATATATACTGTATGCATGTGTATATATACACACAGTATCTCACAAAAGTGAGTACACCCCTCAAATTTTTGTAAATATTTTATTATATCTTTTCATGTGACAACACTGAAGAAATGACACGTTGCTACAATGTAAATTAGCAAGTGTACAGCTTGTATAACAGTGCAAATTTGCTGTTCCCTCAAAATAATTCAGCACACAGCCATTAATGTCTAAACCGCTGGCAACAAAAGTGATTACACCCCTAAGTGAAAATGTCCAAATTGGGCCCAATTAGCAAAGCCGTTGTCATGTGACTCGTTATTGTTACAAGGTCTCGGGTGTAAATGGGGAGCAGGTGTGTTAAATTTAATGTTATCGCTTTCACTCTCTCATACTGGTCACTGGAAGTTTTAGGCCTCGTACACACGAGGGGATATGTCCGCTGAAAACGGTCCGATGGACCGTTTCAGCAGACATCTCCGATCGTGTGTATGGGCTAGCGGACAGATTTGTCCGCTACAAACCTGTCCGTCGGATATGTCCGCTGGTTAGTACGGGAAACCAGCGGACATATCCTCCCACACATGCGTCGTATCCTGTGAATGGATCCGACGCATGCGCGCGGAAGTGTTTACTTCCTGGTGCGTGACGTAGCGGTGACGTGGCGGCGTCAACGTCACCGCCGCGTCACCGACACGTCACCGCGCCGTCCGGCGGCGGGGAATTTGATCCGATGGTGTGTACACGCCATCGGATCAAACTCCCGATCGGACATATCCGATGGAAATGGTCCGCGGACCGTTTTCATCGGATATGTCCGATCGTGTGTACGAGGCCTAACATGGCGCCTCATGGCAAAGAACTCTCTGAGGATCTCAAAAAATGAATTTATACTCTACATAAAGATGACCTAAGCTGTGAGAAGATTGCCTGGACCCTGAAACTGAGCTGCAGCATGGTGATCAAGACCATACAGGGTTTTGACATGACAGGTTCCACTCAGAATAGGCCTCGTCATGGTCGACCAAAAGAGTTAAGTGCACATGCTCAGCGTCATATCCAGACGTTGTCTTTGGCAAATAGATGTATGAGTGCTGCCAGCATTGCTGCAGAAGTTGAAGGGGTGGGGGGTCAGCATGTCAGTGCTCAGACCATATGCCACACACTGGATCAAATTGGTCTGCATGGCTGTCGTCCTAGAAAGAATGCTCTTCTAAAGATGATGCACAAGAAAGCCTGCAAACAGTTTGCTGAAGACAAGCAGACTAAGGACACGGATTACTGGAACCATCTCCTGTGGTCTGATGAGACCAAAATAAACATATTTGGTTTAGATGGTGTCAAGCGTGTGTGGTGGCAACCAAGTGAGGAGTACAAAGACAAATGTGTCTTGCCTACAGTCATGCATGGTGGTGGGAGTGTCATGGTCTGGGGGCTGCATGAGTGCTGCCAGCACTGGGGAGCAACAGTTCATTGAGGAAATCATGAATGCCAACATGTACTGTGACATACTGAAGCAGAGCATGATCCCCTCTATTCAAAGACTGGGCTGCAGTGTAATATTCCAACATGATAAAGACCCCAAACACAGGAGCTGTGGTGGCTCAATGTGATTGGCACTGTGCTGATAAGCCGTTCACCTCTGCAGCCAAGGGTTCGGATCCCGGTCTCGGCTACATGTGAATTGAGTTCGGTGGTCTCAGCCCGGCTCCCGGTGGGTGCCTGTGCTTAGTACGCCCATCCCCCCCCACAAAAACCACCACACTTGCACGCACACAAAATGGGTTTAACACGCACTTTGGCCATGCGGTCTCCTAAAAAACAGAGGCGAAGGACCTACGGGGATGGCTGAGCAGGCTAGACCCCCTCACTTCCTCATAGGGGGAGTCCCTCTGCCGCGTCGGAGTCCCTCTGCCCCGTTGGGCCCCGTTGGGCTCCCAAGCGGAGCAGGTAGGGAGGGGTGAGTGGGAGGTCCTCCCTCATACCTGCCATTACCACCCGGGGGCATGGAGAAGGATGGCAGATTGCTTCTTGGGGAGGGTCTCCCTACTCCCAACTCCTGCAGTCCGGCTCTCTCGAGTTCACGCACAAAAAATTCCCCTAAAAAAAAAAGACCCCAAACACACCTCCAAGACGACCACTGGCTTTCTAAAGAAGCTGAGGTTAAAAGTGATGGACTGGCCAAGCATGTCTCAAGACCTAAACCCTATTGAGCATCTGTGGGCCATCCTCAAATGGAAGGTGGAGGAGCGCAAGGTCTCTAACATCCACCAGCTCTGTGATGTCGTCATGGAGGAGTGGAAGAGGACTCCAGTGGTGACCTGTGAAGCTCTGGTGAACTCCATGACCAAGAGGGTGGCCCGACAAAATATTGACACTTTGGGCCCAATTTGGATACTTAGGGGTGTACTCGCATTTGTTGCCAGCGGTTTAGACATTATTTTGAGTTATTTTGAGGGGACATAACATTTTCACTGTTATACAAGCTGTACACTCACTACTTTACATTGTAGAAATGTGTCATTCCTTCTTCAGTATTGTCACATGAAAATATTTAATAAATTATTTAGATACTGTGTGTGTGTGTGTGTATAAATATTTATATATATATATATATATATATGACAAAGTACTTTAAAAAAGAAGTGTGGGATTTAGTTTTCATTTCATAATCATACTTACCCAGGTGGTTGCAGCATCGGTCCAATGCTGCTCTGTCCCCTGCCGGCACCAACACTGAGACTAAGCAATCAAACACCGCAGATTGCTTGATTCTCACAGCTCCATGAGCAAAGAGCGCGCGTGCTCGGCGGGTACGATCGCCACCGGGCACACGCGATCGCTCAGTACAGAGCGAGGAACGGAAGCTATGTGTGTAAACACACAGCTCCCGGTCCTGTCAGCAGGGGAAACGCTGATCTCCTGTTCATACAATGTATGAACGGAAGATCAGTGATTTCCCCTAGTGAGTCCACCCTCCATACAGTTAGAACACACCCAGGAACATACTCAACCCCTTCCCCGCCCCCTAGTGTTAACCCCTTCACTGCCAATGGCATTTTTATAGTAATGCAATGCATTTTTTTTAGCACTGATTGCTGTAAAAATGCCAATGGTCCCAAAAATGTGTCAAAAGTGTCCGAAATGTCCGCCATAATGTCGCAGTACTGAAAAAAACGCTGATCGCCGCCATTACTAGTAAAAAAAAAATATTAATAAAAATGCCATAAAACTACCCCCTATTTTGTAAACGCTATAACTTTTGCGCAAACCAATCAATAAACGCTAATTGCGATTTTTTTACTTTTTTGGGGGATATTTATTATAGCAAAATGTAAAAAAATATTGCATTTTTTTCAAAATTGTCGCTCTATTTTTGTTTATAGCGCAAAAAATAAAAACCGCAGAGATGATCAAATACCACCAAAAAGAAAGCTCTATTTGTGGGGAAAAAAGGACGTCGCACGACTGCGCAATTGTCAGTTAAAGCGACGCAGTGCCGAATCACAAAAAATGCTTTGGTCATTGGGCAGCAATATGGTCCGGGGGTTAAGTGGTTAAGCAATCCGTCATGCTTATTACCTATAGAATAAAAAAATCAATCACATCGGCAAATAAACATTGCCACTTTTTTTAAAAAGAGGTCTTGATCAAAGTTTTATTAAATCTTGATCAAGCTGTACTATGGTAAATCATGATCAAGATGTTCTATGGTAAAATTATTATTAGAACGGGAAAGGAAGTACACAGTGCTTCATCAAAGACATGTAATTAAAGCCAGTGGGACATCCAACTTAAATTATGCCACAACTAAACTTTCTACACATCGCTGAACACAATTAAAGAGAAACAAGGAAAACCTAGGGATTAAAATATATTAATTTTGGATTAGTGTACAAATAGCAGAGTATGATTACAGAGTGTTCTTGTTAAAGGGATGCTAAACTTATTACACTGCATTATACAACTAGAAAAGCTATCAGGTTAAATTTGTAAATAAGTATGTTAGGTTTTTGGGGAAATAAATTTTAGCACAGCTTTTCTCCAGCTGCCAAAGATTGCGTTACAGCAGTGAAGGGTTGCAAGACTTAGTGTGCTGCAAGCTCTAATAAGTGGATGTTATACCTCCTGTCTCCTGCTTTATTTATTCTTTATTTAAGCTGAACTCCAGGCATACAGCTAAATCACAGGACTCCAAACCAAAAGTAGAAAAAAAAAACTATTATACAAGGCCCTAATTGGCACGGCAAGCGAAAAAGGACTAAAGAGGATGCAACAGTGATAATGAGATAAGTACAGATCTGTGTACAGCACATAATACAGAATAGGATAGGGCGGAATAAACAGCACAGCAAGAGGCAGAATAAAATACACGACGTATGCCATGCTGCAGAGTCAAACAGTACATAAAAGGGGATTTACAGCATAGCTTACAGAAACAGACAGTATGGAATATATAATGTACAAAGCTTAAAGGATGAGCCAACGTGGAATATACAATGTACAGAATGGTATACAGAACGAGGCGGTGCAGAATAAAGAAAATACAGCATGGCATATGTAATGAGGTGGTGCAAATTAGGGGACACACAACATGGTATATGGAAAGAGGAATGAGGAATGTACAGTTTGGCATTCTTAGTTAGGTTGTGTGAAAACATTTTTTTACAGCATGTTACATGGAATGTTTTATGGAATTCCATAGGGAAGGTACAACACAGTATACAGTATGAGGCGTTGCAGAATAGGAAAGGTATGGTATTCAAAATTAGGTGTTGTGGCAAAAGGAATATACAGCATGGTGTACAGAATGGAGTGGTGAGGAATATTAAATGTACAGCATGACAGAATTAGACTTGGCGGCATAGAGAATATACATTACAGTGTATGGAAAAATCAGATCTTACCACAAAAAAAAAATCAAGGGCCATACGTAAAACTCAGATGGACCATGAAAGTCTGCAAATATAATTGTAAAAAAGAAAAAAAAAATACTGCTAGCGCATGCTGTACTGCTGATCTGTCTATCTGTTAACTGTTATACATTACCCAGTTTGAGTAATTTAAATGACCTATGAAATATACAATTTTAAAACAGCCAACTAGATCATAGCTCAGATCTGTTAATGGAAATATTTTACAAGAACAATTCTGAAAGGGTCCTACTATATTGTTACCACTGGATTGTTTTGTCATTGTTAGGGGTCAACAGCTATTTCTACCTGTTCTACAAACTTGAAGACAATTACCAGAGGAACTACTGAAAAAAAGATACCTGAACTTAATTGTAGATGGACTTCATTGCTGGTAAGGTGACAATAATTTTTTAGCTTTCAGACCTCAATTGGGGGCCCACACAAGTTTTGACAGCTCACCTGATTACTGCTGTTATTTGTAAATACAGCAGCAAAGCAAGGAGAGGAAAGCTTCCATTACTTTCTTCCTCTGCCACACTCTGCATTGGATCACATCATTTGTCAGAGATACAGAGGAAGTAAATGGTGGAAGACCTCCTCTGCTGGCGTGTTTTTTTAGAGTGCAATTCCCTTCTTATTTTAAAGATGGCTCCCACATTCTGATAACCACGCCCTCAGTCCATCACACCTACCAGCCAGGGATGTGTGTAAGCAGCCCTTGCCCCCGTCAACATGAACACAAGGTTCTTTGCCAGGTAGGCTCTTGGATACTGCCCCCCCCCCCATATGAATGAGTAAACACACATATTTATCAAAGTTCTTTATTACAAAAAAAAAATACTGTATGTTGCAGTATGTCAATTCAACATTAATCATATTGACCAGTAACATAGATCCACATCAATTATGATGATCAGTGCCCGCTGAGCAGTTGAAGAAAAAAAACACTGACAAGTTCATTCTAATGCAGATTACACGTAAATGACAGCCAGCAGCAGAATGTGAACAAAGGGATGGGGGTTCCCGACTGGCACAACTGACCAAATATGGACATAACTATATTTAATTAGTGACGTCATGTGGGATGTGCTCAGAAATCATCATCTGTTCATAACCACATGTATTACTTACAGGACAATCAGCCTGCCATTGATTTATTTAGGCTTCCTGGCTGTGGCTGTCTGCAAACACCTTGGCTTCAAGAAACAGATATTTGCAGTATTACTTGTTGAACAATGACTGATTTGGCTTTGTGACGGGGGCTTTAAAGACAAGGATAAACCTTAATATTAAACATGCTTAGGTTTATTTAGTATTGGAGTGATTTTACAAAAAATGTATTGTAATCCATTTACAAAACACATTACCTTAGAAATATTGCAGAAATGTTAAGAGTCTAGAAAATATTAAAAACATTATAAAATTGCCTAGCTTGTTTCCACCTTAAACACAACATGTAAGACGTTTAGCAATAGAAAAGCAGTAATAAACCAAACCGTGTGATAATTATTAATAATATATTGAAACAATTTTTTCCATTTATTTCAATAAATAATTGACTTTTAAAAAAAACATTGCATAGAAACAATATTATACCACAAAGTATTATAAAATACTTGCTTTGTGGTAACAAGAGTATTACACTATGGATATTAAATGTTGATTTTAGTATAACACTATCCATATAAATGAAGTGCAAATGTTTGGCTGTACCATTCAGGTCTTTAAGTTGCAGACTTGATTCACAGCTTAAAAAGTGTTTCTAGTTAATACAGTCATCATGTATGCCATGTGAAATGCATAATAAACACTTTGGAAACCTTGTAAAGTAATTTAGAGGAAGGACTGCAATACACTGGTAATCCTATATGACATAATGTTTTAAAAAGCTGAAATGGGACACTTAACACATTATTTTCAAATTCTGTGTAATCTATACATTTATTGCAATAAAAAAATTGAACTCTCATGGGTGAAATTAGTAGTTCCAATCACTTTACATTAAGATCACTGATACGCTACATAATTAAGGCTTTACATAAAAAAAAAAAAAAATAACCTATTGTCTCTACTCTAGGGGTATAATTATAAAGCAGTGAATGTGGCATTCACCAAACATTAAAAATAATATAAGGTATCCACGCTAAAACAAATAAATTACAAATGAGCACCTACTTAAACTATCTGTAACACTAGATGCAAGAATTGTGATAAATATAGGAAGCAGCGCTACAAAATTGAACTCAATATTGTGAAAACACAAAATTAAATCAATATAATGACATTAAACTTATTAGGTGAAAAAAAGCCTATAAAGTAATCACATCAAATATGTAAACAAGTGTCCATAAGAGCCCATATACAAGGGCTAAACAGGAAAAATATATGTGAAACAAGGCAGTCCAAAGCAAACAAATCATCCACTATTTCCCTTCTCTCAGATATGCGAGCACTTATCAGTCTGTGTTGGTTGCCTAGTTATTAGCTGTCATTTAAAAACATCTTGCGTGGTGTACGTCAGTCCCCGACAACGTCCCATCTTTGACGAAACGTAGATGAAAACACATCCATAGACCTAAAACCACCCATGCCTCACCCATTGGTGAATGCAGAGTGCATATACAGAATATTTATTAATACAATAAAGGGGAAAAAATGGTAGGTCAGCTATTATTAATAAAGCAATTTACATCCAAATCAACGTTCATGCCAAAGGGTGCATACGTCTTCAGGCTGTAAATTCACTTTGTTTCTAAGCAAAAAATTTCCCTCCTGTTATTACTGCCTTTCCAATGTGGAGAAAATGTATCAATGGCCAAAAAGGTAGTACCAGTGGGGTCTCTACCATGACATCTGGCAAAATGTTTAGGCACACTATAATTTACAACACCTGCCCTAAGGTTTGAGTATCCCTGATGTCCTACCGACATACTGTAGCCACATGGGCAAATTATCACTGTACACAATATTTTTAGTGACACATGTAATCAAATAATTAATTGTAAGGGGCGTGGCTACCGCGCGGCTGGACGCTTAACCTCGCTGCTCCGCCATAACCAAGGACCAAGAGCATTAGCGGCTAGAGGCACCGTATCTGCTTGTCACGCGGCTCCACGGCTTTGTGACAAGTACCAGAGCAACCAGCAATGGCCAGGAAGAAGAAGGAACCCGCGGGGGTCAATAAACTGCCTCATTTCTTTCTCCCTATGCAGCAGCCGCGTGTCCAAGATGGCACCTGCGTGCTCCGGTGCAGTAAATGGCTTCTCAACCCAGGTCTCCAGCGGCTTCAACCCAAAGACCTGCCAAATCGAAACCCAGACTGTCAGCTGGCTCTTCTCCCATAGAGGTAAGCACTGGCTGCAACTCTGCTGACGCTACGAGGGAACTTTCTGATTAATTTAACTCCTTCCCTGCCACTGCTCAGCCTGTCTCTGAAACTACTTTAAAAGACATGTTGCTGTCTCTTCGTACATCTTTGCAGTCAGATATGATGCAGTGTGTTGCAAACTTTAAGGCTTAAGTTCAGGA
The DNA here is from genome assembly GCA_029574335.1 of Rana kukunoris. Taxonomy (NCBI): domain Eukaryota; kingdom Metazoa; phylum Chordata; class Amphibia; order Anura; family Ranidae; genus Rana; species Rana kukunoris. Next base: position 521,924,323 of record CM056049.1, read on the forward strand.
GCTGGGGGGTAGAGTCGATAAGATAGAGAACAAGATGGGGGAATTTGCTAACTCCCATAATTCCTTGATAGACTCCCATAATGACCATGATGAGCAACTTGAAGCCCTCAGAACCAAAATCGCAGACCTTGAAGACCACTCAAGGCGGAACAATTTGAAACTTAGAGGGGTCCCTGAGACTGTTTTAAATACCTATTTAAATCAGTGCTAGCCCATGCATGTGATCTAATTTGTGCGGTTTTGCCATCTGTCCCTGATTCTGAGGTGGTAGTTGATGGAATACATCGAAGCCTTCCTTGATCGAAGCCTTCCTATCTATCAGATGATATCCCGAGAGACGTTATTATGAGAGTGCATTTCTTTCATGTGAAGGACCAGCTTATGGCTAACTTTAGGAAGTAATAATCAGATTCCTGAGCAATTCTCCTGTCTCCAAGTGTATGCAGATCTCTCACAATATACGTTGCAGAAGAAGTCCTTACTACCGATCACAAAGGCCCTTAGAAATCATGACATCACCTATCGTTGGGGCTTTCCGACGAAGATCACCGTCACGCATAACAACACCACCTCAGTGATAACTTTGAACGACGGCCTGGCTTTGCTTCGCTCCTGGGATATCCTACCAGAACAGGATTCTTCGTCTCGAGCGTCTCCTTCCAAGATTGACACGCGAGAAGATTGGCAGATCGTCTCCTATAAGCGCAAACAGAAGAGCCGTGCTACTTAAACATGTGTGCCTGCTAGCGTATACGATTTATTTACTCTCTCTCTCTGGTCCACTAGGGCGTTATGCCCAAGATGTTCCCCCTACGATTTTGGTGCATCACTCGTGCACTCAGATTCCGACTGGAATCGTCTACTTTTTTATTCCGTGTTTGTTGTACTTTTTCTTTTTTCTTTTTGGTTCTAATTTTTGTTTTGCACTGCAGGTCGGATGTTTGGAAGAGACAAGTGGATGATCCTCAAGGTATTATGCTGTTCTTTGGCCCCTCAACTGTTCCTGTGACTACATTTGCTGCCTTGCTCTGGGCATCGGGAGGTAATGTAAGCATTTTACCCTGTTACCTTTATGGTGCTTAAAATAATGTCCCTCAATGTTAGAGGCCTCAACCACCCTGCTAAAAGTGCATCCCTCTGGAGTGAATCTCTTAAGCTGGGGAGTGACATAATTTGTGTGCAAGAGACACATCTTTTAGAGTCAGCTTTGCCGGCTTTAAAGCACAAACAGTTTCCCCACATTTTCAACCGCGTCTGCCGCACAGAAGCGGAAGGGAGTCCTTATTGCGGTCAAAAATTCTGTAGGCCTTCTCTCTTCACGATTCCTATCGAGACCCTGATGGCCGATTTTTGATACTTATATGCGAAGATCAACAATAGGCCCTTTACTATAGTTTGTGCTTATGCTCCTAATACTCATCAACGTCGTTTTGCACAGAAACTGTTTTGCAAAATAGTACATCTCAGACGGGGTCAGCTGGTGATCTGTGGGGACTTTAACGCTACTGCTGACCCTCAGTTGGATCTTTCTTCTTAGGCCTAAACGTCCACCTCTGGCACTTCAACCACTTTTCCACAAGGAGGAGGTTTACGATGCCTGGAGGTGTCAGCATGCTGAAGAACGTGACTTTACTTTTCACTCTGTACGCCATAACTCATACTCCAGGATCGATATGATCTTGGTGGATAAGATACTTCTACAGGCTGTGTCTTTTTTTTCCAGTATTTATGATATTACGTGGTCGGACCACGCTCCGGTCTCTATATCGGTGCTGGAGGAACACACACCCAGCCTTGCATATGTCTGGAGAGTCAACTCATACCTTTTTAACTCTGAACAGAATGTCTTAGATATTACCAAACATCTACAGGAATACTTTCGGTTTAATACACAGTCGGTCTCTGATCCTTTTGTTGTATGGTGTGCTCAAAGTTTTTATGCAGGGCATTCTTATACAGATGTGTTCACGTATTAAGAGGCAGAGGTCATTGCAGCTTGTTAAACTACTGAGTGACATCCAAACCCTTGACTTGTCTAACAAAACGAATCCCTCCCAATCCTCGTGCGCAGCTCTTACTTAAATTGCGCTCAGAGTTGCGTCTCCTGCTGATAGAGCGCCACGATAAATATCTTAAGGCCCTTAAGCTAACGTACTATTCTTCTGGCAACAAGGCAGGTAAATTTCTTGCTAATCGCTTCAAAGCGAGGAAACTAACAAACAAAAATCAGTCATTTGATAGATCCTCTCTCAAAGAGAAAAATTCTTAACCCTAAAGAGATCGCTGATGCTTTTGCGGCCTACTATAGCTCCCTTTACAATCTGAATGACAACCCTGATACCCTGCAGCCTAAAATTCCAGACATTCAATCCTTTTTAGCCTCCTTAAGGCTTCCTACCCTTACTCCAGACCAGTTGCAGGCGCTTAATGAGCCTATAACCCCTCAAGATGGTTGCCAGAGCAATTCATTTGTTACCGTTAGGGAAGTCTCCGGGACCGGACGGCTTCTCAAATGACTATTATAAGCGGTTCCAAGAAGTTCTAGCCCCAAACCTTTCCTCAGTATTTGCAGCTGCGATGGCCTCGGGTCCTTTTCCTTTAGAAATGTTGCAGGCTTTTATTGTAATGATACCGAAACCAGGTAAGGATCCTACTCAACCATCCAACTATAGACCCATTTCATTATTAAATACGGATCTTAAATTTAATTGCGAAAATTATTGCACATAGTTTGTTCCCCATTCTTCCATCGCTTATTAAATCAGACCAAACGGGTTTCATTGCGGGTCGACAGGCGGCAGGCGCTACTAGAAGAGTGTTGGGCATAATCCACCAGGCTGGGGCCGGTCGGGTGCCTTCTCTGCTTCTGTCCCTGGATGCGGAGAAGGCATTCGACCGTATACATTGGCAATATATGACCCATACTCTTCAGAAATTTGGGTTTTCTGGGCCTATTCTATCAGCTATGTTGGCATTGTATACTTCGCCCTCTGCAAGGGTGTACACCTCTGGTATCTTGTCTCGCCCCTTTACGATCTCCAATGGAACCAGGCAGGGTTGCCCCTTGTCCCCGTCCATTTTTAACTTGATAATTGAGCCCCTGTCAGAAGCCATTAGAGGCTCGCCACACATCAGCGGTTTCATATGTCATAATACCTCCCATGTTATCAATCTGTTTGCTGACGATATAATCATTTTCTTGATGAATCCGAGTAAATTCTTAGCAGCAACTCACGACATTCTCCAACTTTTTAGCGCTCTGTCCTACTATAAAGTTAATTACACAAAATCTTTAGTGTTGGACCTCGGAATAGATCCTACTCTTCTAAAAAAAACTCCAGTCCTTATATCCATATATGTGTACTGTGGATGGGATTCCTTACCTGGGTATTCGATTGGTATCTGATCTCTCGCGTATAGCGGATATTAATTATTCTTCTCTCATTGACAAACTTACGTCAGATGCAAAGACAATGTCGAGATGTGAGTTCTCCTGGACAGGGCGTCTCGCTACTTTCAAAATGTTAATGCTCCCCCAAATTCTGTATGTGTTCAGGACACTTCCTGTGCCTCTTATGCTTAATAAGGTATTAAGAGATTTTGTTTGGCACAAGAGGAAACCTCGATGTTCTCATGCTCAACTTCTGAAACATAGATATGCGGGGGGCATAGGGATGATTGACCTCCGTGATTATTGGATAGCCACTCAACTGACCCAGCTCAGAAGCTGGTTCACGCCGGCGGCAGATAAGATGTGGATTGACGTTGAAAGACACTGTAGTTTCACTCCCTCACTTAAAAATTTACTATTGGCTGACATTTGGAAGCAGAGGTTTTTGAAGTCCCTGCCTCTTTCCTTGCAGGCCTCGTTGGAGGCGTGGAGAATCAGAAAATAGCGGTGCCTATTCCATTGAGAACTGTAGAGTTATTAATTCCTAATTCGTCCTTCCAAGCCTGGGAGGGACGTGGTGTCCTGACCCTCCAACACCTCTTAGAGGAAAATATTTTAAAACCCTTTTTACAGATCCAAGAAGACTTTCCCATCCCTGCTACAGACCATTATTTGTATCTCCAACTTTCCCATCTTTTAAAATCCTTACCCTCCCCCGAAATTACTCTCTGTAAACTGAGTTGGCATTTCTTTACTGATCCATCCCCCTCTACAAAAGGCACCTCTCTATTCTACCATCTGCTTCAAAATAAACTTACCTTCCATAAATCTACCTCTTATCAGAGGTGGGAAGCAGATCTCGGGGAATCCTATACCTCCGTCCAGTGGCGGGCGGCTTTCAAATCCATTTACCAAGCTTCTAAATGTGCAAACCATTGGGAACTAGCCCATAAAATTGCTTTGAGATGGTACCTTACCCCGTACAGACTCTCTAGATTTTTAACCTCATATTCTCCGCTCTGCTGGAGAGGCTGTGGGGGGGGGGGGGTAGGCCAGATGTTGCATGTTTTTTGGTCATGCAAACACCTTACCAGTTTTTGTAATAAAGTGTTTTCTATAATATCTAGCATCACTGGGATCCTTACTTCGCCTTCTCCGGACCTAGCAATTCTTAACTTGGGTATTGATCTTTTCCCTCCAGATTGCCGAAAAATTGTCACCCACATCTTGCTAGCCGCTAGGCTGTTTATTGCTAGGAAATGGAAGTCCAATATATCCCCTAGCATATCGGAGTTGATTGGTATAGTCAAACAGAATTTTGCATGCAAAAACTTATTGGCATACAAATATGGTTCTAAACGTGTCTTTGATCGTCAATGGCAACTATGGGTTCTCTGGGCCAAAGATGGCTAATTGTTCCCTATGCTTTCTGCCTTGTTTGATCAATCCACTTTGTGACCTGAATTTCTGAATATCTGACCTCAATAATTTCCGAACTGGACCTGATATTTGTTTGTTTGCTTATTATTTCTTGATTTAGCTAATTGGTTTATTGTTTCTTGAATTAACCAATTGGTTTCCTGCTTTAGCTAAGTTGCTAATTTCTTATGTTCCTGGTAACATGTGCCATGACTGTGTCTCATTGGTTGTGTGCTGATTATTATCTCGTCTCTTCGCATTACTATATGTTGTAAGTTGTATCTTACCTTGCAGTCCATGTTACTGTCTTTCTTACATTTTTAATAAAAAGAATGAAATAAAAAATAATTAATTGTATAGGTTTTGTTAGTCCGATTGGATGAAAATTTTCCTACCCCGAAAGGCATTTATCCTACAAACGTTTCATCTGCAGAAAGGATAGAAACCTTTAAATTCCTGGAAAAAAATGTTTTTGGGCGGGTTGATGATGTTAGGGGACACAATAATTCTCAAAGATGGGGCTCCTCTAAAGATGACATCGGCCCGGATTCATAGAGCACTTACGCCGACGTATAACAAGTTACACCGACGTAAGTGCAAATGTGCGCCGTCGCATCTGTGCGCCAGACCCACAAACAGAGATACGCCTAAAACCAGGCTACACCCCACCGACGTAACTTACTTACGCCGGCGTAGGGTGGGCGTACATTTAGGCTGGGTGCATGGTCCCGTTCCCATTGATTAGCCATTCAAACATGCAAATGAGGTAAGTACGGCGATTCACGAACGTACGGTGCGCGTAAGTTGTACGTCCGGCGTAAAGTTATTCCCCATAAAGGAGATGTAACTCAGCAACAGACATGCTCAGGTCTGCACCAGGAAACACAAGCCGGCGTATTTTACGTTGGACGTGTGTCTGGCTGGGCATAGGTTACGTTAACGGAGTACACAGTGATCCGGCGTATCTTAGGCAGTTGTTCCGACGTGGTTGTGTGCATGCGCGGCGCATGCACAGTTCGTTATAGGTACTTGTTCTGGCGCTCGGCCCATCATTTGCATGGGGTCATGCCTCATTTGCATGGATCACGCCCAATTCCACTACGCTGGCGTAAATGTGCGCCCACTCTCTGTGAATCTGGCCCATCAGGTTTTGCTGGAATCAGAGGACCTAGAACAGAATCATTTTGCAAAACCCTACAGTGTTTTTTTTTAATATTTCAAAGTAATCCATGTTATTCTGAATAAGAAGCAAGGAATGCCCAATTATATTTTTCAAAATTAGATGCCTGTCCTTCATATGCGACCAACAAATCCTCTCTAGTTGTAGAAGCTCATTAGCTACATCAAGTTCACTACTATTATAGCCTTTTTCCAAGAACCTGGACTTTATAGTCTGAGATTGGTCATAAAAGTCATACATTTTTTTAGCAAATTCTTCTCAGGTGAAAAAATTGGACTTTCAGAATTGCCTCTGTGCATAGATGACATCCTCCTCCCATTTGGTCATAAATAAATTGGCCATGCTTGGCGCAAATTTTCCACTCATCGCAACCCCCCTTTTCTGAACATATTACTAGTTACCATAGAAAAAATTATTATGCGTCATAGCAAAATTCTATAATTCTAACAAAAAACAATTTGTCTGGGTGCAAGGTGCTATCTGTCAAAAATAGTATACAGTGAGATAATGTCAGCTGTAGCCAACAGATAGCCTTGTTTCCACTTAATTATTCACTATATTAATTACACTTGATGTGTCTTTTAAATATGAAGGTGTATTACCTACCAAGGGTTGCAGATACAGTATTCATCAATATATTTGCCTATGCGAGAGGTAATGGATTCTATCCCACTTAATAAAGGGGCGGCCTGGTGGATTCCTGGAGATTTTTATGGACCATTAGGGAGGTAATACATCACAGGTACCTTTGGAGCCAGGGGGACCGAAAATGCTTTCTCAAATTTTTTAAATTATACCATCCCTAAAACTCCCCTTCAATAATATTTACACAAAGCTTTTTTTATAGACGTACATTAGTTGGGTTACATTGTAAAGGGGCATAGATGTCAATATCAGATTAGAAGGTGATTCATTTCTGCATCGTATGCATCTTTAATGAGTACAACTATGCCAGTTCTCTCACGCAATTTCCGTAAACCTTTCTCAAAATGCAAATCCCTAAATCTATTTTTTATTGTTAGCTTATCCAAATCTATACAAACCAGATCACGAAAAACCAAAACACAAGGAGCCATGGCCTTGGGGGATTAACCACTTGCTTACTGGGCACTTATACCCCCCTCCTGCCCAGGTGATATTTCAGCTTCCGGCACTGCGTCGCTTTAACTGACAATTGCGCGGTCGTGCGACGTGGCTCCCAAACAAAATTGACGTCCTTTTTTCCCCACAAGTAGAGCTTTCTTTTGGTGGTATTTGATCACCTCTGCGGTTTTTATTTTTTGCGCTATAAACAAAAAAGAGCGACAATTTTGAAAAAAATACAATATTTTTTACTTGTTGCTGTAATAAATATCAATTAAAAAAAAAAAAAACGTTTTTTTTTCTCAGTTTAGGGCGATGCGTATTCTTCTACATATTTTTGGTAAAAAAAAAAAAAAAAAAATCGCAATAAGCGTCTGGTTTGCGCAAAATTTATAGTGCCTACAAAATAGGGGACAGAATTATTATTTTTTATTATTTATTTTTTTACTAGAAATGGCGGCGATCTGCGATTTTTATTGTGACTGCGACGTTATGGCGGACACATCGGACACTTTTGACACATTTTTGGCGTCATTCACATTTATACTGCGATTGGTGCTATAAATATGCACTAATTACAGTATAAATGTGACTGGCATTGAAGGGGTTAACACTAGGGGGTGAGGAAGGGGTTAAATGTATTCCCTGCATAGTGTTCTAACTGTAGGTGGAGGGGGGGTGACTGGGGAGGTGACCGATCTGTGTCTCTATGTACAAGAGACACAGATCCGTCTCCTGCTCTCCAGAGACAGAACGCTGTCTCTATGTAAAACGGCAATGAGAGATGATCTATGAGATCATCTCTCATTGGCCGCACAGATCACATCGCAAACGGCCACTCTGATTGGCCGTTTGCGGCGATCTGTGATTGGCTGTGTCCAAGGGACACGGGCAACACAGTGTTTCCCCGCAGCGCGCTCTGGAGCGCGCGCCGGGAAACAGCTAGTGACAAGCCATCAATTGACGGCTTGTTGACAATTTAGATTCGCGCTAGAGCCGTCATTCGGCTGTAGCGCGGATCTCAAGTAGTTAAACAAAGAGGCATTAAAAAGTCAATCCCAGTGTACACTGTATGGGGTTGGTAAACATATATCTCTTAATATTGATTTTCCTAATAATTTTTTTGGATATCAATTATTGTTTCAAATGTATTAAGTGATTTTAGGGGAGCATATTTTAGCCCTTTACTCAATGGCATCTCCTCTTACTTAGAAATACAGGTTCCACTGAGATTAAAGATGCCAGAGCAGGCTAAGTTCTTCTTCTTTTTTGACCCCGCGGAGGAAAAAAACGTGATCCATAATTAGTTTTGTTAAATCCCGGAGAATTGCTATATCACTGTGGTTGTCTACGATAACAATCCAATTCTGGGATGCGGGTGTTAGGTCATAATATTCTGTTCCCCATAGAGGTCTTATTCAGTGTCTGTTAGAGGGTAAAATCTATTAGCAGTATAAAACTGTTGATAATCCTCTCTAGGGGGGTTGTAAGGATGTTCCCCTTTACAATTATTATATTGAAAATGATGGTAGCGCCCTGGCCTAGATTGTTATAAGAGTTATGTGGGTGACCCCTCATATTGGCACGTCCCAAACCCCTAGGGGTGAAGTACTGGGTATTATTACTATATCCTCCTCTAGGTGTGCCACCATTGGGGTACGTAGATCCTCCAGGGACTGTAAGTATTGTTAGGATACGTTTTTTTAGGGCCATTTCCCTTTACAGTTTGTTTACTTGGTTTCTAGATAGAGGTGTGGGTGTGGAGGGCTTAACCTCAACCTCCATCTTGTTTGTTTCCAAAATAGGCAATAACTTATTAGCTTGCTTGTTAAACTTCTGCTTGTATTCATCCAGTTCCTTAAAGGGGTTAAGTTTGTCTTTAACCACTTTACTACCAGACACTCCCTCCGCAAAACCGCGATCATGCTACACTGTACCCAAACAACATTTTTATTTATTTTTTTCCCACAAATGGAGCTTTCTTTAGTATTTTTTCACCTCTGGGGTTTTTATTTGTTGCTAAACAAATAAAAACAGACCAAATAAAAAACAAAAAACGTTTTCCTGTGTTTCTGTTATACAACTTTGTAAATAAGTAAGTTTTTTCCTTCACTGGGAACTGACGAGACTTCATTGATGGACTCTGATAAGGTGGTACTGATGGGCACTGATGAGGTGGCACCAATGAGTTGGCATTGATGAGGTGGCACAGATGGGCACTGATATGTGACACTGATGGGCAATGATAGGTGGCACTTGTGACGGTAGTAGAACATATAGAACAGACAAAAGTCTCAGGGGGGCAATCAATGTACACAATAGCCAGTCACAGAACAATGGAACTGTCTGGAGAGTTGAGACAGGGCAGAAGTCATTTACACCTGATAATCAAAAGGCTTTAGATAGGGTTATCACACAATGGACAATGAGTTCAGAATAAAATCTCCTGTAATACATGAATTAGGATTTAACGTAGAAACACGTCAGTATTTCATGGTCCATGACAGCACTGATATGCAGCACTGATGGGCACTCATAGGCGGCACAGCTGGGCACTCATAGGTGGCATTGTTGGGCACTGATAGGCGACACTGATGGGCACTGAAATGCTGAACTGATGGGTACTTATGGGTGGCACTGATGGGCACTGATAGGCAGCACTGATAGGTGGGCACTGATGGGCATGGATGGGCACTGATAGGTGGCATTGTTGAACACTGATGAGTGGCACTGATTGAAACTGATAGATCATCACTGCTATAAGGGAGCTGGCAGGTATTGCTGAGTGGCACTGATTGGCATCATATGTGGGCACACATTGGCATCCTATGTGGGCACAGATTGGCATCCCTGGTGGCCATGGGTTGCATACCTGGTGGTCATCAGTGGTGACCATCCCTGGTGGTCCTGGTGGCATCTCTGGTGGTCCTGGGTGGGCATTCCTCAGGGGGCTGCGCTGATAATCAATCAGCACAGACCCCCCTGTCAAGAGAGCAGCTGATCGGCACTCCTCTACTCGCGTCTGTCAGATGCAAGTGAGGAAAAGCCGATACACAGCTCTTCCTGTTTACATTGTGATCAGCTATGATTGGACACAGCTGATCACATGGTAAAGAGTCTTCATCAGAGACTCTTTACCTAGATCCGAGTTGCCGTGTGTCAGACTGACATGCCACAAGAACGAATCAATGTGGGTGATATACACTGTATATACATATACACACACATAGGATCGTATAAATGAAAGTCCATATGTATTTAAAGAGGAGCTCCAGCCGCAAAAAATTTTTTTTTAAAGTCAGCAGCTACTAACAGTGTAGCTGCTGACTTTAAATAAGGACACTTACCTGTCCTAGGCGCCCGCGCTGACGGCCCCCCCGATGCCGGTCCCACGATCGCTCCGGGTCCCGCGCCGCCATTCACACTGTGGGAAACAGGCAGTGAAGCCGTACGGCTTCACTGCCCATTTCCTACTGCGCCTGCGTGAGTCTCACGCTGGCTTGTGAATGGGCACGCTGCTCTCTGAGAACACACACAGTTCCCAGAAAGCAGCGCGCCCCATTCACAAGGAGAAGGAGAAGAAGAAAAGGCACCGCGGAGTGGAAGAGGCAGATTACGGACTTCCGCATAGCAACAGGTATTTCGGGTGAGTATTTTTTTTTTTTTTTCAGGTTTTTTTTTATTAATTTTTTTTAAACAACATTGTAAAATGTTGTTTTCCTGGGTGGAGCTCCGCTTTAAAGAAAGCAGAAAAACAAAATGGGAAACAGCGTAAATCTTTCGATGCTCTTATGTCAAAGGATGATAAAATCAATGCCGCTTACCAGATCCTAAGGATCTCATATTATAGAGATCAGACCTGTGCAAAATCCTGTTGGCAGGGATTTAATCCTCTTTAGAGTCCTCTCAGGGGAAAAAACTATTACCGATACAGCGGGATATGCCACTTAAGAGAAAAGCTTGTAGACAAAGATCATCTTCTTTACTCAGATAGTCCCAAGAGATCTCGTTGACAGAGGATGAAAGAAAATGACTTCATAGTGTAGTATTATCATGAGATTTATTGAAAAAATATAGCAGCACTTTACATGTTCCAAACATGGTAGTGAGTAAAATATCAAAACAGCCGAGGCTCAGACCAGCTGGTTGACACGTAATGACTTCAAGGACTAGTCCCCCACTCAACGCTTTTCCCCTTACACGGCACCGACTGGGAATGGAGGCTATCAGCTGGAACCATTTTGTCACCCACATATTGTTTAAGAAAAACGATGGCAAGTACTGTATTTCTGATGACATAAGGTTTTTTAACCTCATGAACATGTCACTTAGCTCATCACTAATTACATTATTACCATTATTACCATCAAAGACACCCTCAGTTTTGAGGGTGTGATTGTTCCTATAATCAAACACATCCATTTGACGAACAGGATCAGCTGCAGATAATTATATAGGATATCCGCACTAAAGCCCAGGTTCACACTGGGTACGATTTAGTTCGATTTGAGATGCGATTTCACATGTGAAATCGCATCTCAAATCGGCGGCAATTGCCGGCAATGACACCGTCCTAATCGGTGCGACGCCGCATCTGCAGCGCTGCACTGATTTCAAAAAGTAGTTCCTGTACTACTTTTTGCGATTTCAGGACCCGATTTACATTGACATCTGTGCAGAAACCTGCACAGATGTCTCTTAAATCGCGGCTGAAATTGGGACTGCCAGCCGGAGTGAAATCGTGCGAGTTCAGCTGAATTTGCATGGCTTCACTCCCGCAGTGTGAACCAGGGCTAAAACATATAAATTACAGATGAGCAGCCGCTGAACACGATCGGAGCACCGTACACACGGTCAGAATTTCTGACAAGAACAGTTCAATGTGAGCATTTGGATAAAATTCCGACCGTGTGTAGTTCCCATCTGACTTTTTCTGTCGGAATTTCTGATCATGTGTACGCGGCATAAGAAATCTGTGTCATTAGAATTGTAATAAATATATGAAGCAGCGCAAAAAAATTTAACTCATTATTATGAAAACACAAAAATAAATTAATATACCGTAAATCGTGGCTGATTTGTTTCCTTTGGAATATCTGGTTTCACATTTATTTTTCCTTTTTAGCCTTTGTGAATGGGCTCTTATGAAAACGTATTTTACATATTTGGTGTGATTTTTTTTATGTCTTTTTAACACGTTTGAGGTCATGATAGTGCTTTATTTTAGTGTTTTCACAATATTGAGTTAAATTTTTTAGCGCTGCTTCATATATTCACCATACATTCACTGAGGTGTATCTTCCTGGTGCATGTGTTTTAAATTAGGGCCCTTTCGAATGTACGGATCATGTGAGGATTCCTTCTTTTAACATCCGCTTGCTCAGCGGGGATCGCTCCGTTGATGCCTTCAGAGCTGGCAGATGACAGTGCGGTCCCTGCACATTGTGCAGGGACTGCCCTGTCAGATCTCCGCTCTCCTCTATGGGGGGATAGGATGATATGATAAATAGGATTTTTCTCCATCTGCAGAAACGGAGCACAGCGGGACTGATGAGATCGGTTGTCAGCGGATGTTCTTCCGCTGACATCTGCAGTCCCATAGGGATACATGTATGTCCGTTTTTCATCTGAAAACGGATTGAAGAAAAACAGACATACGATCTGCATGTGTGAAAAGGCTCTTATAATAAATTCATTCCTCTGCAGTGACTGTTTGATAAATGTCACTGTTTTTTTATTTTTTAATAAAGGAAATGTCAAAAACTGCCTTTCTGTTTTTATAACTTTTTGACACTTTTTTGGTGAACCTCATATTCATTCACAGGGGAGGGCTGGGATCTAGGGGCCCCCTTGCAAAAGGGGTTTCCAAATTCCGATAAGTCCTTTGCCCACAGACCCCCACAATCATCAGCCACGGTTTTGTGGATGAGCCTTTTGTACCCATCAACATGGGGACAAGGTGCCTTCGGATGGGGGGCTGAATGCTCAGATAAGGGTCTGGCATGGATATTGGGAGGGACCTCACATCATTTTTTCTAAACTTTTTTTTACTGGCCATTTTTATTTTTTCTCAGATATCAGCTGGGGGAGCCCATTGACAGCTGATGACAGCTGATGGATCATTAACAACCAGCTTATACTGCGTCCTGATTAGGCAAAGCTATGCCGAATCAGGACACCAAATGCACTGTACAGCACACATTGCATTGCAGGGCATTCAGCGGCACGAACACCCACCAAACAGCCTGCAAATTTGGGTGTTCCCCCAAATGATGCTTGGGCTGAACGGTTCGCCCAACTCTAGTGGCAAGGAGGTACTGCATTGAACTTTTCCCTGCATAAATAGTCATCATTAGTGATGAGCGGAATACGCCATATTAGATTTCGCGATATTTCATGAATATATAGAAGAATATTCGCGAAATATTCGTTAATATCGAATATTCGTGATATTTTATCAAAAAACATTTTTGGCGAAATTTCGCTAATGCGAATGCGAAATTGCGAAATTCTCGTCAACACGCGAAAACGGAGATCATTTCCTGGATTACTAAACTAATATGCACTAAACACTAACTCTACTTACACAAACTTATATGACTAAACTAAAGCTAATTTTTTATTTATTTTTTATACACAAAACACAGAAGGGCAGAGAACGTTTTCGCGAATATTCGTAATACGAATATTCGCATTGCGAATATTCGGCACAAAAAGGATCGCCTCAGTACTCGGCCCAGGGTCTTACTCGGCCCAGGGGCTTAATCATACCAGCAATGCTTTTAGACGTCGATGGAGATCACTAGGATGTGATCTGTTTTAAAAATAAATTTGAAAAAATATGAATATTCACTGCGATATTCGATTTATTCGCGAATACTCGAATATGCAATATTCGTAACGAATATTCGCAATGCGAATCTTCGTGAGCAACACTACTCATCATGTTCAAAAGGATCAGTGCAGATTTTAAAAGGTTACAGTATGCATTTTCATCCCGGGTTTTGTGGTACCTCCAGAGCTTGCAAGGAATTCCTTCAGCTGTGGCTGAATTGCTTCCCTTCTTTGGTGCCTGCATAGTTCTGGTGCCAACGCCCTTTGCGCCATGACATCAATGATCCTTTTATCCAACTGTAAGGGAGGCATTCTTCTCACTGCCAACCAATCTAATAGAAATGTTTCCTGCTGACCCCCAATAAATTAGTTTTAGCAGGGGTTTTCCAAGATGTGAACTGTTTTTCAAGGGTTCCTCTGGGGTAAAAGGTTTAGAATAGCTGCAATAGACTCTAACATTTAATGGTAGGTGGATCAGTTAGGGACTTTAGATGCAGTAATCTGTTGGTTAGTAAGGTGAAAATGTGGGTGAGATATGATAGCTGTTTTATTTGATAAAGTGTTTTTTTTAATCTCTGTATCCATACTGTTTCATGGCTTTCTCCAAAGTCTGTGCAAAACATGGACCGTATGGTTCTCTTCTTTAGCTATTGGTCCATTACAGGGGTAAGATTATGTCTTCCTAAGATCTGCAAACACAGAAATGTCAAGAAAAACAGTGAGAATTACAAGCAGTGGAATATGTCACCTTCAACAGTCAATAAAATGGGGATTTGCTGAGCCATACATTCCTTTCTTATAGCGGTTGTACTGGTTACGTAAGGCAGAAAATAATGACACAGTCACAGTACATTCACAACCCATCTGTCTTGGATTTCAAAATCACCACCTTTATCCATCCACAAGTTCATGCTGACTTCTCATGAAAAACCCATTCTTTACTCATGGGAGAATACGTGAAGTAACTATGCCATTATTAATTTCAACAGTAACTGGTTTTACAATATTCCCAGGAGGCTTACTAAAATGAGTGTACACGAGATAAGAGCTGCTATAAAGAGTTCAGCTATTTTAATTGGATTTTTTTTACTGAATCCTTCTGCTAAAGTAGATAGTTATACAGCATGGTTAACAAGTCAAGTGTTTTGTATCTTTTTGTCTTTACTTTTATGTGTTAAAGGGGTTGTAAAGACAAAAATATTTTTCTTTTAAATTAAAGTCTGAGAGTAGCTGATAAAGTAAAAAGTAATGTTTTTGCAGTATAACTAGTTTGATACCTTTTGAATACAAGCTGTTTTATTCACCTCTGTCACTCCTGAATTGTTATTCTGACTGACTTCCTGGTTTGCGGTGCGCATTCATTCTTGCTACATCACGGCCTAATGGGAACTACAGTTCCCATTAGGCTTAGCCTCCGTGCCTGTGAGGGATAAGAGAGCATCTTCACGCAGGGCTGTAGTCATAGGGAGAGGGTGAGCACATTCTGCTTTCCACCATGCAGATGCTGGTGGAAAGCAAGAAGGGGGAAGACAGGAAATGGCATTTTCAAACCTGGAAAAGGAAAAAACGAGGTAAGTGATATTTAAATGCTCTAGCTTACAGCAATCAATTGATCTAATAAAAAACGAACCTTTAGTGTTCCTTTAAACTATGTTAATATTTCTTATTTTTTAATACAGAAAATACAGGTGCCTGAAATAGGGTAACTGAAGATTTAAAAGTGAATTTAGCAGGCAAAAATCAGATGCTGCTTTATCAATTATAAGCAAGTTTTATTTTGCCTTCAAGTATAGGTGGGGTAGTTACTTGGAGTTACAAATACTTTAAAGCCCAACTCCAGAAAAATTAAATGTAAAAAGTGCTTTGAGTCCTCCTGGTCATCCTGCAGTGTAATGGATCAAAGTCAAGTTTTTTTTTCTATGAGTCAAGCTAGTTTCCTGCCCTGGAGTCCAGGCATTTTTCCATGCTATTTGTCTTCTTTGGCACTGGTCCCCTTACCGCACCCAGGAGTAATCCTGCCACTGGAGCATATAATATAGGCAGCTGCAAGTGTCACCTCCACCATTAGGAGATATGCACATCAAAAGGCTGTGGTGGTTGATACCCAAAAAAAGCTGTAAATACAACATTGTAGAAGAAGTGAGAAGGATTTTCGCATGACAGTGGCATCAAGTCATTAAAATTGGCATTTAGATTTTTTTTTTACATATCAGTGGTTAGTTTGGGGGTGGTGGAAGGATGGGTTGCTAATATCTTGGAGATGGGCTACAAGCTTAAATGGACTAAAACAAAAACACATATATTTGTAGCACCCCCAGCATTGCTACAGTGCTAGAGTAGGAGGCTTTGTGTTAATGTAGGTACATTTTCAGGCTTGGCTGGCAGCACAACCTGTGTGTTCTTTTGGGTCAGGGTTTGAGTAACTCAGTTAGGCTGGATGACTCAGCAGCAGCTTCTCTGGCAACTCCTCCCTGGAGAAAGTTCCAGAAGCAGTTAGGAGGGTTCTAGGAGGAGCTAGCTGTAGTATTCTGAGGGCCCTGACCAATCTCCAGTAGAAGAGTTTGCAGGGGAAGCAAACTCTTCCTTATGCTACGCCGCCACAACTTAGAGAGGCAAGTGCTGTATTCACAAAGCACTTGCTCCTTAAGTTGCGGCGGCATAGCATAAATGGGCCGGCATAGCCCGCCTAATTCAAAGTAGCAAGGGAGTGGGCGTGTTGTATTGTAATGAACCGTGACCCATGCAAATGATGGGCCGTCCGTATACTATCCCAGTGCGCATGCTCAGAATCACGTCGAAGAGAATGCCTAAGATACATGTCGAACTCAACTAACGCACAGCCCCATTCACGTACAACTTACATAAACAACGTAAAATTCGACGGCTGCGCCATCTTTTTGGTGGTTTATCTTTACGCCGGAAAAACGCCTTACGTAAACGGCGTAGATTACTGCGTCGGACGTACGTATGTACGTGAATCGGCGTATCTTGCTCATTTGCATATTTTTAATGGGAACGTCGAATGCGTCCAGCGTAACTATGCGCCTACGATACGCCGGCGTAGGCAAGTTACGTCAGATGACTGAAGCCATGTTTTTCGGCGTATCTTGCTTTGTGAATCGGCGCAAAGATGCGACGGCGCACATTTGTACTTATATCAGCGTATCTCGAGATAACGCCGACGTAAACCTTTTTGAATCTGGCCCATTGTGTTAGGCTGTCAGAGGCTTTTGAGAGTAGCTCCCCAGTCAAGGGGGGTGAACTCAGGCCTGGGTTCAGGTGGAAGGGACCTCTTCCCATGATACACGGAAGGATGCCTGACAAGGAGGCATTGGAGTTAAAAGATAGCAGCAGGAGGACACTTTCTCCAGGAAGAAAGACAGCCATGTGGGCTGGTGAGTGTGGCAGTCAGAAAAATGAGAGGCATGCATGTAGGGACTGGGAGCAAGATGTCTGGGAGGACTGTGGAGAAGTAGCCAGGGTGGCTAGTAAAAGGGGCAGCTGCAGCCAGGTGGGCTGGCAGTGCCTGAAGAGGTGGTACTGGGAGCAGTAGGCACAGAAGAGGACAGCTAGCACCAAAGACCTCTATTTTTGCTGCACTATTAAAGGGGCCCACGGTACCTGCCTGTTCTGAGGTGCGGCACTAGAGCTGTAAAAATGGCAGACGCGCACAGATTTTAGTAGTAATTTATTAGTCAGCTGGGGGGTCTTCTGCTGGGGAACCCCCTTTCTTCTTTAAGCTCTTTTACAAGGGTGGGTAGACCCGGTCTTCGCCGTTTGATGCAGGGGGAGCCAGTCTTCTCTCTTCTGCCGGGGCCCCCGAGCTTCTCCTAGCGGTCTTCTGCTGGGCTCCATTGCGGGGTCCGGTCTTCTCCTCCGCTCTCCCACTGTAATGCCATCTGAACGATGCACAACGACTTATATAGGCATAGGGCGTGGTCACCAGGTGATGCCACCCGGCGACCCCATCCTTTGTGACATCACATTCCCGGGGCATGATGGGAATGTGATGTAACAAAGGGTGGGGCCGCCGGGTGGCATCACCCAGTGACCACGCCCTATGCCTATATAAGTCGTTGCGCAATGCTCAGATGGCATTACAGTGGGAGAGCTTGTCATGTTAACATCGCTAGGAAGAGAAGAAGGAACAAGACAGTGGAGAAGACCCGTTCCCTGCTGTGGAGCCAGGCATAGGGAACAGAGAAGACAGCGCAGAAGCCTGGGGCAGCCTGGCAGAAGAGGGAAGAGAGAAGACAGCGGAGTAGAAGACCGGACCCCGTGGTGGAGCCCGGCAGAAAACGTTGAAGACTGGGTGCCCAACCCCAATGTAAAAGAGCTTAAAGGGTTGGGGGCCCCCCCGGCAGAAGACAGTGGAGAAGACCGGGGGTGGCCCACCCCCAGCATAAAACGATGAAGACCGGGTGCCCCCCCAAATGTAAAAGAGCTTAAAGGGGGTGGGGGCTCCCGGCAGAAGACAGCGGAGAAGCCCGGGGGGGTGGCCTACCCTCCGGCAGAAAACGACGAAGACCAGGTGCCCCCACAATGTAAAAGAGCTTAAAGGGGGTGGGGGCCCCAGCAGAAGACCCACCCAGCTGACTAATAAATTATTTTAAAAATCTGTGTAGTGTGTTTTTTTAACGATGTACCCCATACTCATTCACATAGGGTGGGGGGCTGGTATCTGGGGGCCACCTTATTAAAGGGGGCTCCCACTTGTCATCTGCCCACCGTCAAATGACGGCGGGCAGACGATTCCATTGTCCTGACCATCGACAAGAGTGCATATTGACGTGGGGGGGCATGTCCCCCCCGCCCCAAAGCACACAATATCCCATGTTGAGGGCATGCGGTCTGGTATGGCTCAGGAGGGAGGGGGGCGCTCGCTCGTCCCCACCCCCATTCCTGTCCGGCCAGGTGGCATGCTCAAATAAGGGTTTGGTATGGATCTTGGGGGGAACCCCCATGCCATTTTTTCAGCGTAGGTTTTCCCCCTTACAATCCATACCAAACCTAAGGGCCTGTTATGCTCCTGAAGGGGAACCCACACCATTTTTTTTATTTGGTGTGGAGTTCCCCTTCATGATCAGCGTCCCCCGCTTGCCCCTGGTCCCGACGCGGGTGCCCGGCGGGTGCAATCATTCCCGTGCACCCACGATCGCTCTTTACAGAGTGAGAACTGGGAGTTGTGTGTAAACACACAGCTCCCGGCCCTGTCAGGGGGACAAATGCCTGATTGTCTGTCCATACAATGTATGAACAGCGATCTGTCACCTTTCCCCAAGTCAGTCTCACCCCCCCTCCCCCCACAGTTAGAACGCACACATAGGGACACACATAATTAACCCCTTCCTCGCCCCCTAGTGGTTAACCCCTTCACCTGCCAGTGGCATTTATTATAGTAATCAATGCATATTTATAGCATTGGTCGCTATATAAAATGCCAATGGTCCCAAACAATGTCAGTCAAAAGTGTCCGAAATGTCCGCCATAACGTCGCAGTACCGTCAATAAAAAAATCGCTGATCAGCCGCCCTTACTAGTTAAAAAAAAAAAAAAAATGCCATAAAACTATCCCCTATTTTGTAGAAGCTATAACTTTTGGGCAAACCAATCAATAAACGCTTATTGTGATTTTTTTTTAACCAAAAATATGTAGAATAATACGTATTGGCCTAAATACATTTTTTGTTATATATTTTTGGGGATATTTATTATAGCAAAGAGTAAAAAATATATATTTTTTTTTAAATTGTCGCTCTATTTTTGTTTATAGAGCAAAAAATAAAAACCGCAGAGGTGATCAAATACCACCAAAAGAAAGCTCTATTTGTGGGAAAAAAAGGACGCCAATTTTGTTTGGGAGCCACGTTGCACGACCGCGCAATTGTCAGTTAAAACGAATTGCAAAAAGTGGCCCGGTCATTGACCAGCAATATGGTCCGGGGCTAAAGTGGTTAAAAAATAACACAACAGGAAAGTTAGCCGAAATTTTTGTGATAATGTGAAAGATGATGTTACACCGAGTAAATAGATACCTAACTTGCCACGCTTTAATATTGCACACACTCATGGAACGTAAACATCCCTTGTAATAGGAATAGTGTGTGACAGGTCCTCTTTATGGAGAGAGGCGGGGTTAAGATGACCTCACATCTGTCCTTCAGGCTGGAAAGCATGAGATCGGGGAAAAACAAACACCAATCTCATGCTTTCAGCCACGATTGCAGCTTTGTTTATGTTTCTGCCTCTGCAATTCTGGTGATTTGAGCATGCCCAGGGACTTAGAATTTTTGATGTTGCTTTTTGTGTGTAATTTAAGGACATCCTTAACAGGTGTACCCACTTACAAGTTCACCGAATATAGAGACTGAACTTTAGTTTCATGTGTTTCATGGGCTGTCAATGTGTTTTCAATTGCCTCATTAGCATACAAGCCTATGTATTATAAAGCTTGTATAGAGCAGTTGTTAGCTGCCCTGAAAAGAGGGCAGATTGTGTGTGTGGGGGCCACTGGCGTAGCGGGGGGGGGCTGTCACAGCTGGCAAAAAATTGGGGGGGGGCGAAATCCTGTCCGTGTCACAGACTGCGATCTGCGGAATGCACCGCCGCCGCCGCCTTAGGGAAGGCCGCGGATTTGGCCTAGCTCCGGAGCGGTCGGCCATCTTGGTACACCCTGCGGTGGGGCGTGATGACATCATCACTACTCTGCTCTAGGGTTGCCACCCGTACATGATTCTGAATCTCCGGCGCTGTGTACATTTTGCGGTGACACATTACAGGGTGACTGTGTGTGCTGTGAGGGGGGAGAGATGCTCTAGTGCCAGTGCCTACTCATGCAGACACTCAGCCTCGGGCTTATCCCCTCTGCAAGCCGAGCATCAGCATGTGACCTGTCTGGAAAGCGGAAGGAACAAACAGCCGGTGTACAGAGACTGCCGTGCAAACTAAGGGGACACGGACCGCTGGGTAAGTGCAGAGCTGAGGGCGGCTCTTTACTTTCCTACAGTTCACAGTCTCTCTCCAGCATGGGGCTTGTCATGCTGATCTTTCCATGGCTGCTGATTAAAGATTGCAGTCTAATGTTCTCCCTGCAGTACCATCCTGGAATAATTTCTTTATGTGCAGTGCTCACTCATTAGCCTTTATCTTTATCTATCTGCTTTGATTTTTTGGGGTTTTTATTTGGTAATTAACAGTCCACTGCCCACTGCCACCGTCCACTGCCCACTGCCACCGTCCACTGCCTACTGACACCGCCCACTGCCACCGTCCACTGCCCACTGCCACCGTCCACTGCCCACTGACTACTGACACCATCCGCTGCATACTGACACCGTCCACTGCCCACTGACACCCTCCACTGCCCACTGACACCCTCCACTGCCTTTTACTTGAAGTGACAATAAAAACAAGTACTCTGACTGTAGTACAGTAGTAGGACTCTGACTCGGCAGTCGGCACCCCACCGCCACCACACCAGAATATACAACAGGGGGGGGGGGCGAATTTTTTTTTTTTGCCTCAGGAGCCCATAACTCTGGTTACGCCACTGGTGGGGTGGTGGGGGCAGGCTGGCAAGATTAAAGTTGTGTGGCCTAATCAAATGTCTTTGCAAAACAGATATGTTTTTGATCAAGGTTTTTTTTGTCAATGTATGTTTTTTTTAGGGTGTTCACTTTGATGCATTTTTTGCTGCATTTTTTTAAATATTTCTCAGATGTTGTGACTAATGTTATAACTTGTTTGTGGAGTTAATTTACCCTTATTTTCAAAGATAAACCTATTCTGTTTACTGCTCAAATGAACTTGTTTTTTGTATTTATTTATTTTATGTTATTTTATTTCTTTGTTTGTTTTTGCTTTCCTTTTTTATTGACCAATACTCTGAAGGACAAATTTTGAGATTTTTTTTTGTTCACTTTTTCATGCATTTGTGACAGCTGCAGCTAAATAGGCCTAATTGGCTAACAAAAGATGTTGTGACTTTGTCTCAAGCTCCTTCCTGTGTCTTAATGCGTGATTTACCCTGTTATTTCCAAAGCATAAACCATATTCTGTTTACTGTCTCAAATGAACCTATGTTTATTTGTATTTTTTATATTTATTTATTTTATTTTTTTGTTTGTTTTTGCTTTCCTTGTTTTGTTGACCAATAAAATTAGCCTTTCAAATTTACCCCCGACAGGACATGTTTTTTTTTTTTACTTTTTCATGTACATATTTTGACAGCTGCAGCTTTAATGCTAACAAAAGAGTTTGATTTGTCAAGCTCTCTTCCTGGTGCCTTAATTGAAATGTTTGCTGTCCAGACTGTAAGTATTTATTCTTTTAAGTGGTTCTCAGCATATGACAGGACATGTTTTGTGGATTTATCAAGATTGCTGTCCAAGTCTTTTAAAGAAAAGATTAAGGAAAACCTGCAAACATGGCCTGTTGGGGAGGGGGGGGGGGGGGTTGGCGGACAGGCTTTAAGTGCTGATTTACAGCACTGTTCTTAAATATAGCGCAAGGCAATCCTATTCTAATTGTGGGTGTTTGAGGGAAGCCAAGTGAGTGTTAGAACCCCTGCTTGTGTTTTTTGTGGTTGGGCTTTGTGTCCCTTTTCTTAAAAATGGCTTCACTCCGCTAACGTCCGCAAAGATCCATTTTTTCGGACGGAAGAAAACCCTATTTTTCTTCCTTCTGGTGGATCGGATCAGATAAATACGGACAGACGGTCTGTATTCATCCGATTCCCCATAGGGGAGAGCGGATGAAAGACAGGGCGGTCTCTGCACAGTGTGCGGGGACCGCTCCTGTCCACCGACAGCTCAGCGGGGATTTACGGATGATCCTCGCTGAGCCGACGGACACACACGGGGCGGATCAAAAATGGTCCGCTCCGTTTGAAAGAGCCCAAAAGCATACACACGACCGTTTTCATCGGCAAAAAAGCTCTCCCACCAAGGTTTCTTGATGGATTCTGTCGAATAAACCGGTCGTGTGTACGCTTTATAGTGCCGTTGTACGTGTTGTACGTCACTGGAATATTGGTGATCATCTGGAAGCAAGCGATTCTGAAGGGATTTCCGTGTGTATCAATTGAGCTTGAAAATAATTTACTCGTTATGGGAAAGCCTATGTGACCCATAGTAATTTAGGGGTCCTGATGTTCAGGTGAGTGGCTAAGAGTGTCTATGGTGGAGGTTACACAATGTATCACGGAGTCCATTCTCTTAAAGACACATCTTCACTCTATTTGGGATCTTGCATGCTCATGATATATGAACTTTTTCGAATAGCGCCGCACTATTTTGTATTTTATTCTAGGGTGTTGTAAATTGGCCCGGAGTGTTCAGCTGCTGTTGTTATCATCATTTTTTGTTTGATGCATTTTATACATTTTGGGCTGATTTTTTTTCAATTTTTGTAATAAATAAGCCCATGCATATCTTGAAGGAAAGTCTGCTACAAGTTAATTATGAAGGCTACCACTGAACCAAAGGCCTTTGGATAACAGCCTATCTTTAAATAATAGTATTGGTGACAATAGTCACAAGTAAAATTAAAGGGTTGACAGCGATTTGAACTTAAAACTAAAAAGGCTTTGACTGGAGATACACTTTAATAATTACAGAGCTGCTTGAATTTGTACTTTTTATATGTCCCTGGAGTACTGTTATTGCATGTGTTTGTAAATATTTTGTTTAAAACATTAAGTCCCTGTTTTGTCTGCAGGCAGTGTAAACTCAAAAAAGCCACAACAACACAAAACCTTTAAATTTCAACCAGCAAAACGAAAAGTCACACAAATTCTTAAACAATACTCAAGGGAACACAGCTGAATGACTCATAAGATTACAATGATATTAAAGAAAATAAATGCTCTGGGGATGACATATATTGTAATTCTAGCTTAAAACATGTACAAAAACCTCAGTGCAGATGGACATTGCAGCAAAGGTTTAAAAACCTATAGGTCTTTAATAAATACTGATATATAATTTCTTCAGAAGTTTGCAATAAAATTGTGCCAAAGCACCACATCCTGTTTGAAATTAGTTTCAATTGTTCATTTTCAAATGATTACTAAAAGCTGCTGCCACAAAATTCTAAACAGCCTGTTTTGGAACATGATGTCCCAGCGATTTGTTGAATGGCATTTCATTTCAGCTCAATTCTACATAAAAAGAGTGGTTTTCCAAAAAAACATGCCAGAGCAGCGAATTGTACTTATATTGAAATGCAATTATTATTTGTTTATAATGAACCTATTCACTTTGCTGTAGGGATCTTTGAACTTGGAACTATACCTTTACTTAAATTTTAAATAAAATACTTTTTTACCATAATTCCTTGTGTTTCAGGTATGTTGATGTGAAGCCTTTTGTCAGCAATTTCTTGTCTACATGTATGCAGTGATGGCTGGACAACAATGTACAATGCCACATGTTTTAACACAGCCTCTTGTAGCCTCCACAAGAAGCCAGTGTAAAACAGTGACAATGCACAGACACAATTGGGAGACTAGGATAGAGTGTTGGATTTTTTGAAAGGGGCATGAAAACATGCCTCTAACTGGGAAAAATGTGGACTTTATAGGCACAGAATTTAAAAAAAATATATGTATTTAATAGAAAAAGACACAACAATTACAACACAACATTTACACTGTACTATGCATTAGAAGAAAAGAAAAAACATATAAATAATAAGAACCACATAGGTCACTCTAAGAAACATTCACTTATTAGCCACAGGGCTATATGTAATTCAAACAGTATATGCGCTGGGTAGAGAGATGGTTTCAGAGGAGGACCCTTGGTTGGTTCTTAGGCGATATAAGAGCTGCTCTATATGTTTCGCGACTATATTGGCGTCGCTTCTTCAGGAGCTTCTAGATATCAAAAAACATATACATAAAATTAAATAAGAATAATATTTTATTTACATATTGGCCTAAGTAATAGGCAAAACAGTGATTAAAAAATGCATGCATTTTTTAATCACTGTTTTGCCTATTACTTAGGCCAATATGTAAATAAAATATTATTCTTATTTAATTTTATGTATATGTTTTTTGATATCTAGAAGCTCCTGAAGAAGCGACGCCAATATAGTCGCGAAACATGTAGAGCAGCTCTTATATCGCCTAAGAACCAACCAAGGGTCCTCATCTGAAACCATCTCTCTACCCAGCGCATATACTGTTTGAATTACATATAGCCCTGTGGCTAATAAGTGAATGTTTCTTAGAGTGACCTATGTGGTTCTTATTATTTATATGTTTTTTCTTTTCTTCTAATGCATAGTACAGTGTAAATGTCGTGTTGTAATTGTTGTGTCTTTTTCTATTAAATACATATATTTTTTTAAATTCTGTGCCTATAAAGTCCAAATTTTTCCCAGTTAGAGGCATGTTTTCATGCCCCTTTCAAAAAATCCATATTATCAAGGATGTGGCACATTCTCATTAATGGGTGAATGATTACCACCCCAGGGCAACCGTAATCAAATCAACTATAGGATAGAGTGTTGCCGTCTTTTAACAGGAAATGCCTGAACAAGAATCTTTTATGACAGGATTACTTGCTATTATTTGAATAAAACCTGCAGATTTTAAAACGATTGAAATTAATTTGGAAATAATAACATATTTAAACTAATAACAATAAAAGTGTTGCTCTAATAACATGTGAACAAAAGGAAAATCAAAAAATATATATATTATGAATGATAAGATCCAAATATCAGGTTTCATAATGATATTGTGGATAAGTGGATCCAAAGTCCCTCCACCAGGTGAGTATATCGCCACCACAATGCAAAATGGACTTTTACCAAAGAGCCTGGACCCTTTGTTACAGAGGGTCAAACAGGCTTGATGTAATATCCTCAGTGTAAGCCACCAACTTGGGCTAGAAGAAGGAAACACCTACAGTAATGATCAATAGCAAGGTATCCAGAGGACTCCTCTTCCAAATCGTCCCAATGGCCAGATCCTGGATAAAAGGAAACACTCAATAGTGTAAAACTCTTTAAGTGAGTGAGTGAGTGAAAAACTTATAGAGCGCAACACTTGCGAACTGAATCGCCTCTGGGCGCTATTTCCATTCCTTGGATAAAGGAAGGCTCTGCCTTCAGAAGAGATGAGTTTTAATCATTCTCCTGAAGGCCAAGTGGTCGGACTCCAGTCGGATGGTGGTTGGTAGTGTATTCCATAGTCGCGGTCCTTGGACAGCAAATCTCCGATCTCCTTTGGATTTGTATTTTGCCTTTGAGATGTACAGTAGGTTTTGATTTGTGGATCGCAGAGTGCGATTGGGGTTATGGGTTTTTATTTTTTCGCATAGATATTGGGGAGCGTTTCCTTGAATACACTTATGTGTAAGGCAGAGTGCCTTAAAAGTGATTCTGTCTTTCACTGGCAGCCAGTGAAGAGATCTTAGCGAAAGGGAGATTGACTCCCACGTTTTTTTACCAGTCACTAATCGAGCAGCCGTATTTTGAACGACTTGCAGACGAGTGATTTGGTATTTGGGAAGTCCTAAATAGAGGGCATTTGCATAGTCGAGTCTGGAATTGACGATTATTCACACTACAACTGCAATGTCCTCTTTAGGAATAAAAGGGGTGAGTCGGCATAACTGGCGCAGCAGATGGTGGGATCTGCTGACTACCGCCCCTATTTGTGCATCCATTGTCATGTGGGAGTCAAAAATTACTCTGAGACTTTTGACTTTGGTGCTCGGGGCGATAATTTTTCCCAGGATGGGCGGTGGGGTCCAGGTCGAGGTGGGGAGACTTTTCCTGTTTGCGTGAAACAGGAGAAGCTCTGTTTTCGAACCATTGAGTTTTAGATAACTGGATGTCATCCAGTTATCTATAAGAGTAAGGGATCTCTCTAATCCCATCGAATGATCCTTTCCGTTGCTAACGCGGAGATACAGTTGTGTGTTGTCTGCGTAGGAATGGTAAAGTAGCTTCTGGTTGCTGATGATCTCAAAGAGGGGACGGAGATAGATATTGAACAGTACCGCTGACAAGGGAGATCCCTGAGGGACTCTGCATGATACCGTACGCATTTCTGACGTGAAAGATCCCAGTTTCACTGTTTGTGATCTGTTTTCCAAGAAGGAAGAGAACCAAGGTAGATCCGCTTCTGTGACTTTGGCCACTTTAGCTAGCCTAGTGAGTAGTATTCCGTGGTCTACCGTGTCAAAGGCCGCACTTAGGTTCAACAGGATCAGGAGAGAGGATTCTTCCTCATCTGCTGCCTCTAGGACGTCATCCCATATTTTTACCAGAGCCGTTTCAGTTCCGTGACCCAGACGGAAGCCTGATTGAAACGTATCAAGTAATTTTTGGGTTTCTAAATGCTGTTGTTACTGTTGTACAACTTCTTTCTCCATTATTTTGGAGAAAACATTTAGACCCGTTATGGGTCTCCTATTGTTTGGGTCTTTCGGGTCAAGGGTGAGTTTTTTCAGGATCGGTTTTATGGTACCTTGTTTCAACAAGGAGTGCACCATGCCCTCCTTGAATGATTGGTTTATAAGCTGCGTGATAGCTGGTAACAGTATATCGGTACTTTCTTTCAGCAGTTTAGTGGGAATAATGTCATTGGGTGCTGTGCTGTTGCGCAGAGTCCTAATGATATTTTTAGTGGCAGCGATGGAGATGGGTTTTAAGGTGTATTTCTGTGCTTGAGGCAGGTATAAAATGGTATCAGGGTTGGGATTCGGGGCGGGATTCATGCAGATTCCATTTTGCTCAATACTTACCCGGATTCTTTCAATTTTTTTAATGAAATAATCCGATAGTTCGTTGCAAAATTCTTGTGAAACGTCATTGGGGGGCTCTAAGCAGGCTGGATTCATTGATTGTGAAACCAGCTTGAAGAGTTTGCAGGGGGCTTGAAGAGTTCGCCCTTACCCCTTACCCCTACCCATTCACCTGCAAGAAAAGTGTAAACACAAATAAACCACACGGGGTATTAAAATATTTTATTAGTTGGCCGCCGGGGGGGGGTGTGTGGTCGCTTTTATAAAAGCGACCCCCCCCCCCCCCGGCGGGCTTCTTCTGACATCTTCGGCGGAAGGGGTGGGTCTTCTCCGCTCTCCGGGGGTCTTCTCCACTCTCTGGGGGGTCTTCTCCGCTCTCCGGGGGGTCTTCTCCCGCTCTCCGGGGGGTCTTCTCTCGCTCTCCGGGGGGTCTTCTCCGCTCTCCGGGGGGTCTTCTCCCGCTCTCCGGGGGGTCTTCTCTCGCTCTCCGGGGGGTCTTCTCCGTTCTCCGGGGGTCTTCTCCGTTCTCCGGGGTCTTCTCCGTTCTCCGGGGTCTTCTCCCGCTCTCCGGGGTCTTCTCCCGCTCTCCGGGGGGTCTTCTCCGCTCTCCGGGGGTCTTCTCCACTCTCCGGGGGGTCTTCTCCGCTCTCCGGGGGTCTTCTCCGCTCTCCGGGGGTCTTCTCCCACTCTCCGGGGGTCCTCTCCGCTCTCCGGAGGGTCTTCTCCCGCTCTTCGCTCTTGATTCGGCACTCTCCGGTGCCTTCTTCTTCTTCTGGACTGGCCGCCGCTTCTGTCACGTCGTCTTCTTCTCTTCTCCAGATGTTGACACAACGCTTCCTCCCGCTGTTATGCCGGGCGCGCGGCTCCCAGCGGCTTATATAGGCCTATCTTGTGACGTCACAGTCCCATCATGCTCCGGTAGGTCCCACGTGGTACCTACCCACGTGGTACTTACCGGAGCATGATGGGACTGCAATGTCACAAGATAGGCCTATATAAGTCGCTGGGAGCCGTGCGCCCGGCATTACAGCGGGAGGAAGCGTTGCGTCAACATCTGGAGAAGAGAAGAGAAGAAGAAGACGTGACAGAAGCGGCGGCCAAGTCCTGAAGAAGAAGAAGGCACCGGAGAGCGCCGAATCAAGAGCAGAGAGCGGGAAAAGACCCCGGAGAGCGGAGAAGACCCCCAGAGAGCGGAGAAGACCCCTGGAGAGCGGAAAAGACCCCCGGAGAGCGGGAGAAGACCCCGGAGAGCGGAGAAGACCACCGGAGAAGACCCCCGGAGAGCAGAGAAGACCCCCCCGCCGAAGATGTCGGAAGAAGCCCGCCGGGGGGGGCACTTTTATAAAAGCGACCACACACACACCCCCCCCGGCGGCCAACTAATAAAATATTTTAATACCCTGTGTGGTTTATTTGTGTTTACACTTTTCTTGCAGGTGAATGGGTAGGGGTACGATGTACCCCATACTCATTCACTAAGGGTGGGGGCTGGTATCTGGGGGCCCCCTTATTAAAGGGGGCTCCCAGATTCCGATAAGCCTCCTGCCCGCATACCCCGACAACCAACGGCCAGGGTTGTTGGGAAGGGGCCCTGTCCTCATCAACATGGGGACAGGGTGCTCTGGGGTGGGGGGGCCACAGTGCGCCCCCCTGCCCCAGCGCATCTGACCCCCCCATGTTGAGGGCATGCTGCCCGGTACTGGCTCAGGAGGGGGGGGGGGGGCGCTTGCTCGCCCCCACTCCCTTCCTGACCGGCCGGCCGGCGTGCTTTGGATACAGGTCTGGTATGGATTTTTCAGCGTAGGGGAGTCTCCTTACAACCCATAACAGATCTAAGGGCCCGGTATGCTCCTGAGGGGGGAACCCATGCCGGATTTTTATTTACAATCCGGCGGGGAGTTCCCCCTCAGGATTCATATCAAACGCCGCCCACGTGTAGAATTGGCGGGAATCCAAGTCAGATCCCCGCTTCTATGCTCGGCGCTGGCTCCCACGATGGGGCTCGCAGGTGGTCAATCTCGCCGAGGAAGGGAGCGAGATTGACACAATATCGCGGTCACCCACTGTATCACAAAAAGGCGGCAGCCACAGGTATCTGGACATGTACAGGGAAATGCAATAGGCATGTCCTGGAAGAAGTCCTTTTGGTGACGAGAGGGCATTTGCATAGTCGAGTCTGGAATTGACGATTATTCACACTACAACTGCAATGTCCTCTTTAGGAATAAAAGGGGTGAGTCGGCGTAACTGGCGCAGCAGATGGTGGGATCCGCTGACTACCGCCCCTATTTGTGCATCCAGCGGACAGATACACACGAGGGGATTCTCCACCGTTTCAGCAGACAGATTTCAAAGCATGCTTTGAAATCTATCCGGTGGGAATCTGTCCGCCCGACATGTCTGCTGGTTAGTACACTTACCAGCAGACATGTCGGCCCCCACCGCCGCCGCGCCGCTGCCGAATGGATTCGGCGCATGCGCGGAAGTGTTTTACTTCCTGGTGCGGTGACGTTGCGGTGACGCGGCGGCGTCAACGTCACCGCCGCGTCACCACTACGTCACCGCGCCGTCCGGCGGCGGGGAATTTGATCCGATGGTGTGTACACGCCATCGGATCAAACTCCCGATCGGACATATCCGATGGAAATGGTCCGCGGACCGTTTTCATCGGATATATCCGATCGTGTGTACGCCGCCTGAGACTTTTGACTTTGGTGCTCGGGGCGATAATTTTTCCCAGGATGGGCGGTGGGGTCCAGGTCGAGGTGGGGAGACTTTTCCTGTTTGCGTGAAACAGGAGAAGCTCTGTTTTCGAACCATTGAGTTTTAGATAACTGGATGTCATCCAGTTATCTATAAGAGTAAGGGATCTCTCTAATCCCATCGAATGATCCTTTCCGTTGCTAACGCGGAGATACAGTTGTGTGTTGTCTGCGTAGGAATGGTAAAGTAGCTTCTGGTTGCTGATGATCTCAAAGAGGGGACGGAGATAAATATTGAACAGTACCGCTGACAAGGGAGATCCCTGAGGGACTCTGCATGATACCGTACGCATTTCTGACGTGAAAGATCCCAGTTTCACTGTTTGTGATCTGTTTTCCAAGAAGGAAGAGAACCAAGGTAGATCCGCTTCCGTGACTTTGGCCACTTTAGCTAGCCTAGTGAGTAGTATTCCGTGGTCTACCGTGTCAAAGGCCGCACTTAGGTTCAACAGGATCAGGAGAGAGGATTCTCCCTCATCTGCTGCCTCTAGGACGTCATCCCATATTTTTACCAGAGCCGTTTCAGTTCCGTGACCCAGACGGAAGCCTGATTGAAACGTATCAAGTAATTTTTGGGTTTCTAAATGCTGTTGTAACTGTTGTACAACTTCTTTCTCCATTATTTTGGAGAAAACATTTAGACCCGTTATGGGTCTCCTATTGTTTGGGTCTTTCGGGTCAAGGGTGAGTTTTTTCAGGATCGGTTTTATGGTACCTTGTTTCAACAAGGAGTGCACCATGCCCTCCTTGAATGATTGGTTTATAAGCTGCGTGATAGCTGGTAACAGTATATCGGTACTTTCTTTCAGCAGTTTAGTGGGAATAATGTCATTGGGTGCTGTGCTGTTGCGCAGGGTCCTAATGATATTTTTAGTGGCAGCGGTGGAGATGGGTTTTAAGGTGTATTTCTGTGCTTGAGGCAGGTATAAAATGGTATCAGGGTTAGGATTCGGGGCGGGATTCATGCAGATTCCATTTTGCTCAATACTTACCCGGATTCTTTCAATTTTTTTAATGAAATAATCCGATAGTTCGTTGCAAAATTCTTGTGAAACGTCATTGGGGGGCTCTAAGCAGGCTGGATTCATTGATTGTGAAACCAGCTTGAAGAGTTCGCAGGGGGCTTGAAGAGTTCGCCCTTACCCCTTACCCCTACCCATTCACCTGCAAGAAAAGTGTAAACACAAATAAACCACACAGGGTATTAAAATATTTTATTAGTTGGCCGCCTGGGGGGGGGGGTTGTGTGGTCGCTTTTATAAAAGCCCCCCCCCGGCGGGCTTCTTCTGACATCTTCGGCGGGGGGGGTGGGTCTTCTCCGCTCTCCGGGGGTCTTCTCCACTCTCTGTGTGGTCTTCTCCGCTCTCCGGGGTCTTCTCCCGCTCTCCGGGGGGTCTTCTCCGCTCTCCGGGGGGTCTTCTCCCGCTCTCCGGGGGGTCTTCTCTCGCTCTCCGGGGGGTCTTCTCCGTTCTCCGAGGGTCTTCTCCGTTCTCCGGGGTCTTCTCCGCTCTCCGGGGGTCTTCTCCACTCTCCGGGGGGTCTTCTCCGCTCTCCAGGGGGTCTTCTCCCGCTCTCCGGGGGTCCTCTCTGCTCTCCGGAGGGTCTTCTCCGCTCTCTGGGGTCTTCTCCCGCTCTTCGCTCTTGATTCGGCACTCTCCGGTGCCTTCTTCTTCTGGACTGGCCGCCGCTTCTGTCACGTCGTCTTCTTCTCTTCTCCAGATGTTGACGCAACGCTTCCTCCCGCTGTTATGCCGGGCGCGCGGCTCCCAGCGGCTTATATAGGCCTATCTTGTGACGTCACAGTCCCATCATGCTCCGGTAGGTCCCACGTGGTACCTACCCACGTGGTACTTACCGGAGCATGATGGGACTGCAACGTCACAAGATAGGCCTATATAAGTCGCTGGGAGCCATGCGCCCAGCATAACAGCGGGAGGAAGCGTTGCATCAACATCTGGAGAAGAGAAGAGAAGAAGAAGACGTGACGGAAGCGGCGGCCAAGTCCTGAAGAAGAAGAAGGCACCGGAGAGCGCCGAATCAAGAGCAGAGAGCAGGAAAAGACCCCGGAGAGCGGAGAAGACCCCCAGAGAGCGGACAAGACCCCTGGAGAGCGGAAAAGACCCCCGGAGAGCGGGAGAAGACCCCGGAGAGCGGAGAAGACCACCGGAGAAGACCCGGTTGAGCTGAGCTGAATGTTCTTGCTATCACATTTTCCTGTACATGTCCGGATGTCTGTGGCGGTCTTTTTATGATATCATTTAATCTGTGTTTACAATTTTTTCACAAGCGCAGTATTATTTGAGATTTTGTTATATTTAAACTCTTGTAAGATTTTATTCATTGGAATTTACATATAGTTTAAGTGTATCTGCTATGCAGGCCAAAGGCTCATATTAATCCTAGGAAAAAGAAAAAACACAGAGGGCGCCTCCAGGTTAAGCGTTATAAAGCTTTTATAGATTACAGGAAACAGTGTGAACTCACATATAAAAATGATGAAATCCAGTATGCAGATTCAATCGGGATGATCCTGAATTAGGGGGAGACGTGGCGTCTTGCCGGGCTAGAAGTGTAGCTGATAGTGCTCCCGGATAAACCTCCCAAGTCCGACCGTCCTTGGTGCAGGTGAAAGCCAGCTGGTACGGAGGACTAGATGGAAACGAGGCCCGGAGCGCAGCGTGAGCCTCGGTGACGTCACTATAATGCGACGACATTTCAAAGCAAGCGCCCACCAATGAGCACGCTCCTTTCTCAAGCATAGGGGAATGGAGAGGAAACAGTGTCTTTTTGAAAGCGAAGGATCAGTGCGCCATCTAGTGGGAGGAACTGATCCTATTTTTATAGCAAACCACAGATGGATGCACATAATAGACTGGAAGTGGGGATTTGTTTCCATAGGTGAAAAATAAAAACATTAATCAGAATTAAAAGGGGAAAATGTATATCTAATAATTATTGGGGAATATTTAACTATTGAAATGTGCATTAAGAGGCTTTTGTATTGCAATGGAAAATTTGTATATTTTAATATATGTTAATAGAATGGGGGTAGTATATAATTTTGAAGGGATTTTTTTTAAAAGATTTTTTGGATGAGTTCACTAGTGTTGTAGAAATGTGTATATATACACATATGTAGAAGTATCTACACCTGCTATGATTGATGATTTTTATATTTTAAGTTTTTAAAAAGATTAAAAGTGGACACTATACAGATATACTGTATCTAATATAAGTGACAAACAAGTATGTGCACAGACATGTACTCATAAATATACTGACTTGGGGTTTGATTGGTATACATTGAGAGACCAGATATATATAACATAATAATGTAGTTACATATATACAGGAGCCACATCTAATTAGTGAAATTGAACCAAAAAGTGACAATATGCTGACGACAACATTAGAGGAGCGTGGATATTTCCAACATTTCGTTGAGGCCTCCCGGTGATAGGGTTTCCAAGGTATAGATCCAGTATGTTTCACGCTCACATAATTTGAGAAATCTTTCAGCCTCAGTGAGGTTTTTTGGGATCTGTTCTACTATCCATACTTCAAGTTGATCAGTACTACCCTTATGATATTTGGCAAAATGTTGGGGGACACTATGTTTGTCTGTGCCGCCATCTAGTCCTCCATACCAGCTGGCTTTCACCTGCACCAAGGACGGTCGGACTTAGGAGGTTTATCCGGAAGCACTATCAGCTACACTTCAAGCCCGGCAAGACGCCACGTCTCCCCCTAATTCAGGATCATCCCGATTGAATCTGCATACTGGATTTCCTCATTTTTATATCTAAGTTCACACTGTTTCCTGTATTCTATTAAAGCTTTGTAACGCTTAACCTGGAGGCGCCCTCTGTGTTTTTTCTTTTTCCTGTACATGTTGGAGTCATTGCTCTGGTCTCCCCCACTTGGAAGGCTTGCCCCTTGAACAGCGTATTTGGGAAGATCAGCTCTTTACAGAACAGTGTCCCCCTGTCATTTTCCACATCATCGTTCATCATTCCAGGTTTTATCTTTTTATTTTCCATTTATTTATTTTTTATTTAATTTAACAAAGGACTTGGAGTTTGTACAGCAGACTTTTTTTTTTACCTACTTGCCACTGCTCTATAGCGCCACAACCCCAACCCTTTCATATTAATCCTAGCTCCTGCAGCTGTCCCTACTTACCAAATGTTACCTACATTTCTCTACTGCTTTGTTCACCTGCAAGGAAAGAGAACGTTAAAACATGCTAGCAGTTGCTACTGCTAGAAAGAGCCTTGGGGTAACCCATCTATTTACTAACAAGTGTCAAGAGGATGAAATAATAGTCAAAAACAAAAAGTAGGCGGGAGGGAGGAGTCTGGCAATGGCGCCAGTCAGGAGCACTCCATAACAAGCTCCAGGACTCCAAACCCCCGAATGAAGCTACACTGAAATCCCGCATATCCTGCTATACCCGCTGCCTGAAAATCCCCCTTTGAGCCTTCTCGATAGAGTACCTGAAGCAGCCTGTGAGTGGAGTTTGAGCGGTGCCGCGCCGTGCCGTCCGTCTTGAAGATTGCGTTGTCCCTCTCCTTGTGCGGAGGTAGGGGCTGGGGAGCAGGGAGGATGGAGGTCTAGTGGAGAGTGGAGGACGTGTGTGACAACGCGAACTGCCGAACCCCTGTGTCCCGGTGAGTGGACCGAGAGGCTGAGACTGCATTTGGAGAAGGTAGGAGGGGAGGCTGCTCTGGTCGCTTGTACTGCGGCTCGACAAGATCAAGGGAAGCCGAGAGGGACCGAATACAGCTGAGGTCAAGCGAGTTGAGCTGAGAGGTGTGAGAGCCATGTGAGAGCCGTGAGCGGCTGATAATAAAGGCTGACAGTAAGAGCGATAATATCTGGGGAGAATTTTGCGCTGGATGCCCAAATGAATGAATACGTATATGAAAAAAAAAAAACTCTCTCTTTTTTTTTTGGGAGCCCGTGAACAGTCAGTCAGGTCCTAGGATCTCCTTGCAGGCTGATTCCCAGTGCAGCTACCAACAACTGGAAAAATGGATAGCAGGATACAACAAATACACAAAGGCTGCGCTCGATGGGAATAGCATTAAAACTTTTATAGTCTTCAAGTAGGTAACAAAATAAATATTGCACTGGAGATAAAATTGATGTAGCTACATTAACTGTAAAAATGGTGCAAGTAATACCAAACAGTACCAAAAGCAGTCATAAAAACATGTAGCTAAGTATGATACTGGTATAAAAATGTGTACAACAATACCACTGCTGAATCCAGATGAGGAGAGGTTAACATCAGTCCGTCGGCATGTACATGTCCCATGAAGGTAACTATCACAACTCCCAGTGGATGGTTGTAAAATCCCAGGTTGAGGGAAGTGATAGAGGGAAGTGTAACAGCCCTTGCGTGTGGCAGATAGTAAAGTCCCGCCGACATGCAGATATGAAGTTACAGCAAAGGAGCCCTTCAGATGGACACGGCAAGCCCCCCCGGTGTCCGTGACGTTCCCGGATCCCCGACGAACTCCCTGAAGGCCCAGAAGCCGGCGGAGAGGTGAGTACCAATCAAAAGAATTGTAATTGATCAAAAAGATTTTGATCGATCAAAAAAAATTAAAAATTAATCGATTAGTTAAAAGTTAATTTGCACAGCCCTACTTTTTTACAGTCCCTGATTACCATGCGCTGATCGCAACTCCAGGGAGTTGTGAGTTTGAATTTTTTTTTTTTTTTTTTTTGCTTGCATTTCTGCATTTGTAAAAACTCTTGGACTTTAAGGCATGTAAGAGTGCTGCTTGGAGACTACTCTAGGAGGCTGAGAGCTTGCCCCCCCCCCTTTTTTTTTACTATTCTAGTCTCTAGTCTCTAGTCTCTTGATACTGTCTTTAATATAACCCTGTTACTGTTACTGTTTCCGATCAGCAAAAAGCTGGACCCAAGAGTACTGAAGGACATTGCATATTACATTTTGAAGTGGACAACCAGCTGGTGTAGTAGGGGGCCAGGTAAGGGAAGATAGGAAAAGGGAGAGAGTGGTGAGTACATCAGCCCAGAATTTCTTTTTTGTTTGGTTTCCTGAATTTGTAGAACTATTTCACTTTTTGTTGGATATAAATGAACTGAATTAAAACCAGTACCTCACTGTGGAGAGACTGTAAGGAAAGTAAAACAGTCACGGTTACAGGAATACAGTGTTTGTGGGATCCAGTGATAATATACTACAGGTCGCCAGACTACAGAAAGACTACAGAAAAAAGAAAGATATCTACAAGCAGGATATTAGTAGTGATAAGGACTAAGGGCATATCCCTCTCCCCCTCCCTTTTTTTTTCTTTTCTCTTTTTTTTTGGGATGATTGGCAGCATGAGGGGAAGATCAGGAAGGGGAATAGCAGTACTGAAGTCATCTCGTTCAAGTTTAAGCCCCAGCCCCATGACTAAATATGTGACATTAGGAGCAAGCGGAGTAAGTGGAAATAACCAGGCCGTAGCAAAACAACAGAATACCAAGGGGTGGCAAAATGAGGTAAAGGAGAAAAAAAGAGAAAAAGGTACAGCATAAAATAGCCCCAGAAATAAGTACATACTGTATATAGACTCTTGTGAAGAAATAGAGTTTGAAATAGAGAGAGAGAGAGACAGGAAAAGAGGAGGAACAATTTAGAAAAGATCAGCTTCCAACGAAATGTGACATAGAAAATATGTTTGCAGCATTGGAGAAATCGTTGAAGAGTTTGGAAAGCTCTTTGAAAAAAGAAATAGCCATAATCCACAACGATGTGGGACACTTACTCACGACAGTGGAAAAGGTGGAAAATAAAGTGGATATACATACAACTACAATAAAGGAATTACAAGAAGAAATAAGAGCTTTAAAAACAGAACAGCGAGAACAAGCATATAGAATGGAACAACAGGAAAATAAGAATAGGAGAAAGAATCTGCGAATAAGAGGACTCCCTGAAAACTCTGGGAGAAGATCTGACAGAAATAATTGGAAAATTATTTAACCCATTATTGGGAAAGCAAGAAGCAAATACCATAAAAACTGAAGTAGTATGGAAACCCATGGGAATCCCAGTAGAAAGTCCAAGGAACATAATAGTTGTTAGGATTAAGTTCACCTGCTGGTGGCACTATCCTGCTCTGGGCTGTTTGCTGCAGTTCCAGTGTCCACCAGCAGGTGTCTCCCAGAAGCCAGCAGGATCTGATCAGCCACACCTGGCTCCAGCTGCCAGGTGGATATTTAAGGCTGCTCCTTCCTTGCCCCAGTGCGTCACAATTCTGGTCCCTTTATTGCTGCCTGTGCCTGATCCAGTTTGTACCTCCCTGCCTTGCTTCTATTCTAGTACCCTGTTGAAATCCCACTTCCGTGCATTTCCCTGTACCATTGTCCTTTAGATAGTTTTTGTATTTAGTTAGGTTCTTTTGTTATTAGTCTTTTGTGGTCTGTTTATGTTCATGTTTACTGTGTACTGGGTTTTGTTTTTCACTATAAATAAATATCACTTAATATATATATCCTTTGTTTGGTCTCAGTTCCTCTGTGTAGCTCTGTGTCTGGTGGTCTTAGACGCTGATCCCTGACAATATTAAGATTTCAGAACTTAGAGGGAAAAAAAATCAAGTTTGGAGAAGTATGAAGGGAAAGCCCCCAATAAAATATGAAGAAAAATTATTAAAAATCTTTCCGGATTTTTTTCGCAAGAAACTTTAATAAGAAGACGGATGTTAAAACCTCTCCTGAAAACTCTACAAGAACATGAGATTCAATATAACTGGGAGTTCCCTGTATGCCTAATTGGCAAGAAAACGGGCATACTGCAAAACCCAGGTTCGTGTAAGAAGCACAGGAGTTCTGTGAAAGAGGAAAAAGAAAGGAAGAGGAAAAGAAAGATAAAAGCGAAAGCAGAGAATGGGAAAGAAGGGGAATAAGAAATGGGGGAGGGAGGTAGGGAGAAGCGTATAGAAAAGGAAGTAAAAAGTGGGTAGGAGCAGGGCCGGCGCAACCACCAGGCGGACCAAGCGGCCGCTTGGGGCGGGCAGGTCCGCAGCCTGGGATGGGGCGAAAAAATTACCTTTTTTTTTTTTAATACCGTATTTTCCGGCGTATAAGACGACTTTCTAGCCCCTTAAAATCTTCTTAAAAGTCGGGGGTCGTCTTATACGCCGGTAACCTAACAGCTTACCTTACCAGAATCGCTGCCATACGATTTTTCAAAAGCCGCGCCTCCGACGTCTTCTGTTCCGTGATAGGCGGAAACAATCAGCTTCCCAAGAGACACTGTGTTCAGTGTCCGCCTATCACGGAGGCCCTCTCGTCCTGTGTTTGGTGTCCGTGCCTCCGTGATAGGCGAACACTGAACACAGTGCCTCATGGAAAGCTGAATGTTCCGCCTATCACGGAACAGAAGATGTCGGAGGCGCGGCTTTTGAAAAATCGTACAGCCGCGATTCTGGTAAGGTAAGCTGTTAGGTTACACGGCCACGATTCGCATGGGATAAGGTAAGGGCACGGTCTGGTCATGTAATGGGGCAGGTCTGGTCATGTAATGGGGCACAGTCTGGTCATGTAATGGGGCAGATCTGGCATGTAATGGGGCACAGTCTGGTCATGTAATGGGGCACAGTCTGGTCATGTAATGGGGCACAGTCTGGTCATGTAATGGGGCAGGTCTGGCATGTAATTGGGCACAGTCTGGTCATGTAATGGGGCAGGTCTGGCATGCAATGGGGCACAGTCTGGTCATGTAATGGGGCAGAGTCTGGTCATGTAATGGGGCAGGTCTGGTCATGTAATGGGGCAGGTCCGGTCATGTAATGGGGCACAGTCTGGTCATGTAATGGGGCACAGTCTGGTCATGTAATGGGGCACCGTCTGGTCATGTAATGGGGCGGGAACGGTTTGTCAAAAAAAAAAAAAGGAGAGAAGAAAAAGATTGTCCAGTCGATCTGCTGTCTCCAGAGGGGGAGGGAGAAACCCCCGGCACATATCAGGGCCCAGGATCTTTCCATCCCTGTATAAAGGGAAGCAACGAAGAGAGGAGGAAAGGGAAAAAGAAGATGGATTCGATAACATTTATAACATACAATGTTAGAGGGTAAATTCTCCACAGATTCGACATATTGTGCTATGGGAACTAGAAATAATGGGCGCAGAAATTATATTTTTACAAGAAACCCATCTGGCATTGGACACTAATATTAAATTATACTCCAGGAAGATTCCTACCTGGTATTATGCTGATTCCCCTACAAAAAGGGCAAAAGGGGTAGCAATAGGCTTTGGAAACAATGTTGGCTTTGAGATAGAAGATAGGAAGGTGGATCCTGAGGGCAGATTCCTGTTCCTGAGAGGAACTATATGAGGCATAAAATACACCTTGGCAAATGTATACTGTTCCAATAAGCATCCTAAAAAATATTTGCTGGAGATCCTAAAGGAATTGGAAGAATTTAAGAAAGGTCACTTAATACTGGCTGAAGATTTAAATTTTACCATGGATAGTAAATTAGACTCCACATCCGGGGCTGTAGATAAAGAAAAAAAGTATTAAGAAGGGTAAAAAGAAAACTATTTGAACAACAATTAGTAGACGTCTGGAGGATTCAACATCCTAACGTAAAAGACTTTACATACCATTCAACGATACACGGAATGTACTCCAGACTGGACTACATATTGATCGAACATAGAGTACTGGAGGTAGTTACGGAAACATCAATAGAAATAGCTACAATATCAGTTCATAAATAATAAACAAAAAACTGCGCTAATTTAAATAGAGTACATATAAACAAAAATTGTTAAAGGCCACAGCTGTCGTGTGATACCGTGTTTCCCCGAAAATAAGACACCGTCTTATATTTTTTTTTCCTCAAGAAATCACACTATGGCTTATTTTCGGGGGGGTCTTATTTTTATTACAGAAAATAAAGGTTGCCTACCTGAACCACACTTGCGCTTCTTAGCATTTCCTATGTCCACCTGTAAACTGAGATTATCGTATTCTGCATGCCATTTTTGGACCATTCGGATATCCAACTTCTTCTCTTTGCACTCATCTTGTCTGGCTGTACAGAAAGATAGGCCAGCAAAGCTGATGTGGAGCACAGTGGAGCTGGGGTGATCTCTTTGGGCTCAGTACGGTAGCAGCTTTTCCCCCTATCCCCTGGTGTTTGTGTGGGGTGAGAGACTGTTGCTGGTCAGTGCTGGGGAGAAGCTCATACATTCACTGTGGTGCTGTTGATGGATGATTTTGTATGTGTCATTCTATGAAGGGATCACCCCTAGATTCATACACTCACTGTGGTGCTGTTTGATGGACATTTTTTATGTGTCACTTATGCACAAATCAATTGACTTAATATCAGTTCAGGAGAAGAAGAAAGAAAAAATACAAGAATACTTAACCACTTAATATTTTTTGTCACACCGTATTTGCGCAGCGGTCTTACAAGCGCACTTTTTTTGGAAAAAATACACTTTTTTTAATAAAAAAATAAGACAACAATAAATTTGGCCCAATTTTTTTATATATTGTGAAAGATAATGTTACGCCGAGTAAAATGATGCCCAACATGTCACGCTTAAAAATTGTGGCATGGCGTCAAACTTTTACCCTTAAAAATCTCGATAGGCGACGTTTAAAAAATTCTATAGGTTGCATCTTTTGAGTTACAGAGGAGGTCTAGGGCTAGAATTATTGCTCTCACTCTAACAATCGCGGCGATACCTCACTTGTGTGGTTTGAACACCGTTTTCATATGCGGGCGCTACTCGAGTATGCGTTCGCTTCTGCGCGTGAGCTCGCCGGGACGGGGCGCTTTAAAAAAACATTTTTTGTTTTTTTATTTATTTTTATTTATTTTATTCTTTTTTACACTAAAAAAAAATGTGATCACTTTTATTCCTATTACAAGGAATGTAAACATCCCTTGTAATAGAAAAAAGCATGACAGGTCCTCCACCGTGGAGACCACCTATATCGTTTAAAGAACCCTGCGCAGTAAAGATGGATACCTCGGTTGTGGCAGCAGCTGCTGCTGTTACCGAGATATCCATCTTTAAAAGTAGGAAGTATATATACACAGTGCAGGGTCCACAAGCAGTTAAAGAATGCAAAACTTCCAAAAATACATGAAGAACGCCTGACAGCTTTGGAAGCAATAATTACACAGGAAGAAATTATAAGAGCATTGAAAGAAACACCTACTGGGAAAAGTCCTGGACCAGATGGGTTAACCACTAAATACTATAAAAAAATTCAGAGCCAACCGATTCCTAGACTATGGCTCGGATTTACAGACATCGGCGCATATTTATGCCGCCGTAGCGTATCTCTTTTACGCTACACCGGCGAAGCGCGGAGAGGCAAGCATAGAATTCACAAAGCAAATGCTCCCAACTCTGCGATGGCGTAGCGTATATTCATAGGCGTAAGCCAGTATAAGTGGAAGTAGGTGGAAGTGGGCTGGAAGTGGGCGTGATCCATGCTAATGAAGCGTGACCCCATGCAAATGATGTTCCGGGCGCCAGGCAAGTACTTAAAATGAACTGCGCATGCGTCGGAACATGGACGTATCCCCGTGCGCATGCATACAACAACGTTGGAACAACTGCCTAAGATACGCCGGATCACTGTGTATGCCATGAACGTAACCTACACACAGCCTGACCCACGTCAGCCCATATTCACAGACGTCCAATGTAAAATACGTAGGCTTGTGTTCCCTGGTCCATACCTTTGCATGGGTTGCGCCTCATCTATGGGGAATAACTTTACGCCAAACGTAAAACTTACGCAAACCGCCTAAATCATGTGCCGGGCGCAAGTACGTTTGTGAATCAGCGCATCACCCTCATTTGCATATATGAATAGAAAATCAATGGGAAAGCCACATGCGTCCAGCGTAAGGCTCCATGCACACTGGACCTAAAACATTTTGATTCTACAGGCGTTTGACATTTTTTTCTCCTGCCTCTAGAAGCACTTCTATTGTGCTCTATGTGTCTTTGCACATTATTGACTGCTACAGGCGTTTTCTGTCAGGGACGTTCAGAGGCAGGAAAAAAAAACCCTTCTCTATCGCGTTTTCTGGAGGAGTTTAGAAGCTGTAAAAACGTCAGTCTCTCCTAAACTCTCCTAAACTCCTCTGAACTCTTCTGAACGTCAAGTGCCAATGTTTTTTTAGGTGTGTTGTGGGAGTAAAAACTTTTGCAGAGGGGAGTGTAGTGCAAAAAACGCTTATAAACTAAACTCCTATAGACTCGCCTAAACTCTCATAGACTCGCCTAAACTTTGTACAATATGCTTTCATTTTGTATCTTTTATGCCACGTTT
Organism: Rana kukunoris; assembly: GCA_029574335.1. NCBI lineage: Eukaryota > Metazoa > Chordata > Amphibia > Anura > Ranidae > Rana > Rana kukunoris. The sequence goes on from CM056049.1 coordinate 521,967,095, forward strand.
TTCAAGCTAAAAACTTTGACGTTTTTTCTGCTCCTAGTGTGCATGGAGCCCAAATATGCGCCCACTCTATGCCGGCGTAGGCAAGTTACATCGGTGGGATGAAGTCGTTTTTTTTTCAAATTCAAAGAAGCTTTATTGCAAACAACAGATCTAGACAAGTACAGCCATCATAAACTTAGACAAGTACAATCGCAGTATAACCAAAACACAATGACTTATAACAGGCATCACAAAGCATAACAATGGCATACATATGTGGAAAGTAAAAAGGCAGAAGAGGGTCCCCATGATCATGGAGAGCCTCTGAGTTCCATATATTCAAGCATAATGAGAACCACAAACATCTATGTCAAGTTCAATTCCAACTACAGAAGCATCATCTACTCCACAGAGATCGGTGGATCTCTGTGACGTTTAACTTCCAACTTGTCACCTTAAAGAAGCAATTATGGCGAAGAAGAGGAGAGAAGAGGAAGAGAAAAAATGAGAAAAATAGAAGAAAAAAAGTAAAGGGAAAAGAAAAGGAAAGGGGAAGGGGATAAGGCATGTATAGAGCGGTCACAGAATCCCTGGGGCATGGGATAGGGTCCCCAATGGTGAGCAGGAGAGTCAGTCCAGGTCAATCACATCCCTGGGATCTGGGGTCCAGAATATAAGAATAGATTCTCTAATCAGGCCCCCCGGCAATGGATCCATCCATTATGTTGTCAAAGTCTTTGGAGTACCTGAAAGCAATCCAAGTCTGCCAAGTTGCGTGAAAGCCCTCGGCTGTGCCCCTGTCTTGTGCCAACGTGTCCTCCATCTCGTACACTTCGCTCACCCTACGGAGCCATTCTCGTATGGTTGGAGCTCTGGAGGATTTCCAGTGCAAGGGAATCAATGATTTAGCTGCATTCAATAAATGCTTGGACAAGGATTTTTTGTACCGTGTTAGAGAGAAGGAGGTCAGGTGTAGCAGGCAACACGGGGCGTCCAAAATTAGCTTAGTGTCAGTGATCAATTGAATGACCCGTCTCACCTCCAACCAGTAGGGGGAGATCATGGGGCATTCCCACCAGATGTGGAGCAATGTGCCCCTATCGCCCAAGCACCTCCAGCATGTTTGAGGTACCTGAGGATCCCATCTGTGCAGTCTATCGGGTGTATTGTACCAGCGGGTCAATAGCTTGTAACTGGTTTCCTGCAGCCGTGAGCTAATAGAGCATTTGTGTGCCATTATACATGCATACCGCCACTGTTTCTCAGAAATGTCTGTACCCAGTTCCTCCGACCATTTCTCTCTGTGTCCAATGTGCCCCACCCCCCCGTGGTACTGCAGCCAAGAATAAGCTACAGATACTGCCCTAGCCAAAGGGGACCGTGCACGGCAGACTAGCTCCAACTCGGTCAAGGGTCGCGTGAGGTTTAAGGATGCTTTAAGTGAATTAATATAGCTGCACAGTTGGAAATACATCCAAAGTCGCAGGCGGGGGAGATTATTACTGGCCTTGATATCTGACCAATCTTTTAGTTTATTGTCCTCAAAGCAGTCACCTACCAAAAGAGGATCCGACTGGGGGGAAGACCTAAGAGAGGTATTGTCTAAGCCTGGTATGAAGCCGGATTGCCAGTCAAGGGCGTGAGGGGGCCCGGAGTGGAAGAGATGCCCTTCTGTTTCGCCAGCGCATGGAATATCTCCAGAGTAGGTCCCGTAACGGGGTTCCTGCGTATGGCAATTGGGTAGGCGGATTTAGGAACCCAGGGTAGGAACCCAAGGGTCAACGGACAGATCTCCCCCTCTAGGGCAACCCACTCCTTCGTGGTCTTGTGACAGTGCCAATCCACTATTCGGGCCAGGTGTGTGGCGTGGTAATATGACCTAAAGTCCGGCAGGCCCAGGCCCCCCACGTCCTTAGGCCTCATCAGGCTCGTAAGCCTGATTCTCGGTTTCTTGCGATTCCATAAGAAGCGCAGTAAGACAGCATTTAGGGAAACAAAGAAGCTTCGGGGGATTGACATTGGAAGCGTGCGCATCAGGTATAGGAATTTTGGTAGAATCACCATTTTGATTATGGAGGCCCGACCCAGCCAGGAAAAATACCCCTGGTTCCATTGGGTTAGATCTTTCTCACACGCCTTCAGGAGGGGAGGGAAGTTAGTGCTAAAAACATCCGAGAGGTGGGGAGTGAGCCAAACGCCCAGGTACTTGAGAGCCCTGGGCTCCCAACGAAAGGAGGAATTAGCCTCAGCCTGTGCTAGCACCCTATCTGGGAGAGAGACGTTGAGGGCCTCAGATTTGTTGTAATTTATTTTCAAGTTAGAAATGTATCCATATTGCGAGAACTCTAGCATCAGCCCTGGGAGGGAGATATGTGGGTCCGTCAAAAACAAACAGGAGGTCGTCGGCAAATGCTGCTATTTTGAACTCGTTGTCCCCCACCTGAAACCCGCTGATAGCCGAATTTAGTTTAACCGTCCGGATAAAGGGCTCAAGCGAAAGGATAAATAGTAGGGGTGAGAGAGGGCACCCCTGATGCGTCCCATTCTTTATCATGACCTTCTTGGAAAGAAGGCCATTAACCCGAATCTGGGCCGAGGGGTTTTGATATAGCGCCACTATCCAGGTGAGCATGTGAGGTCCCAGTCCCACCCACTTACAAACCGCCAGCAAGAAATCCCAAGCCACCCGATCGAAGGCCTTCTCCGCATCCGTAGAGAGGAGAAGGCCCTCGATGGCTTTAACCCTCGTCGCATGTATCAGGAGAAGCGCCTTGGTGGTATTATCTTTGGCATCTCTGCCCGGCACAAAGCCCACCTGCTCTAAGCCAATCAAGCCAGGCAGTAACGGTCCTAATCTTGTGGCGAGGATTTTTGCAAATAACTTCACGTCTAAATTGAGTAGCGAAATGGGACGGTAGCTTGCGCAATCTGTAGGATCTTTTCCCGGTTTCGCCAAAACTGTTATGTGCGCCGAGAGGAAATCTGGGGTGACACTCCTAGGGGTTGACAACGAGTTCAATGCATCTCTGAGGGGCTTCGTCAAATGGTCACTGAATGTTTTATAATATACGGCCATGTACCCGTCCGGGCCCGGACTCTTACCAGGTTTAAGCTGAGCAATGGCTATACCCACCTCCTGAGAGGTAATAGGTCCCTCAAGGAGAGCAGCGTCGGAGTCTGAGAGGGAAGGCAGTCCGCTCTTAGTAAGATAGTCATTAATAATCCTAGCCCTGTCCCCTATCATATCCGGATGTCTATGCTGGGGCGGAAGATTATAGAGCTTACTGTAGAAGTCGTGGAAGAGATCTGCTATGGCCTCTGACGTCACCTCCAGTTTCCCACCTGTACCCTTGATGCCCGCGATATTATTCGCAGAAGTACACTCTCTGAGCGCCCTCGCCAAAAATTTGCCGGCCTTATTTCCTGACTCGTAGTACAGCCTTTTCCGAAAAAATAGCATACGCTTGGCCCTAGAGTCAAGTATCTGCTGCAGCTCCCTCCGCGCCTCCAGGAGCGATGTGGCTGAAGAGACAGAGAGGGACTGCTTATGTAGAACTTCTAGAGCAGCAATTTTGGTAACCAGTTGGTGGATTTTAGCCTCTCTTTACCTCTTTTTTTTGGCTCCAAGGCCCATCAAGATTCCCCGGATGGAACACTTGTGTGCCTCCCAGACAGCAAGCGGATCAGTACCCTGATCAACATTGAGTCTGAAAAATTCCGTCAAGCTATTAGTCACCGTAGGGAACGTCGTGGGGTCCGTCAACAGCGAGGCGTTAAGCCTCCATGTGAGTTGTCGTCGAGGTAAGTCTACCAGCCCCAAAGACACTGAGATTGGAGCGTGGTCTGAGAAAGTCTGCGTGCCTATATGTGCCCCATTAACCTGCTCGAGAACACGCTGGGACACAAAGAGGTAATCTAGTCTTGCATACCTAGAATGTGGAACAGAGAAATGGGTGAAATCGCGACCCTCAGGGTGGAGGAATCGCCACGAATCCACTAGTTGTAAGGATTGTAGCAGTAGCTTAATGCGTCTCAGTACTTTATACGCGATGCACGTCTTCCCCTTCGAGGTGTCAACTAAGGGGCAAAGGGGCACATTGAAATCGCCCCCCAAGATGATACACCCCTGCGCAAACTCACTAAGTTCCCTAATGATCTTCCTACAAAATGATATATGGGCTCTGTTAGGAAAGTACACATTTGCCAGAGTCACTTGTGCGGTCCCGTAGGAACCTCTGAGAAAAATATACCTGCCTTCTGGGTCACACAGCTGCCCCGATACCACGAAAGGAGCCTCTCTGTGAACCAGAATCGCCACACCCCTCGACTTTGCCTCGCCATTAGTGGCGTGAAACACCCTGGGAAAAGACGGGCTGGAAAGCTTCGGGATTTGATGTGTCTTGAAATGGGTTTCCTGTAAAAAAACAAAATGGGGCTTACCCTTTTTAAGTTCTCTCAGCAGGGAGGTGCGGCGTTCAGGGATGTTCAATCCCCTCACATTATGCGAGATCACCAATGGATGACCACCCAGTGACGAGTAGGCCATGGTTGGAGTTGCAGGCAGATGAGGAGGAGACGATCGGAGAACCAAGCTCAACCTAGGCGGCTGCAAAAGACAGATCTGTTAAACTAGTAATATACCCCAGAGAGCACTAACCTAGAGACTACAGGAGCCTTATCCCTAAAAGAGTAAGATGCGGACGGGATCTAGGTGAGAGAGAGTAAAGATGAAAAGAAGAAAGAAGAGAAAGGAGAAGAAGAAGAGGGAAAAGTATAAGATCAGAGCAAGAGCAAGTTTCCTCGGTGTATCTCCCTTCGGGGTGGATAGAGCACTACCCCCGACAGAAGAATACCACCTGTGTTGTATGGTGCTACCAGTGACCCAGCCGGGACACTAGCAGCTTTGAGTAGCAAATGGGAGGCGAGGACCGTATTTGGCAGCACCTCGCACTTTGCTGAGCAAATAATAACAAAAAATTATTAACCATAAGAATACACGCACAGCCCTTTAGGCCAAAACAGAAGTGCACAACGTTATAGAATGTTGATACCCGACCTTTTGGGTAATGTTCAGGAAAACCAGCCGGTTTATAGAGCATGACCCAAGTAAAATAATCATAAAAAAAACAACAAAAAAACAAAAAAAAAACATTGGGTAAATTAGTATGCAGACATATAAAAGTAAACATTTAACAGCATACGATTCATTAAGTAAAGGAAGGAAGTTCCCGCCCGTCATCACTCCCACCTCCCCCAATACCCCCACCAACAGTGGCCGCGCCCCCTGCAATAATCAAAGTAAAAAGGAAAGCTGAGACAAACATGTAAACATGTAAGATGCCCGAGCGGCTCGAACCACCCAAGTCCCACATATCACCTCGTCAGTTCCCTTCGTGGGCCGCCAGTTCGGTTCCCGTGAACGCGGTGCCCCGCATTCCAACTACTCACAGAGCCACCTGCAGAAGCGTATGAGCAAGTCACCGGGATGTGCGCCTCGTGCAACCCTTTCCATCCGACGTGAGACCGGGGGTCGCACTACAATAGCGTGCAGACAGAGAGCCACGTCCAGGGCGAATCTCAGGGCAAGGCAATGCGGCCAAGATCCCCTCCCGCAGTTAAACAGCCAACAGAAGAAAAAAAAAAGGGGGGGGATTCCAGCAAAGCTCCAACATAGGATGTCACAGATACCAGGGGCAGGGCCTTGGGGGGGGAACAACAGCTGAGGGGAGTTCCAGGTGGGGAATCTTCTACAGAGCGACTGTGGGATAGGCAAATCAGTGCATGATCAATTCCCTTGGACCTTCGTTCTGCCGTTTTGGGGTCCCTGCTTTCGATCCGCCACCCCTGTTATGCTTGGCCTTCTTTGTCTGGCGTTCGTCAGGTGTAGAAAAGGGGTGAATCCGGCGGGCTCCGGCTCGGTATGGGGTGCAGGAATTCCGTGTACCAATCCGGCAATTCGACCAGGTCTATGCCCACGGCATCACAAAAGTCAGGGAGGTCTGCAGGTACACGGAGAGTGTATTGGTGCCCATTGGAGGTGACCACTAATGCGAAGGGAAAGCGCCAAGTGTACCTTAAATCCTTCTCCCTCAATTTGTCCAGAAGGGGTCTTAGAGCTCTCCTGTTTCGGAGCGTTATGGGAGACAGGTCCTGAAACAGTAAAATGGACGCTCCATTATAGGTAATGGGATCACTCCTCCTGGCTCTCCGCATGATATCCTCTTTTAGGCCAAAGCTTTCCAAGCAGCATATAATGTCTCTTGGAGGGGCTGTATCAGAACCCCTGGGGCGGAGTGCCCTATGTGCCCGGACAAAGCCGATCGGGGTATCTTCTTGCCTCTCCAGTAAGCTGTTAAAGACGCCACTCAGCGTCGTCACAATTTGGTCTGGGTCTACGGATTCCGGGATCCCCCTGACCCTAACGTTACATCTCCTTCCCCTGTTATCGAGGTCCTCGATGTGGCGGTTCATGTCGATGAAGTGCTGTGCATGTGTTGCGGTAACCTGTTCCACCCTGTGTATGGCCTTGTCTCTGCGTTTCCCCGAAGATTCCACCGCGGCCATCTTGTCATTCAGCACCAGCATACTAGTTTTGAGATCCGTGATGGCCGCCGAGAACGTGGCCTTTATGTCAGCGGTGATCATGGACATATCTGAGTAGGTCAGGGGATGATCCGCATGAGACTTTCCCCGGGCTGAGCTCTCGGGAGCCGACTGGGAGTCGTCACTAAACTCCTCGTCGCGGCTTGTCGGCGCCATCTTGGGCCTAGGTGTCACGCTGCGTCCCGCGGACCTCGGCTTGAAGAGTTCCGCTATATTGTGAGCGGAGTAAGCCACCGATGCACGTCTTGGGCGAGAGTGAGGGGTGAAGCCGGACTTCTTACCAGGCATCGGGAAGTCGTCTGTCGGGTATACGGCAAGATAGGGCTGTGCGTGTGGAGGAGCTTGTTTAGTGTGCGGCCATCTCCGTCGCTCGCCAAGCCACGCCCCCTGAAGTCGGTTTTTCGGCGTATCTAAGTTTGTGGGTATGGCGCATAGATACGACAGCGCATATTTTTACTTACGCTGCGTATCTGGAGATACATCGGCGTAAGTGCTTTGTGAATCCGGGATTATGTTACTACTTTAATAAAATAGGGGAAGAAGAAAGAAATACGAGGTGAATCTTTAACAGCCCATATCACTATAATACCAAAACCTGGAGAAGACACAACATTATGTTCTACTTATAGGCCCATATCATTACTAAATGCTGACACAAAATGTTATGCATAAATCCTTGCTACCCAATTAAAGAACTTAATGTCAGATTGGGTCGACCCAGATCAGACCGGGTTTATACCCGTAAGAGAAGGTAGAGATAATAGTTTAAAAACTATTTTACTACTGCAGAAAAACAAGAATGGAAAATCCCCAGTCCTACTCCTGTCAATAGATGCCGAGAAAGCATTTGACAGGGTAGACTGGGGATTTATGATGGATACGCTTCAACATCTGGGAATGGGGCCTAAAATTAGACATTGGATACAAAGGGCCAGATTCACGTACATCGGCGTATTTTTGGACTGTCGTAGTGCAACTCCTTTAAGTTAGACCGGCTTAATTTCGAGGCGCAAGTACCGTATCCTCGTAGTATTTTCGGCCAAATTTGCACCGGTGCAATGTAAATTCCGAGGCGTAAGGCGGTGTAATTTAAAGTGGGAAGGACGTGGGCGTGTTCCATTGAAATGAGCCGTGACCCCATGCAAATGAAGGGCCGGCCAGACTGGGCATGTGCACATGAAGCAGACTATGGTCAGCACCTCTCTGAGCATGCTCAGAACTCGGCACGGCGCAATCAGTTAGATAGGAACTAGACCCGTCAGACTTAGTGAGCTATGCACAGTGCTTAAATAGACCGAGAGAAATGCCCTTCCATTGCAAAAGTACATCCAATTTTTTTCCCTTCCTGAAGCAAGGTGCTTTTATTCCGTTGTTTGGCGGTCGGCAGATCCTCTCCCGTGTAAGAACAGGGGAGTCCACGCTATGGTGAATAAAGTAGCTGTTGCCTCCCAGTAGGATCCCTATGTGGGGAGCTAATATATAATATAAATATAATAGGTAGGAATGCCTACTAGTGTGGTTACTAGTGTAATTAACCACACTAGTAAGGATTCCTACCTATTAGACTCTAGAGACACATTTTTTCCTTTGTTTTATATGGTTTAGGGTGCATCGGTCACAACTGGCATCCTTATAGCAGCATAGGATCATTTTACTTTAGCAATCTTTGGGCCTGCTGGCCTGCACAGGCTCCTGACCTAATTAATCCACCTTTACTCAATTTCACTAAAGTTAGTGGAAGCTGAGGAACCAACATCTACCCTCCTATTAACACAGGGTATCTCTCCAATTGCACCCTAATTCCAGCCAAAAGGGGGGCCTATTACCATTGGGCTCACCCCACGGATATACCTGACAAAGATCCCGTGCCCTCCTCCGTGCCCTCCTCCTTCTGTGCTCATCTAAAGTCAGTAGTATAGCTATGAGCAAGGATGCCCCTGGCATGTTGGCATACAGATTAATGTCCTGCAAGTGTGGCTGCTCAGCTCTTCCCTAATGGTGTTGCTTTTGCTGACATGTAGACTAAGGGCCAGATTCTCATATATTTTCGGCGGCGTAGCGTAAGCCATTTACACTACGCCGCCGCTGCGTACTAGAGCAAGTGCTTTATTCTCAAAGCACTTGCTCCGTAGTTTTCGCCGGCGTCTCGTAAATCGCCAAGCGTAAACCCGCGCAATTCAAATGGGGTGGCTTGTATTTAAATTAAGCGCGCCCCCGCGTCGAACGAACTGCGCATGCGCCGGCCGGGGGAAAAAGCCCAGTGCGCATGCTCCAAAGGACGTCACATTTTCTCTATGTAAACGACGTAATCGCAGCGTACGCCAGCCCCATTGAGAATCGACGTACGCAAACGACGTAAACGAAGCAAAACACGACGCGGTCCCAAGGCCATACTTAACATGGCATCCGACGGCACCCAACGGCATCAGACGGTACTTCGTAAGGTTACTCCACATCGAAGCTGGGGTAACCTTACGCGGACGAAAACGACGTACGCGACGACGGGGCGGTGTAAAATCGTTCGGGAATCGCCGTACTAGCCTCATTTGCATATGACAATTGAAAAAACAACGTGAAGGCCACCTAGTGGCCGGAGTTGTCATTACACCTACGATCCGAAAGTGTAATGCTTTTACACTTGTCGGATGTAGAAGCGTATCTATGCAAAAGTGCATAGATACGAGGACAAAAAAAAGGCGATACGACGGGGTATCTGAGATACTCCGTCGTAACGCCTCTGAGAATCTGGCCTGGAGTGTCTAAATTTATACCTGCTTTTTTTTGGTCTAATTTTAGACCGGCCGTGCAGCTGATAAGCACATCGTGTAGACTGCACCGCACAAACTTACTTTTGTGGATCGGCGTATCTCCCTCATTTGCATATTTGCATAGCAAATCAATGATGTGTCTAGTGCAGTTTTGCACGCACGCTGCGCCGGTCTATCCAAATTACATCGGTCTAAAAAATGTGGATTTCAGGCGTATATCGTTTTGGGGATACGGTGCATAGATAAGCGTGTGCATTTTTAGACTTACGCGTGCCTAACTCGTGATACTCCGGAGTAAGTGCTTTGTGAATCTGGCCCAAAATTTGTATAATAGACCAATGGCAATGGTCAAGGTTAATGGCAAAATGTCATCACCTTTTAAAATGTATAACGGGACTAGACAAGGGTGCCCACTCTCGCCACTTCTATATGTATTAACACTGGAACCTTTTCTGGTATCCTTGCGAAATAACCAAAATATAGAGGGGGCGAGAAGAGGCAAAGAAGAACACAAGGAAGCGGCATACGCGGATGATATCCTAATGTACATACATATTCCAAGGGTGACTGTGCCAAAAATTGTCAAGGAAATAAAAAAGTACGGAGAACTTTCAAACTTCAAAATAAATCCAATAAAAACAGAAATACTTAATATAGGGGTGGAAAAAGAAGAAGTACTCGTGTTGCAAAAACAATACCCATTTACGTGGGTGAGAGGGGAGCTGACTTACTTGGGGGTTAAATTGACACCTACAGTAGATGGCCTGTACCTAGCTAATTATATCCCTCTGTTAAACAAGATAAAAACGGACCTAAAGAAGAATACAACAAGACCACTTTCATGCCTAGGAAGGATAAATGCTTTTAAGATGGCTATCCTCCCAAAAATAACATATAAATTCCAGATGTTACCCATAGACAATCCACAGAGCTTTTTTTAAGACTATGAAATCAATGCCCAAATCAATCAGTGTGGCCAATGCATTTATGGCCCAATGGGAGGAAGATGCAATCTACTCGAATGTCCCGATGGAACTAACTTTGTATAAAAGATACATTGATGACATACTAATAGTATGGAATGGCAGCAAAGAAACATTAACAACATTTCTAGAAAAACTGAATCAAAACAACCTCAACATCTTACTCACATGGAACATTAGTGAGGAATGTGTCAATTTTCTAGATCTAGATATTTCAGTTACAGACAACACAATTACCACTAAGACACATTTTAAAAACATTGATGCGAACAGCTACCTCTCAACAAGAAGCTGCCATCACAAACCTTGGCTGTTCAACATTCCTAAGGGACAACTGACAAGAAATCAGAAGAAATTGCACATATGAAGAAGATCCCAAGCGGCATTTATAGGAAACAGATTCAAGGAAAAAGGATACACCGAAAAGTACATACAAAAACAAATTAATGAGGTATCAGAACTCGATAGACAAAACATGCTACAAGGACCAAAAATGAAACAACACAGAATGGAAGCACCGATGATTATACTGGACTACAACATACAACACAAAGACATTGAAAAATCTATCAAAAGACACTGGCACATACTAAAGAGTGACAAACACCTGAAAGATATTTTGCCAGAAAAGCCAAACATAGTATACAAAAGAGCACCATCACTAAGAGACCTGGTGGTCAAAAATGTGGTAAACCCCCCAAAAAGTGGACACAGTTATTTCACAAGTAAAGGATTCCACCCATGCAAATATTGCTTTGCATGTAGGCATTCAAAAAAGCCACAGAAAAAAAGAACAAATTTCATCTCAACTAAAACAGGACAAACTTATGAGATCAAAGACTTCATTAGCTGTCACACAGAAGGAGTAGTCTATGTACTACAATGCACATGCAATTTACAGTATGTAGGGCGCACCAAAAGACCCCTTATGGTAAGAATAGGAGAACACATACGAAATATTAAGAAAAAGTTCCCCAAACACAACGTTAGCAAACATTTTGCACAATACCATAATAGTGACCCCACACAGATGAGTTTTTGGGCTATAGAAAAATATAAGAAACCATGGAGAGGAGCATATATAGTCAGAACCATTAGTCAAAAAGAGTCAGAATGGATCTTTAATTTACAAACAATGGTACCTGATGGAATGAATGTTGAATTTGATCTTAACTGTTTTTTAAGTAATTTTTTGCATTTTTAAAATTTTTATATTCATTATGGTTAAATATATATGTATATTTTTTATATATATCTTTATATATATTTTTTATAATATCATATTTTAACCAAAAACACTTTGTTCTTATCAAGATTTTAAACTATTGCACATCGCTGTCATCTATTTTATACATTTATGTTACATTTGCCACTGTAGTAGTAACTGCTCAGCTATACCACACAAGGGGTTAACAGTGCTGGTGGTTAAATCCAAGCTATCATTGCACATATAAGAAATACAAGAACCGCACTGTAAGCCACAGCCTTAGCTGTCTGCTTTTCCAGAACCAAGGAATTTAAAACAGTGAGGATTGTTTATAATACTTTGAGCAGCAGAATTCTCCAGCTATGGAGAACCGGACTGTACTACATATAGAAGGAACCTAACCAACAAAATGGCCGCTTCCATAAAGGAGACATTTACTCCACCAAAATGGCCGCCGACACACTTCCGGTTTTAAGATATAAAGGACAAAGCCAGCAACCAATCGGGTATCTCTGATGAAGCTGCGTGGTGCAGTGTAACATGTAAGACCCGGAACCGGAAGTAGATGTGTTACCCGATCGTACACTCGTTTGTTTACTTTATGTAAGTTGTTACTTTTTCATTAAACCGTTATTTCTACATATTTCACTATGGCATCACCCCTTTTTATTTGAGCACCACTGGAACACAAGCATCTCCACACCCTGGAACATTGGACCCTCATTTGGATTATAACATCATCCTACAGAGAGGATAGAAGGACACCTGCTGGAGACCTCACCTAAGTGTTTCACAGTTCAAGGCTTTTTCTTTGCCTTACTAAGGTAAGAGCAATGTGAGCTCACTTTATTCAAGATCATCACCTATTTTCACAGTATTAATTGCAATATCACGGATGAACTTATTATACTGTTTGATATTTATTTGATATTACAAGAAAATTATCATTTGCATTCGCATTATCACGGATTAATTTATTTGATTATTTGATTCATTTGATATTATAGGACCACTATTATATCCATTTGCACATTGCTGCACAGCTTGCTGCACAGTTTGCACTTTGTTGCTGTGTTTTTTGTTTTTATGCCAGATCTATAGTGGTATATATTGCACTCACCCCCCCTTCTTTACTTATGAAATCAATGCTGATAAAATACTTATGGAAAAATAAAAAAAGTCGAGAGTAAACTTTGCCACAATAACAAGAGGAAAAAAACACAGAGGATTAGCAGCACCGGATATAAAGAGATATTATAAGGCCACGATTATTGCACGAATGGTAGAATGGGGGAATAAAGATAAAGAGAAAGAGAAAAAATGGATTTGAATGAAAAATATTATAAGTGAAACAGCACTTCACAAAAATGTATGGATACCACAAAAGTATAGAGTGTTGGATGCAGATACACACAGATTAATAAAAAATGTTTTTAAAGTTTGGGATTTAATTTATAGACAGAATAAATGGACTTATAATTCACCTTTAATTTGACTCACGGAAACTCATTTCTTTATTTCTGGTAAAGGTTCTCGGTGTGTAAATAAAAGAGGGACAGCACAAGTAAAGGATATCACAGAACAGGGAAAGATAAAAACACTCTTTGAGATAAAAGGAAAAAACATGTGGGATATTAAGCGAAATGGAAAAATAAATAAACAAGAAATTTGAGGACCAACAAGTCGAAAGAATAATAGCATCCGTACATAACACCGCAACTGATATGAATACAATTGAAATTAACTACAAATGCATTTCAAGATGGTATAGGACGCCTGAAGTGATTCATAGATATAGTATAGACAAAACCCCACTGTATTGGAGAGAATGTGGCCAGATTGGAACAACTATACATATATGGTGGGACTGTCCAAAGATAAAGGAATATTGGTAGGAAATATGGGACTACGTGGTAGTATTAACTGGAGAAAATAAATCTAATAGCATACAAGCGTGCGTGTTCCACAAAACAACGGAATCAAATATAAGATATAGGAAAACATTAATTCCACCATTGATAAATGCCGCAAAAAGGACTGATACCAAAAAACTGGCAAAAAACAAAACAAACAGATATAAAAGAATGGTTCAAAAGAGTGAAAAACTATAACAAAATGCAATATCTATGCAGTAGTGATGCGGGTCAACTCAATACATATAATAAAAGATGGAGACAGTAGATTTTAAATCATCGGAGGAATACCTGTGAAAAATAATAGAGGACAATAGAATTGAAAGAAGATAAAAAGCAAGGAACAAACCATCAGGGGACAGGGGGCGGGAGGGGGATGGGTATGGTTTTATAATTAAATCTGATAGATAAATTAATAAACAGCACGGAAGGGGGGGGGGGCGCAAAAAATTAATAATGAAGTAAAAGATAAATATAAAATTAACCTTTGGAAAACCACAAATAATGCAAAACCGAAGAAGAGACAATACTAATGAATGAACTAAATCATGAGCAAGTCTCTTGCTGTGGTTAAGTCTGAAGTGGTTATAAAAAAATAAAATAAAATAAAAGTAAACTTCAATAGTAAAATGTGTCCTTTGGAGCTGCCCCATTCTACTTTCTTTTCTAGATACTAACCCATGAATGCCCTATGGTACATACATCTCACAAATTGCTGTTCTATTCAACATGCCCATTTCAGTTCACATAAAGATAAAGTAAGCATTCCTGTTTTACAGAAATATACACCTGTGTCACCAAGAACAAGTCAGAGTATACAGTAACTTTATCTTTCTGATATGTACTGTTGGCAATCAGGGCAACTAATGCCCAATTCAATAAAAAAAAAAAAAACATAGTAAAAGAGGGAGGGGGTAAAACCCCAGTTTATTTTTTTACTGCTTTTTGTGTCCACGTTGCAAATATTTCTCCCAACACCCTGTCTAATCGACAGGTCCCACCCAGGCAAAATAGGAAGTGGGAGATTATCTAAATGATGGATTTTGAGGCTCTTAGAATATAAATGGCTTTCAGTGGGATATGTTCAGTCTTAGCTTCTAGCCATAAAATGTTGTATCCCGACTCCCATGCAAAGAGTCCTCCAACAGTTTACAGGCATGCTGTTGCACAGCTGTAATAAAAACTGATGTAAAACAGTGGAGTAACAATAGCCATAGCAACCCACACAGCTGCTATGGAGCCTGGGGGTGGGAGGGGGCCCAATTGGAGAGTCTGTTGAGACACATTATGTGTGCACCTGTAGGCATGGTATTGCAGCACTTAGTGGGTTTCTTTAAGCTACACAGCAGAGCAAAACAATCCTATGCATATTTGTTTTCTCTCTTCTACCCTGCTGTGCTATAGCATCAGCACAGGGAGAGAGGAGAACAGCCTTTGATGGGCTGCTGCTGTGCAGACTGGACTTGTCCCTGGCAAAGAGAGACTGCTGATTGGCTGGGTGGGATAAGATGATCTTCATTAGCTACATGGTTGAATGGTAGGGCCTGCTCACTGCTTGATAGAACTCAATCTGCCAGGACCAGTTATGCCTTGTACCCAAATTTGGAATTTCCGTTGAAAAAAGTCAGACAGAATTTTTTTTCATCGGATATTCTGATCGACTGTATTCCCCCATTGGACTTTTTCCGTCGGAAATTCTCTTTTTTTCCCAACGGAAGTTCTATTCGTCTGTACATGCTCGGAACAATGCAACACATGCTCGGTAGCAGTAAACTTCATGTTTTTAGGCTCGTCGTATTGTTGTACTTCACCGCATTTTTGGTGTTCAGAATTTGGTGTATCTGTGTGTATGCAAGACAGCTTGAATGGAATTCCGTTGGAAATTCTGACAGAAATTCTGATCCTATATACAGGGCATAAGGCTAAAGCTACACCCGTGAAATGAGCAGATGCACCTAATGTGTGTGGAAAAAGTTTTTCTGGAGCTTGCTTAGTATATTTACCCCTACAGTTGATTTTGATTGCATTGTTAGTGTTTGCGGCCAGGGAGTGGTAAAAATTGTTGGTTGAACTGCAGTTTTACAACTGGTAAAACTTTACCATGGTGGTGCAGGCTTTTAATGATTAAAACAGACACTGAGAAGGCGACATATCAGCTCCCATCCGCCCTCTGAAAAACAATCAACTGCAGATCACTTTTCAGAAGGGTGGCTGCCACTAAGGCAAATGATCCCTTACTGCTCTCTAAATTCTGCATTTGATGTCACTTGTTTATTACACCCGGGGGATTGATCCCCTAAAACACTATGGCCCGGATTCACATACATCAGCGCATATATATGCCGCCGTAGCGTATATTCTTTACGCTACACCGACGCAGCGCAGAGAGGCAAGCACAGAATTCACAAAGCACTTGCTCTCAAAACTACGCTGGGTTTCTAAGGTGTAAGCCGGCGTAGGTGGAAGTGGGCGTGAGCCATGCAAATGAGGCGTGACCCCATGTAAATAATGGGCCGAGTGCCAAACAAGTACTTAGAACGGACTGCGCATGCGTCGTGTCGTTGCCGAATCTCAGTGCGCATGCTCACAATAACGTCGAAACAACTGCCTAAGATACGTCGAATCACTGCCTACGGTGTGAACGTAAACTACGCCCAGCCATATTCATGTACAACGTAAACTACGTAAAATTTGACGGCTTGTGTTCCCTGGTCCCCTGGTGCATGGGTTGCGCCTCATATATGGGGAATAATTTTACGCCGGACGTATGACTTACGCAAAATGCGTATATTATGCACGGGCGCAAGTACGTTTGTGAATCGCCGTATTTCCCTAATTTGCATATTTGAATCGAAAATCAATGATAGCGCCACATGCGGCCAGCGTAAATATGTGCCCACTCTACGCCGGCATAGGAAAGTTACGTCGGTGGGATGAAGCCTATTTTTAGGCGTATCTTAGTTTGTGGGTCGGCGCATAGATACGACGGTGCACATTTGTACTTACGTCGGCATATCTGGAGATACGTTTGCGTAAGTGCTTTGTGAATCCGGGCCTATGTATTCTCCGTACACTACTTCTTTGAAGGATAGGATCTTTTCCCCCATGAAAGGCAGTAAGTTGTTGTTGTTGCAGTTGTTGGTTCTTCAAGAGTGTTTATGAGAAGAAACAGTGCCATGTGTCAGAAAAAGTATAAGGGAGACACGAAGGTATGCAGTATAATGTAGGTTCATGTACATCTATCAGTAAATAAGGAATAAATATACTAATGCATTTCTCAGGGACGTGTGAAACAAATTAGCTTTATTGCTACTTTCAGCACTTCATTAAAAAATGAATTGAAAATATTGTACTGAAACTATGAATATATTGTTTCTGTCTACAACAAGGGCTCTTTATGCAAAAAATGGCATTACATGTGAAAGGAGGTTGTGCAACATGATTACTTTCCATGTTTAGCCTAAGAAAATACAGTGAAACTGTGGAATAACAGGACAGAAGCGTGTGTGTTGTGGAGCATTTTGTCGTCTTGTGTGCTAACTTTCATTTATTCAAAGCACCTTTATGAATCTTAACGTTACAACTACCTGACTTCTGTATGGTTTTGTGTTCTTCTATTAAAAGTGATATATTGCAGGCTCTCATACAATGGCGAGTTTATACTGAACTCAGCCCTCTCTGTAGTGAGTTATCTGGAAGTACACAGGCTACATCGATCTGTGCAAAAAGCAACATTCATCTCAGAATTATACAACCGCAAAACAGCCAGCTGGACTGGGATTTGTGCTTTTAATTAAAGCAAATGTAAACAAGGAACATGGAAAGCAAAAGAGTGCTGCATGTATAACAAAGTAATCACAGCGCTGGAGCCAAGAACATGAAGAAAGATGGATACTTTTTTAATTAAAGACACTCTGTCCTGTTTTTTGCACTTCCCATGTGTAACTGTTTAATGGACATTTTAGACATTAGTACATTATAATATGGCCATAATGGCTCTACTTTAACTTAAGGTTGTTCTTTGTAAAATACTGTTTTAAACTCCACTGCTATCACTTATTCCTATCTTCTGCTCATACTAAACTGCCATGAGAGCTTTTGGCCAGGAATCCCGGCCATGTGTATGCTCCATTGCAGTTTTCCCGACAGGAAAACTGCCAAAAAAAAAAAAAAAGAGAACCAACTCTCTTTTTTCCCCCCGTTTTTAACCCGGCAGCTTTTCTATGAAACACTGCAATGGAGCATACACACACCCAGGATTCCAGACCAAAGCTCTAATGGTAGTTGTCTAGAGGGAAAAAGTTACCGAGCAGGTTCTCGGTTTTCCCGGCGGACTTTTTACTGCGGGAATCCCATACGTGTGTACAAGGCTTTGGAGGTGTATTCCCTTTCTTGCCAACAGAAAAAGAACTGCGGTACCTCTTGGAGATGCATGCTTCTGATATTCTTTATTATATTCACGTTATCATGCAAACAGTTAGTCTACATCCTATGTGCCATACCCATACCTCCCACACATAATCCTGCCTACCCTATAGTGTGTGGAGAAACTTTTCAAATATGTTTAACAGTTCCACTTCTACATTTGCAATGCTTTTAACCCTAATCCCGCGTACACACGATCATTTTTCGTCATGAAAAAAAAAACGTTTTTCGGCATGTAGAAAAAACGTCATTTTTTCCAACTTCATCATTAAAACTACGTTGCCCACACACCATCGTTTTAAAAAAATGCTCTAGCAAAGCGCGGTGACGTACAACACGTACAACGGCACTATAAGGGGGAAGTTCCATGTGGATGACGCCAACCTTGGGGCTGCTTTAGCTGATTTTCTGTTAGTAAAAGACGATTCGTGATTTTCTGTCTGTTACAGCATGATGAATCTGCTTACTCCATTACGAATTGTAGTTTTTATCAGAACGAGCGCTCCCGTCTCAGAACTTGCTTCTGAGCATGCGTGCGTTTTTAACGTTGTTTTATCCCACACACGATCATTTCTTACAACCCGAAAAACAATTAATTAAAACATTGTTCAAAAATGCAGCATGTTCGAAAAAAATGTTTTTTTTTTTCAGAACCCGAAAAATAATGTGAAGCCCACACACACGATCATTTTAACCGCATGCCGACCAGCCGCCGCAGTAATACGGCGGCAGGTCGGCACTGGTGCGCGAGAGCCCGTAGCTCTACGTCGCCACCTTCGACGGCCACTAGGGGGCGCGCCCCCGAGTCCCGTGCGTGTGCCCGGCGGGCACGATCGCTGCCGGGCACACGCGATCGCTCGTTACAGAGCGGGGAACGGGAGCTGTGTGTGTAAACACACAGCGCTAGTTCCTGTCAGCGGGGGAAACGCTGATTTTCTGTTCATACAATGTATGAACGGAAGATCAGTGATTCACCCTAGTAAGTCCACCCCCCCATACAGTTAGAACACAAATAGGAACACACTTAACCCCTTCCCCGCCCCCTAGTGTTAACCCCTTCACTGCCAATGGCATTTTTATAGTAATCCAATGCATTTTTATAGCATTGATCGCTAAAAAAATGCCAATGGTCCCAAAAATGTGTCAAAAGTGTCCGAAGTGTCCGCCATAAGGTCGCAGTACTGAAAAAAAAACGCTGATCGCCGCCATTACTAGTAAAAAAAAAAAAATAATAAAAATGCCATAAAACTACCCCCTATTTTGTAAACGCTATAACTTTTGCGCAAACCAATCAATAAACGCTAATTGCGATTTTTTTTACGAAAAATATGTAGAAGAATACGTATTGGCCTAAACTGAGGAAAAAAAATTTTTTTTTATATATTTTTGGGGGATATTTATTACAGAACAAAGTTAAAAATATTGCATTTTTTTCAAAATAGTCGCTCTGTTTTTGTTTATAGCGCAAAAAATAAAAACCGCAGAGATGATCAAATACCACCAAAAGAAAGCTCTATTTGTGGGAAAAAAAGGACGCCAATTTTGTTTGGGAGCCACGTCGCATGACCACGCAATTGTCAGTTAAACTGACGCAGTGCCGAATCGCAAAAAGTGCTCTGGTCTTTGGACAGCAATATGGTCCGGGGCTAAAGTGGTTAAATTCCATTTTTTTTAAACGTCGTTTTTTTCATGCCGAAAAAGGATCGTGTGTACGCGGCATAAGACATTTTTGGACTAATCCTGAAATTATGTCAAATTATTAAGTGAAAACAAATCCAGTTGCTTATTTAAAATAATGAGAGATATTCTTACCTCCCAACTTTTTGGGATGAGCCAGAGGGGCAGCTTTAATATGCAAGAAATGTATTGATTAAACACACACGTATTTTCACTGCTACTTTTACTTACTATGCTGGCCTTTCAGAATAAGAAATGCAATATTTGGAGCCTGGATCACAGGGGTAGTGTAGTACTGTATATAGCTCATATGACAGTCCACACAGACCTCTAAAAAAGACCCAAAAAAGTGACAACTGCTGAGAAAAGACGAACATAGAGACTTTATTCCAAATAAAGGATATTCCCGTTGAATTAGCGGCATTTGGGATATATGGATAATCACTCCACTGCTAAAGTTGCTGGTAGCCTAGTCATCACACGTTTTCCATTCTCATGCTCATGCCAAGATATCTCTGTGAAGGACACCTGCAAAATGTTCCAAAGGACAATAGACAAGTCCATCTGATGGCCTTTGAGTGCTTCCATGCCTTGACCTCTTATGCTGGGCTGTATGCCATAATGCTTAGCCCAACAACTTTGCAGGTCTTCCCCTGCATGATTAGATGTGCACATCTACATCTACAAGTTGCTGTCACGTGCCAATGTCAGGTGGATTAAGCTACCTAACTCACACATGTTTTTGGTAAATAATTTTGTATCCCACATTGTTTAATTGTTTACCATATAAAGAAATGTAATACATGTAATGGCAGTCTGTAGAGTAGCTCTCCCTAATGTAGGTTGATATACTAGATCCTATGCAAGGAGTCTACTGTAAATTGAGGGCACAAGAAGTTGTCTACCCGATACTTGTTTCGATCTTGCGACCTCAGGCCCTACCAGGTTGTACATGTGGCCTAGTCAAATCACAGTTAATCAATCCATGTATTTGTGGGGGAGTGGAGATAGGAGTTCACATTCCTAGAGGGCAGGTTAGAAACCACAAGCCATTAAAGTAGTTCTCCACACGTCAGTTCCACTTGTTTTGTAAATTCTTTTGTTTGGGTTTGACCCAACTCTACTGGCCAGATCACCAGGTGAAAACAGAGGGAGAAGTCAATTAAAAGAAAACTGATGCAACCACTGCATCTAATGATTGGTGCAAGATAGTACATTTTTGGTTTAATACTGCTTTAATTATTTTACTGACAAACTTGAGGTTCACATGTACATCTTACAACATTCTCCACATAATGTATGATAATTGCGTATAAACATGTTTTACGATTTGGCTGAACTGGTACACTCTCCCTAGTGATTATAACAGCCAAGATCTGTAAATCACTATGGGGTCAATTCACAAAGCTTTATAGATGTGTTATTTTAACGATTTTGCCGTTATTGAAGCTATTCAATTCACTAAACGATTTAACGCTCTGAAAAATCATCAAATAACGACACAGAAACGATATTTTAAGGTGTGGATCCTTATTAAAGAGTCAAATCGCAAATCGTTATTTTAAAGATTCAAATCGTTAAATATGTACCAATTCACAAAGATTTTTTGGACAGTTCAATCGTTAAGCAATCGGGGTGGGACATTTCAGATATTTTGTTGTTAGAGGAAGCTTTTGCAAGCAGTGTACAAAGCATTTGAACTTACATGAATGTGTTCAGATTTATAAATGTGTATTCCGTTCACTTATTTTGGATGACCTGAAACCCATGATAGCTAAATTCCGATCATCTCCCATGATTTAGGAGGAAATACACATGGCTTTAGAAAAGCTCACATCACATGCTTCTCCATGTATTGCATCTTATTTTCCACATGTGTTCTAAGGTTATTTAACGATCTTATTATTTTAACGCCCGAATGTCTGAGTAGTTAGAATAACATAAAGAGACAAACGACTGTGTTAAATAACGATAGCTTTCGTGAATACATGAGCCTAATTTAACACCTGAAGAAAACCAATAACGTTTCTAATTGACATACCCAAGATGGAAGATAGCAGTATTCCAGGTGGGCTCATTGAAGGGTATTGTTGTCCTCAAAGTACAAGGTTGGCACAAAGGTACCTGCAGAGACAATATGATACAACAATCAGCCAGAATATTTAAAGTAACACAATACCAATATGATTTACACAGCCACCAATACAACAACATAGTGACATACAGTAGGCACCTGCTTAAAAATGGGTAACTGAATCTGTTCAGACACAAAGGGCACTTTTGCTTTCTATATCAGTTTCCCTTACTTACCGTACTTCTGTAAACAGCAGCAGTTTTCTTAAACCCTGGAAATTATACTGGACCCCAGCCTTCACTGTCTATAAGGCCCACAAGGGTAGAAGAAACCCCCATGCCATGTGCAGTGACATATTCACCCCAGCGCATTTAATAATGGAATGTACAATCTGAATGTTTTATTAAAAGGCAACCAACAGGGTCCAAATAATGACATAATGGCCAAATTAAGGCCTGTTCATAATGTCACATTTTACTACATGTCCTTGCCATATGCTTCTTGAACAGCACTGTCCTTTTGGGTGAGAGTACCAGGTCAAAAACTGGGGTCTGCTGAAAGGAAACACGTGGCTGCTCAGCACCACCTACTGAAGCTCTCCATGGTTCTGCTCTTCCAATACACCACACCACTAGCAGCTCCATTCCCACTTTATACACCCTGCAATGAATAATGAAGTCAAGCCCAATTTGGCTGGAGACAGGGCAGAGACTACCCTAAAAGGGATAATACCCTCATCTTGCAAGTCTGCCTCTGGAACTTTGCAGTCCTAAGCTAGGCCATGGTGTCTAAATAGTCTGTATAATTATGTATTCTCTTCAGTTTCCTGAATTATTTTTCAGAACCATTTAGTGCAGGGGTCTCAAACTCAAATTACCTGAGGGCCGCAAAACAAGTTTTCATATCCCATGGGGGGCCGCATGCAAACTTTCAAACTTCAAAAACACTACTGGTGTCACCGAACGTATTATTAACCCCCAGCTCTGTGTCAGCGGACACATTATTAACCCCCAGCACTGGTGTCAGCGAACGAATTATTAACCCCCAGCTCTGTGTCAGCGGACGCATTATTAACCCCCAGCACTGGTGTCAGCGGACACATTATTAACCCCCAGCACTGGTGTCAGCGGACACATTATTAACCCCCAGCACTGGTATCAGCGGACACATTATTAACCCCCAGCACTGGTGTCAGCAGACACATTATAAAACCCTAGTATTGGTGTCAGCAAACGCATTATTAACCCTGACCACTGCACTGCACACGGACCACTGCACACGGACCACTGCACACGGACCACTGCACTGTCGACAGACCACTGCACTGCACACTGCCGACAGACCACTACACTGTCGATAGACCACTACACTGCCGACAGACCACTACACTACACACCGACCACTCACCATCATGGCACAGCACATCAAGGCTCACAGCCCAGCAAATTAGGGCACAGCACATCAGGGCACAGCACATCAGGGTACAGGGCACAGCACATCAGGGTACAGCACATCAAGGCACAGAGCCCAGCAAATAAGGGCACATGGCACAGCACATCAGGGCACAGGGCACAGCACATTAGGGTACAGGGTACAGGGCACAGCGCACATGAGGGCACAGCGCACATCAGGGCACATCAGGGCACAGCACACATCAGGGCACAGCAAACATCAGGGTACAGGGCACAGCACATCAGGGTACAGGGCACAGCCCATCAGAGCACAACAGGGTACAGGGCACAGCACATAGGGGTACAGCACAACAGGCCACATCAGGGTACAGAGCACGGCACATCAGAACAGGACATATCAGGACAAGGCACATGGCACATCAGGGTACAGGACATGGCACATCAGGGTACAGGGCACATGAAACAGCACATCAGGGTACAAAGCCCAGCAAATCAGTGTACATGGCACACATCAGGGCACATGGGGCATATCAGGGCACATGTGAGCACATCAGGCACAGCACATCAATACAGGGCACATGGCACATCAGGGTACCCTGATATACAGAGCCCAGCACATCAGGGACACATCAGGGTAAATGAGGCACATCAGGGTACATGGGGCGCATGGCACATCAGGGTACCTGGGGCACATGGCATATCGGTGTACATGGGGTACATCAGGGCACAATCAGAGCACATCAGGCATACCTCCCAACGAAGTTGTTGAGCCAAGGGGGGTTCCCAGATCATAGTTGATGAGCGGGGGGGGGTCCGCGGATCTGAGTTGTTGAGCGGGGGGTTCGCAGATCAAAGTTGTTGAGCGGAGATTTACCGCGAAACGCAGGGATTTACCGCGAGTCGCGGAGGGGGGGGCAGCCCTGCCTGCGGTCCATTTATTACCGATCCACGGGCCGTAAATGGCCCGCGGGACGGTACTTTGAGACCCCTGATTTAGTGGTTCCACTAGCGAGCCAGAGCAGGCAGGCATTGGTATGGCCGATTAGTACAACATTTAGTGATACATCAGCAGAATGGCACGTGTTTTCCTGGCTATTAAGGGCGTGCTATATTTTGGCTTATATTTGGCTGTCCTTACTGTTCTTTTTAAAAAGCATATTCATCAATTAGATGTATCAAAGTTAAGAATAAAGTAAAGCAAGCTGTACAAATAGAACTTCAAACATGAGTCAGTTAGTTTTATTAATGACTAACATTGCAGGGAAACCTAGGCAAAGCACCAACCAGTAGTCAAAGTTATAAAGGATGCACAAAAGTACATCTTCTTTAATTCACACCTTCTACTTTTTTACTTGTTTGGCTACTGCAGTGCATAAAATAGGTGATGCTAACGTCAGGAGGAGTAGAATGGAAACATTGTAGTAGGGGAAAGATGGCTTTGCTAGGAAGGATAGGTTAAGTTAGAAGGAAGAAATTAAACAATTAGAGAATAAATGACTTCATCCAAAACTGGCAGATTTAAAGCAATGTACAATGATAATGTGGGCTGTGTTTGTACCTTAGATCTCAATTTAGCCTACAGCATAGTGTTATCGGTATGTCAGTAGTTTAAGTCAGGGATGTGCAGTGAGGTCAGTGGCTGGTAAGGCACTGTCTACTGGCTAGTATCAGAGCCAGGTACACACAGGTTACATACATTGCAAACATTAGAGCGGAAGCAATAATTCTAGCACTAGACCTCCTCTGTCACTCTAAACCTATAACCTTTAAAAAATAAAAAAATGAAAGTGTCACCTATGGAGATTTGTAAGTTCTGAAGTTTGGCATCATTTTACAAGTGTGTTCATGCGCGGCTCGCCGCCGAAGCCGATGTGAGTGCACGGCGGGCCGGATGACCGGCAGGCACCCGCGATCGCTCGTGACAGAGTGAGAACCGGAGAACCCGGATCTGTGTGTGTAAACACACAGATCCTGGTTCTTTCAGGGGAGAGGAGACTGATCGTGTTTTCATACAATGTATGAACACTGATCTCTCTCTTCCCTAGTTAGTCCCATCCCCCCTACAGTTAGAACACAGTTAACCCCTTGATCGCCATTAGTGTTAACCCGTTCCCTGCCAGTGACATTTATACAGTCATCGGTGCATTTTTATAGCACTAATTGCTGTATAATTCTCAATAGTACCAAAAACTTGTCAAAAGTGTCTGATGTGTCTGCCGCAATATCTCAATATCGCATATCACTGCCATTACTAGTAAAAAAATAATAATAAAAATGCCATAAATCTATGTCCTATTTTGTAGACGCTAGGGGCCAGATTCAGGTACAATTGCCCTGGCGCAGAGTATCAGAGATACACTACGCCGCTGTATTTTACCTGGCTCTAAGACAAATTCAGGTAGATTTCGGCCCGTAAGGTACGGCGGCGTAGTGTATTTCTCGTGGCGGAATCGAAATACGCGATTAGGGGGCGTTAGGCATTTAAATTAGGGGCGTCCCTGCGGCAAACAAACTGCGCATGCTCCGTTCAGAAATTTCCCGCCGCGCATTGCGCGAAATAAAGTTGTTACGTCATTTTTTTTGAGTATCGTCGTTTACGTACATTCCTATTTCCGGACAACTTACACAAAACCCCCCCAAAAAATTGAAATTCGCCGCGGGAACGACGGCCATACTTAACATGGGCTGTCTAACGTTAGACAACATTTTTGCTTCCCTAACTTTACGCAGCAAAAAGATGACTACAGATGCCGTAAGAGAATGCGACGGACGATCGTAACTTCTTGGATCGCCGGAAAAAGCGCATTTGCATACCCCAACGCTGAAAACGACGCGAAACTCCACCCAGCGGGTGGAAAAAGATTGCAGCGTAGATCCGACGACGTACGAAGACGTAAGCCTGTCGGATCGACCGGAGTAATGGCTCTGTGAATCTGGCCCTTTTGTGCAAACCAATAAATATACGCTTATTTTTTTTTTACTAAAAATATGTAGAAGAACACATATCGGTCTAAACTGAGGAAAAAAATAGCTTTCTTTCTCGTACATCACGGGACACAGAGCAGCATATTCATTACTATATGGGTTATATGGAGTACCTTCAGGTGTGGACACTGGCAATCTCAAACAGGAAGTCCCCTCCCTATATAACCCCCTCCCATAGAGGAAGTACCTCAGTTTTTTCGCCAGTGTCTTAGGTGTTGGTCACGGAATAGCTTTGCCTCCACATCCTTGGGATTAAGGCGGGCTAATCGGATCTGTCCAAGGAGCCTCAGTGCCAAAGTGGACAGTACCCGGGCCCCAAACCGTGGGGTTTTGCCTATAATGCTCCTCTCTAGAGGGCTGAACCCTGGGCCCAGGACTTGGAGTTTTCTAAACCAAAAGATCCTGTTTGCCAGGGTGCTGTATAGGTCCAGGACAGCGGCTCCTTCCAGGACCCCAGTGCCTGAAGGTCTACTACGCTACCCACGGAGATGGGAGAAGATTGGACCGTTTTGCAAAACGTCCTGCGGCATGGAGCAGGTAAGAGGGGAGCCTGCGGGACTTGGTTCGACAGCAGGCTCTCCAGGGGAGATCTTAAGGGGGAAGCCTGAGTATGCTCTGCATTGGCACCATGGTCACTATGTCTGATGGACAGGATGCCCTGAAATGTTTCCCCCCCATTACTTGATCCCCCTACCTATCTATGTATGTTTGCTGGCTACCTGCTGCTCGCTGGTTGAAGATCTTTTAAAAAAAAAAAAAAAAAAACAGATCTGTCTCTAGGCTAAAGGGACTCCTTAGGGGCCTGTTTTAGCCTTACCTTGCCGGGATTCAAAATCTGCCGCCTGATGCGTCCTCCAAACCTGCATTCCTGGGCTCCAGAGTGCGTCTCCTCCTGGGCTCTCCTCCCCCGACAGTCGCGCGCATGCATATAGAAAATGTTTGCGCCGTTCGGGAGGGGGGGGCGGGAAGCGTGACTGCAGTGTAGAGTGGGCGTGCCTTCAATTGCTGTTATACACAGCAGGCGCGTTCTTAGCTCAGTTCAAAGCTGAGCTGGAGAGAGAGGACGTAGAGCTGGCAGCACAGTGACTCCCGGTGGCGAGAAGGGGTACTACATGCTGGAGTCAGCTCCAATACTTTTGGTTAAGCCAAAAATCCCCTTGGCAACAGGTTGAATGCTGGCAAACATGTTGGGGGTGGGGCGGTATGTTGTGAATAATATTATAAAGGAAAACATACTGAGCCCCACCGTTTTTGGGCATTAGTGATCCTATTGTCCCCTAAACCTTATTTTTTTGTACTCCTGGCTATAACAGTCTGTTGTTGTAAGCGGAGTCCCTCGGTTTTGTATTATGGCTTCCAAGGGTTCAGGATCAAAACACACACAAAAAAAAAAAGAAAAGGCAAAGACAAAGGGGTTCCTCCTCTGGTTCTGATGATATGCCAATACTTTCCCCACAGGTTATTCCTATAGGGGTCACCCTGGATAAGCCATTAAGGGGGTCTGGTGCTGAGGCTGGCCCAGGTCGGCCCAACCCTGTGTTATCACAGAGGAGATGCTAGCCATCACCCTAGGGGGGCTAGAGAAAAAAGTTAACAGCTATGATCGCTGGCTCTTTTTTTCTGGCAAGAAGCGGACTAGATCCCCATCGCCAAAAGGGACAGAACCTAGAGGAAGGATCTACCACTGAAGAATCGTTTTCAGCCTCCCAGACGGAGAGTCTGTGGGTCCAGTCTTTGACAGACATGGTCCGCTCGGCATTTAATTTGCCATTTCCAGAGCCTCAGGTTCCTGCGGTATCCTCTTTGGGTTCTTTTATAAGCGCCTTTAAGCAACGCAGCTTTTCTGGTCCATCCTCTGTTAGAGGAATTGGTTTTTCCAGGATTGGGACGACCGGACAGAATTTTTTTTGCCACCTAAAACTGACGAGAGGGTAGTCTTTATGCACGTCTGCCAGGAAATATTTGTGCTTGCAGGCACTCTTTCCCCTGACCAATTGCTCTTTAAAAGGGGCCCGGATGGCTCAGTCTGTAGAGCATCGGACTTTTGGTCTGAGGGTCCAGGGTTCAGGTCCCATTTCGGGCACTGCTTTTCAACTACCCGTGAGGTCCTTGAGGCCACATCTCCCGGAAAGCGCCCGATCTCGTCTGATCTCGGAGGCTAAGCAGGGTCGGGCCTGGTTAGTGCCTGGATGGGAGACCGCCTGGAAGGTTTTCTGTTATTTACCCTATGGAAAAGACATTTTTCTAAGAAAGGGGGCGCTCCCAACTGTGGACGCAGCCATCTCATGGGTGAATAAATCATTAACTGGCCTAAGGGGAAACATACAAATGTTTAAGGTCCCGGTCGATAAACGTTTAGAGACACTTTTTCCAGCATCCTTGGCTACAGCCAGCAGTGGCTGCAATTGGAGTTTTGTCAGGCGTTAAAGAACCAGACAAAACAGATGCTTAAGACATCCCTGCCCAATAGGCAGAGGAGTTATTGGATATTCCCAGAGCTCTGTGCTTTGCGGTAGAGGTTATAAAAAGACTCCATCCAGCAGGCGTCTCGTTGTCACTATTTTTAGTGCATATGAGAAGGCTCTTATGGTTGAAGAACTGGGCGGCCGAGCCCCATGTAAAAGACTGCTGGCAGGTTTGCCCTTCCATGGAAAGATCTGGATAAATACATTCAGGCTGTTTCAAGTGGCAAAAGTACCCTTTTACCAGTCAAAGGAAGTTCCTGCGTTTAAAAGGCAGCTCCCCCCTGTTCCGGGGCCCTCAAATTCCAGGCAGTACGGACCTCCTGCGCGATCAAACTTTTAACAATGGATCGCAAGGACAGGCCTCTGGGGATCGATCCCCGACAGAGAGGGTCCGATCATCTGTGGCCACAGGCTACAGATTAGAATTTCTAAAATTTCCTCCACAAGGAAGGCCTCAATGCGGGCGGCGTTGGATCATCTGCTTTACCAGGGCATAATGGTAGAGGTACCAGCCCAAGAACAGGGGCTAGGTTTCTATTCCAATCTGTTTGTCATACCAAGGCCCATCGGCGATGTCAGACCAATTTTGGACCTAAAAGGTTTAAATGCTTACCTAAGGGTTCGCTCTTTCCGGATAGAATCCGTTCGGTCAGCAGCCGCCACACTCCAGAAGGATCTGGCTTCTATAGACATAAAGTTTGGTTACCTTCATGTACCAATTCTTTCAGCCACATCAAATATTTTTGTTTTTACGCTTCGCAGTGATACAGCGTCACTTCCAATTCGTGGCGCCCCCCTTCGGGCTGGCTACGGCCCCCGGGTATTCACGAAGGTCCTAGCTCCAATTCTAGTCAGTCTAAACGATCCAAGGGATCTCGGTCCTAGCATACCTGGACGACCTCTTAATCATAGATCACTCGCTTCCTTGGAGGAATGCGTAGTAGCCCTCATGGTTCAGTACCTCGAGAGGTTCGGCTGGGTCCTAAACCGGGGAAAGATCAGCATTTCAACCTACAAAGCAGTTGGAATATCTCGGCATGAGATTAGACACAGAACAGAAGATGGGTGTTCCTGCCCTGGTAAAGGTCGAGGCTATCAAAAGATTGATTCAGTTGGTTCTAAGCAAAAGAGAACCAACTATTCGCCTATGTATGCGATTACTAGGCAAACTAATGGCCATGTTCGAGGCGATACCACACGCTTCCACACTCGTGTCCTACAGACAGCAATTCTAGCAGCTTGGTTCTGCCCAGTGGTCTGGAAGGCTGGAGCGCGGTCTTGAACGGGTTCACTCGCCAAGGAACTTGGGCAGAGGCGGAGAGGCAGCTGCCCATCAAGGTCTGGGAGATCAGAGCGGCTCAGCTAGCCCTCCTGGCATAGACATCCAGATTACAGGGGTCCTCGGTGAGAAGTCATTCAGACAATGCCACAGCGGTGGCATATATGTGAACCACCAAGGGGGAACCAAGAGTCAAGCCACTCAGAGTGAGAGGAGCTTGGTTTTTCGGTGGGCAGAGGTTTATGTACCCTGCATATCGGCGACATTCATTCCCGAGGTGGACAACCTGCAGGCGTACTTCCTAAGTCGCCAAACCCTGTCGCCAGGGGAGTGGTCTCTGCATCCACAAGTTTTTTCAGACAATCTGCCAAAAGTGGGGAGTGCCAGACGTGGAGGTCAGGGCATCAGGATTCAACAAGAAGCTAGACAGGTTCATGTCTCGAACGAGGGACCCTATGGCCTGCGGAACCGATGTGTTGGTTTGCCCTTGGCATCAATCATAACTTCTATATGCATTTCCCCCGCTGCAGTTACTATCCCGCCTGTGGCGCAGGATCATAGCACAGGCCGGTTATCCTGGTAGCCCCAGCTTGGTACCGGAGGGCATGGTACTCACTAGTCCTGAAATTGGCAGCGGGAGGCCCTTGGACTCTTCCTCTATGGCCAGACCTACTCTTACAAGGCCCGATCCTCCACCCTGCATTACGGCGTCTAAATTTGACGGCCTGGCGGCTGAATCCCTGATTCTCAGGGGTAGAGGTCTGTCTAGGCAGGTAATCCCTACCCTCATTAAGGCTAGAAAGCCGGCCTCCAGGGTAATTTTGTTACAAGGTTTGGAGGGCCTACGTAGGCTGGTGTGAGGCTAAGAGATGGGTTTCCCACAAGTATACCATTGATAGAGTATTAAGTTTTCTCCAGCTAGGAGTGGATAAAGGCCTGGCATTAAGCACGATCTAGGGACAGATTTCAGCCTTATCAGTGTTGGTTCAGAGGCCGCTGGCCGCCCACTCGCTGGTTAAGATCTTCGTACAGGGAGTCTTACGTGTTAATCCTCCGGTCAAATCACCACTTTGTCCATGGGACTTAAATCTTGTTCTGTCAACTCTACAGAAACAACCCCTTGAGCCGTTGGCTGAGGTACCTTTGGTTTTACTGACTAGAAAGTCGGTATTTCTGATCACCATAGTTTCGGCCAGGAGAGTATCGGAATTGGCAGCCTTATCTTGTAAGGAACCATATCTAATTTTACATAAGGATAGGGCGGGGTTCCGTCCGCATCCTTCCTTTCTACCAAAGGTTATATCCAGTTTCCACCTGAACCAGGATGTGGTACTTCCATCCTTCTTCCAAAACCCACCTCTAGAAAGGAGGGGTTGCTGCATACGTTGGATATTGTCAGGGCCATAAAGGCCTATCTTAAAGCTACAGAGAAGGTTCGGAAAACAGATGTGGTGTTCGTTTTACCGGAAGGGCCCAAGATGGGTCAGGCAGCTGCTTGATCCACCATCGCAAGATGGATTAAACAATTAATCGTTCAGGCCTGCGGTTTGAAGAGGTTGCCTCCTCCTTTGTCGGTAAAGGCCCATTCTACCAGGGCCATGGGCACCTCCTGGGCAGCACATCATCAGATCTCTATGGCTCGAATATGCAAGGCAGCAACGTGGTCGTCAGTCCACATGTTTACAAAATTTTATCAATTGGACGTAAGAAGGAATGCGGATACAGCCTTTGGGCAGTCAGTAGTACAGGCCGCGATTCAAGCTCCTCAGGATCTGAGGGGGCTCCCTTGACTTGATTTTAGATTTACATTTCTTGTTTAAGTTGGATTTACTAGTATTTGAGTATACCTCTAAATTAAATCCTTTTTTGGAAGATGTCTCCCTCCCCTCATTAAAGCATTGCTTTCGGACATCCCATATAGTAATGAATATGCTGCTCTGTGTCCCGTGATGTACGAGAAAGAAAAAGAGATTTTTTAATACAGCTTACCTGTAAAATCTTTTTCTTGGAGTACATCACGGGACACAGAGCTCCCACCCCTCTTTTGGGGAACATTTTTGGGAGGCATACTGCTTGCTACAAAACTGAGGTACTTCCTCTATGGGAGGGGGTTATATAGGGAGGGGACTTCCTGTTTGAGATTGCCAGTGTCCACACCTGAAGGTACTCCATATAACCCATATAGTAATGAATATGCTGCTCTGTGTCCCGTGATGTACTCCAAGAAAAAGATTTTACAGGTAAGCTGTATTAAAAAATCTCTTTTTTTTAAAACAGAACATGGATTATACGTTTTTTTTTTGTTAAAAATAACAAACATGTTATACTTACCTGCTCTGTGCAGTGGTTTTGCACATAGCAGCCCAGACCCTCCTCTTTTCAGGTGCCTCTTCTGTGCTCCTGGCACACAGAAGGCTTTTTATCTTAATACTTTCTATGCCTTTTCAACCACTTTAACTATAGTTCTTTTATACTTGTTTCCCATTAACCACTTAAGGACCGCCTCCTGCACATATACTTCGGCAGAATGGCACGGCTGGGCACAAGCACGTACCTGTATGTCCTCTTTAAGTGCCCAGCCGTGACCCGGTCCAAAGCTCCTAGCTGAAGAACGAGGAGAGCTGTGTGTAAACACAGCTTCCCCGTTCTTCACGGTGGCGCTGTCATTGTGTTTCCCTATATCAGGGAACACATGATCAATCAATGACGTCACATGTCCCGCCCCCTACAGTTAGAAACACATATGAGGTCACACTTAACCCCTTCAGCGCACCCTAGTGGTTAACTCCCAAACTGCAATTGTCAATGCATTTATATAGCATTTTTTTGCTGTAAAAAGGACAATTGTCCCTAAAATGTGTCAAAATTGTCCGATGTGTCAGCCACAATGTCGCGGTCACGAAAAAAAACGCTGATCACCACCATTAGTAGTAAAAAAAAATAAAAAAAAATAAAAATGCAATAAAACTATCCCCTATTTTGTAAACACTATAAATTGTGCGCAAACCAATCGATAAACGCTTATTGCATTTTTTTTTACCAAAAATAGGTTAGAAGAATACATATCGGCCTAAACTGAGGGAAAAAATAGTTTTTTTATATATTTTTGGGGGATATTTATTATAGCAAAAAGGAAAAAATATAGATTTTTTAAAAAATTGTCACTCTATTTTTGTTTATAGCGCAAAAAATAAAAACCGCGGAGGTGATCAAATACCACCAAAAGAAAGCTCTATTTGTGGGGAAAAAAAGGACGCCAATTTTGTTTGGGAGCCACGTCGCACAACCGCACAATTGTCAGTTAAAGCGACGCAGTCCTGAATCGCAAAAACTGGGCAGGTCCTTTACCTGCATTTTGGTCCGGGTCTTAAAGTGGAGGTTCACCTAAAAATAAACTTTTAACATTGCATTTATGACATTAATGACAATTAGAATTGGCCGTTTAAAAAAAAAAAAAATACATCCGTACATACCTATTCCTATATGCATTCTCACCGCCGCTTCCGGGTATGTTCATCGAGGCTGGGCGTGCCTAATTGATTGACAGGCATCCGACCGACGCATACAGCGCATCACGAACGCCGGTGCAGCTCTATATGGCGCCTGCGCACCGACGTTCGGCATCTCATTACGCGCTATGCGTCGGTCGGATGCCTGTCAATCAATTAGGCACGCCCAACCCCAAACATCATACCCGGAAGCGGCGATGAGAATACATATAGAAATCTGTATGTACGGACATATTTTTTTTTTTAAAACGGCCGATTCTAATTGTCATTAATGTCATAAATGCAATGTTAAAAGTTTATTTTTAGGTGAACCTCCACTTTAAGTGGTTAAAATGCACTGGCTAATAGCCTTATTAAATATGTTCCTAAAGCACTCCCATTTTTTCTCAGTGATCAAGGTTTCTAGAATTTGATCTCATTTAATATCTTATAGTATAGAGCGCAGCTAGAGAGGTTGGCTATTTTAAAATGTTGTGTTCTTTCACTACCCTCATGCCTCTTTTTACAATGGATTACGTTGAATGTAATTATCCAGTGATTACTGTGCCCTAAGTTGTCCACATCTGCGATCAGCATTGTTTTATTTGTAATGATCAGGTCTAGCAATGCATTACTTCTGTTTGGGGCATCCATGAAGTTGTCCTTCAAGACATTTAAGAAATAGCAAGCCTTAAATGAGAGAGCAATTCCTATTCCCATTGTGATAAAAATTGCCCTGCCTTGCCACCATTTCTAACTGTGACAGGTCAGAGTCCTCATCTTTCAAGTTCAAGCACATCCACTTTAACTGATAAATATTAAGCAATATTGTTTACACAACCTTTACAGGCTTTTAATCATAGATGTCATTTATTCGCTTCACCCCGCAGCTTCTCCATTCTGGTCCCTTCTGTGAAGTGGCGGGACAATACTGAAAAACATATGTGTGGGAGACAGCTTTTTGTTCAGCCCACCGATGACATGAAAGTAAAAATCTTGCACATGTGCACCACTGTGTAAGCAGGGGATAAAGTGTTACATATTTTGTTGCTGTGATGCCCTCCCTCTTGTAGGTGCAGACAGTTACCTCTGCTCTTCTGTTCCAAAGCCATAAATACAGAGGGAGGAGTTAGAGAGATCTGAGGTACCTGAGGAGGTCCTAATGGTGGGGTGGTCTGTGTGGTGCTAGATGAACCCCTCTGGCCAGCTGGACTACTATAATAGTGTCTCAGTGACTTGAACCATTGAGTAGCAAGACTGTGTGAGTGTACAGCAGTGGCTGCTATACTGTCACCATGGGTGTACAAGGACATAAAGAGCTGGTAGGAGGAGTGTTTTGCATTACTTATCCTAAATTGTCTCCATCGGAGCTGGGACATGGTGGTTAGCTGGCAGGAGGAGTAAGAATGATATTTCCTACCGTTATAGAACCCCGATAAGTAATGATTACCTCTAGTCATAAGGGGACGCTAACCCACATGCTAACAACCTGTATATTTGGACCTGTCATCTGACTATGCTGAAATTACTTCTTTAGCTCACAAGATTTGTAAGTTGAGAATGAGATCTGACTCTAGCGGTGAACAAATTGATATTTTCAAGATGCTGCAGAAACAGAGCAGACATTGCCGGCACCTGGGTTCAATACCAGGTGGATGATTCACTGGGAAAAGCTAAATTCATATAAGCGTGGTTCAATCTTTTCATGAGAGAAGTACTTAGGCTGCCATTTCTAAACTTCATACTGTTGTAGTATATGTAGTAATATGTTGGGTGTTACTTATATAATATAAATATAAATATTATATATATATTATATTATGTGAGTCCAAGATTGACCAGGCGAAACCTTAGTAACCACATTAGTTTCACATCAAAAGAGAAAGGACAAAGAGAAGGATATAGGAATTCCTTTTTGCACATCAGACCTGTAATTCACGTTAAGAGACGCTTGTCTGTTGTCAAGTAGCCAACTGGACAGGATGAGCTCTTGCTTACACATCAAACAGATACTTGTCCATTATCAAATGGACAAAGAGGAGGATATCGGAAGTCATTTTTCACATCAGACCTGTAATTCACATTAAGAGACGCTTGTCTATTGTCAAATAGCCAACTGGACAGGATGAGCTCTTGCTTACATATCAAACCATTTCTTAGGCCACAGGTAATCTAATTACTTATTAAAGAGAGCTAATTGGTATGCAAGGATGTATGCTAGTTGGCTCCCTAATACTAATTGTTGACTCCTGCTGGGAGTGACATCTACCTGACGATCTGCAAGACAAGACGCTGGGTCATGTCTTTCAGATCAAAGACGGCCAATCAAATTGTCAGCTATTCAGTGAAAAGGATATTTATTCTGTTAGTCAGCTTTGACATTCAGTTCATCTTGTCAGAGAGAAGGTACTCCTTTTTTCTCTCTGTAGGAGTATGGGGGCGCAGGTAGAAATCTGAATTACTCTGTTGGACCTTTTTTGTATCATCTGTGGATTCTTTGGACTTTATTCTGTATTGAAGTCGTTGAATTAAAATTGCGTTCTCTGGAGGACCTGGTGTTTTGCTGCGAGAACAATCTACTAACATCATACTAGACACTATACGATAAACAATACACGCTAAAAGATCTGAAGACTACACATACTTTTTGAGTCGCTGACCCATAACAATAAGGCAGGCAGAGAATCAAAGTAAAATCAATACTAGCATTTTCAGAAGTAGCTCATTAGTGACAGGCTGATAGCCCCTGTATTTCTGTCATGACAGGTTCTCTTAAGGATGTTAAACTGTGCAAATGTGTATAATTGTATAATCTCCTTTATATTAAGGATGAGCCAACAGTTCGGTCCTGCCACAAAAATCGTTGTTCTAGCAGAACACATTATAAAGCTGGGCTGGGTAAACTTGACTATATTCACCTTACCAGCCATAGAATCAGCTTATCTTTTTTTTAATTACACCAGAAAAATGGAATCTGTAATTTGTATTCTAAAGGCAAAAGGCTTTTCTTTTGGGTACTGAGTGATAATTAACTCACCATGTTAATACACAGTTGCAGACCCCTTTAACTCACCATGATTTTCTTTTTTCCTGGACAGGAAGAGAAGGCAAGTTTTTCTGCTTCCCACCTTCAGTGGCTTAAAGAGGTTGTACCTGAAAAAGCAGATGTAGCAGGGCAAGTTATCTACAGCCAGGTGAGAGACCCCCCCCCCCCCCCCATTGTTTGGTTGAACTGGTTTGCTGGCAGCCAGGCTTTAGCATAATTGCATGCAGCTTCTCAACAATTGCTACCAAATGACACCAGAGTACTCCAATTCCAGTAGGGTGGCCCTTTGTCCTTGATCCCTCCAGCTGTTTACTGGAGTTATCAGAGCTACCCTGAATTTTACTAAGAGGGATACTATATATATGAGGATAATCACAAGTAGCTGTTTGTGTTGTGAACTGTTTTTTCTGAAGTAGTGATTCTAGTCTTTGTTGTTATAGAGTCCCATAGGGACTATGCTATGCAGCCATATGTTAAGCCACAGATATGCTGCAATTATGAGTCCGTGTTTGTGCAGCTTTCATAATCTGTGTTGTACAGTTCTGCAGTGTTTGCATGCTCTTTGCCATTCTGAACCCATTTTGCATTACTGATTCATTCATTCAAAATTCCACAAGATTAAAAATTGTACGTAAGTGGATAGTCCCTTTGAATGTCAATTATATGTGTAGCACCCTCTAGTGTGCTACTAGATTAGTGCAGGTACATTTGTCTAAGGCCGCGTACACATGGAGGGACATGTTCGCTGAAACTGTCCGACGGACCGTTTCCAGCGGACATGTCTCCTCCGGATTTTCATCCGACGGCGTGTACACACCATCGGATCAAAATCCCTGCCGGCAGACAGCGCGGTGACGTGGCGGTGACGTTGACGCCGCCACGTCACCGCACCAAGAATTAAAAAACTTCCACGCATGCGTCGCATCCATTCGATGCTTGTGCGGGCAGATATGTCCGCTGGTTAGTGTACTAACCAGCGGACATATCCGACGGACATGTCTCCGGCGGACAAATTTTAAAGCATGCTTTAAAATCTGTCCGCTGGTCAGACATGTCCGCTAGCCCATACACACGATCGGATTTGTCTGCTGAAACGGTCCGTCGGACCAGTTTCAGCGGCCAAATTCGATCGTGTGTACGTGACCTTAGGTCAGGGTTTACTGCATGTCAGGCTGGATGACTCACATATGCAGGTCTCTGGTACCCACCCTCCCCCCAGGAGCTGGAAGTTTAATGGGAGGAGGCCTGGACAGCTGATCTGCAAACTTGATGGAACTTGGCCAATACCCAGGCAGAGGGCCTGTTAGGGTGGCTGAGTTAGCCCTTAAATATGGGAGAGCCATGCCAGCAAGGGAGTTGGTGGAAGATTGAGTGCTGAGGAGACTGTCGGTGGCCTAAGGACCTAGGGATTCACAAGGGGACATGTATCAAGCCTTTCAGGAGGACAGCGTTGTACTTAACCCTTCCTATCCCATGCCCTCTGAAAGATCTTCAGAGAAGCCAGGTGGGCTGGTAGTTGCTGTAGGCAGTAGAGCTGGGAGTAGTTTCTATGGTAAAGTTGGAGATACTCCTGTATGAAGCAGCTTTTAACACAATGTGCTATTGAGATTTCCTAGTCCTTAAAGGGCTTTTGCATTTTGATCATCAGCATCCAGGAAGGAGGACAGTCCAGGATCCTGTACATAGGGAGGAAGTTGTCCATGTTTATTGTTGCAGTCAAGCTAAGCATCCTGTGATTCCTATTCCCCATCCAAGTTATTACCCCCAATAAAACAACAAAAACCAAGTGGGAAATGCTTGCCGCCTGGTTGTGCAGGAGTGGGTAAACCAGTTTACAGCATCCCTTATGGGGACAATGCTACAAATGTAATTCAAAATATGTTTTTTAAGTATTAGCTAGTCATACTGCCTCTTAGAAGAATTCTAATTAAATAATATGGCATCCTAACCTAGTTTTTTTTTAAACTTATGCAGTAACCTGAATGTTATTTTTCCCAAAGCGTTTTCAAATTACATGAGCACAGTCATTGTTTATTATAAAATGGTTGCTTAATCACATAACAAAACAAGAAGTGGCTTCATTTTTTCCAACCATTCTGTGCTCCTAATCCATAAATAACTTATTTGTAATCCTGTTCTTTGTTTTCAACTGCAAATTGTTACAGACTGAGTAAGCAATACATGGAAAATATAATATTTTGGCATTTGAGAAAAAGAACATACATCATATTCAAATTCATACAGGTCTTCTCTTAGTCCATGGAGGATATATTTCTTCCACAAATTATGACAGTAAGAAAAAAAAAAAATATATATATATATATATATTAAAATCTATTAACTACTTGCATTTTACTTTTTTTTAATGATATGCTCTGTGTTTTTTATTATTATTTTTTTTTAATAGCATGTGCCAGGGTTGTTTTACTATTGCAGACCTAATTTATAGGGAACCCTGCAGTAAAAATGAGAGGTCTGCTCAATATACCAAGGTCTGTCTCTCAGCAGCATTAGTAAATTTAAAGTTAAAAAAAAAAACTCCTGTGGTTCACTACTCAGATTGAGTTGTGGACTGGCTTGCCATTAGTTGGCGACTGCCAAATAAATAACATACTGCTAATATGAAGGACCTTACACAAAGAAAGCCCATACCCACATATAGGCTGAGCCAATGTTTCAAAAGCCATTAAACTAACAGGTTTGCTATATGGTATTTATTTTTATGTTATATATTTCTCATTGACATTTTTATTCTGTACCTACACTGCATTTACATCTACTCCTGAAGAAGCGAGCAGCGACTCGTGAAACAGGCTGCTCGGTAAGTTGAGGTGGGAATTTTCTTTGGTTTTATATGACATGCGTTGCCATTCCATGTGCTCCTTGCAGCAAAGGCCAGTTATAGGTGGAGGCAGTGGCTATTTGTTTAGACTGTTTGCATACTGGTGAGGTAATGCACTGGACACCTTTGCTGCCATTGTGCTATATGCTGGGTGTCTACTGCACCCTGTGCCTTTAAGGAGGAGTGGGCTTCCTCCAGGCTCTCATGCCCTCATGCCCTCTGCCTACCTATCCATTATAATGCATGTGCTTCTACTATGGAGGCTCTCAAAATTTAGAGTTAGATAATACTGGGGTGCTTTGAAGTGGCTCTGCAGCTTATGCATGTATTTGCAAATGTGTGCAAACAAAACCCCTGTTTTTAATGCATACTGTTAGACAGGACAATTTGGTTGGGTGCAGGCTGGTCTGTAAGTTGAGCTGGGAATTTTATTTGGTTTTGGTCATCTCCTAATCTAGGAAAAGGGGCCTAAAGCAACTGTAAGATTGGGACTTTTAATTGAGGCAACAGCTAGCATGCCTCCATCCCCAGTAGGTTGAATGGAAAGACTATGGGTGGGATTTTAAATGAAGCACATTACTGAAATGCGAACCAAATTAAAAGTAAAAACATTTATTAATGCAAACAAAGGAGGCATATCATATACAAAATAAGATGGTATAATGGTAAGAAGTATAAACCATCTAGAAATTATATAATAGTACAAAATTAGTCCAACAAAACATACATGGTAATGCATAATAGTAATAGGTCTAAGTACATAATTCTAAAGGGTAAAGGATTGTACATGATGGTCTAAGATAAGTAACCATAATAAAACATCTGGTATATGAAGTCCGGCTTTGAAGTGGTAGCATATAAGAAATAATAAATATTAATAAATTGGTTCGTAAAAGTACAATGTTGGAGAGTAGGTATTGGACATACACACTGTGACATATCATCATATAACGGCTCTACGCATTTCGTGTTCACTTTAACACTCATCAGGAGCAGGTACGCAGTGTACGGGTATCTATAATAGAAATAGATATTTCGTAATAAGGTAATAGACATAAGAAAAATAGAAAAGAGGGGGAGCAGTTAAGTCCCAATCACTCTTACCTAGTTTGGTAAAATGGGTAGGATCGTAAGATGGTACTGTAAAAAGGGGGGGCAGCTACAGATAACAGCAATAATAACTCGTAGTGGCTGTGAACATCGGATAGTGGGTGTCCACGATAATAGAAGTAATGTAGTGTATGGTACAACCCAGAGATATCTGTGGGGGTAAATGAATAAATAAGTAACAGTGAAAGGTTATCTAGCTTGAGTAAAGGGAGTTAAGTATAAGAAAATAATATGGTAACCATGTGAATAGAAACATGCAGCAGCATGTTAAAGGAAACCATGAGTGAATTAATGTAAGGGTGCAGATAAAGACTGCACCGTAATGCCTACCCAGCCAGGGTGAATTAACAGGTAAAGCCATGTGATGTGGGGTCGCCGTGGAAGTGAACCAGCTCAAAATAGTAGCCCAGTGTAAGCAAGTATATATAGCGGACGTGAACCAATGGTGACCAAAAACGTCACGCAGCACAATAGGAGGAGGGGCCCGTGTCACCGCCCAGGCAATAGCGTGCCTGGCGTGTGGTGCGCATCCCTCCTCGTGGTAGCAGCAGATGGAAACCCCATGTCCGCGAAGCGGCGTCACAAATGACGTCACCTGCCGGGCATGGCTTGACACGCAGCAAGAGCCCGACCAGCCCTCCCAAAAGGGGAGGAGAGGGGGAGCTCCCAGGAGCACGTCACAGCTCCCGGAGATAATAAGAAAACTAACCCCCAACTGCCAGAGCTGATCTATAAAGGAGAAAAAGAAAAATCATAGATAAAATGATGAGACCATATGGCAAAATCTAGGCCTGCTATTAGTGGTCTAAATGTTCCTGACTGGTATGTGATTTAACATTACATATCTGTCAGACTGAGATTAGTAAACTATATTAACCTATAAATGAGCTGTTTACAGTACAGTTAAGTTTAATATGATTTCAACAATTACGTTTATGCTTGTGCTAAGTTAATAACTAGTGTTGAGCAGAATATGCCATATTCGATTTCGCGATATATCTCGAATATATAGTCGAATATTCGAGATATATTCGCTAAATACAAATATTCGTGATATTTTTTGGAAATGAAATGATTGCGAATTTTCGCTATTGCGAATGCGAATTGCGAATGCGAAATTTCGAGAAATGCGGAATGGAGCACTCTGATTGGCTCAGAATATTCGTGATATTTTATAATACAAAATAATTGCGAATATTCGAGATATGCGGAATGGAGCACTCTGATTGGCTCAGAATATTCGTGATATATTACAATACAAAATAATTGCGAATATTCGAGAAATGCGGAAGGAGCACTCTGATTGGCTCAGAATATTCGTGATATTTTATAATACAAAATAATTGCGAATATTCGAGAAATGCGGAATGGAGCACTCTGATTGGCTCAGAATATTTGTGATATATTACAATACAAAATAATTGCGAATATTCGAGAAATGCGGAATGGAGCACTCTGATTGGCTCAGAATATTCGTGATATATTACAATACAAAATAATTGCGAATATTCGGCAAATGCGGAAGGAGCACTCTGATTGGCTCAGAATATTCGTGATATATTACAATACAAAATAATTGCGAATATTCGGCAAATGCGGAAGGAGCACTCTGATTGGCTCAGAATATTCTTGATATATTACAATACAAAATAATTGCGAATATTCGAGAAA
This sequence comes from Rana kukunoris, assembly GCA_029574335.1. NCBI lineage: Eukaryota > Metazoa > Chordata > Amphibia > Anura > Ranidae > Rana > Rana kukunoris. Next base: position 522,009,022 of record CM056049.1, read on the forward strand.
TGCGGAATGGAGCACTCTGATTGGCTCAGAATATTCTTGATATTTTATCGTAATTTCGCAAAAATGCGAATGAGAAATTTATTGCGGAATTTCGACAGTAACACTCTGAAATCAAATATATGTGTTATTTTAGCTAAAAACAATATTGCGAATTTCTCGAAAATAATCGCGCGATATCGCTATTGCCGAATAATCGCATTGCGATTTATCGGCAATATAAATTGATCGCTGCAGCTACTCGGCCCAAGGTCTCTAATCATACCAGCAATGCTTTTAGACGTCGATGGGGATCTCTAGGATGTGATCTGTTCTAAAAAAAAAAATGAAAAAATACGAATATTCGAAATAGCGAATATTCACCGCGAAATTCGGAATATATCGCGAATACTCGAATATGCCATATTCGAGCCGAATATTCGCAATACGAATATTCGTGAGCAACACTATTAATAACAAGTGTTTTTATGATTGTATAAGGGACTACCAATCAGTTAATGGCCAAACATGACTATGCTATAACGTAGAAAGAACAAATTGGTTATACTTCATCTCATGGACAATGTATGCATTTCAATTATATGTTTGTCTCCATCAAGTCATGATTTCACTCTGTGTAATATTATATTGATTGTTTTATTGGAAATATTGATACAGTTAGAAAAGCTGGCTGTGAGAAAGTGTCTGCTGAACTATAAAAAAAACACTTTAACAACTCTCAGTACATTCCTCATACCGTTTGATTGATTAAAGTATTCCTGTAAACATAATCCTCAGGAACCCAAAAAAGATTATTGAATTTGCAGCTTGAGAGCTCAAAATTTTACAGCAAAATGGTTTTCAGGCCCTTTAGCACTGGAAATAGCCTCTGCTAACTGCCTTCCATTTATTCAAGTGTGACTTTTCACACTGGAGCAGTAAGCTTGCAGGGTGTTCCGAAAAGTCTTTTGGGCAGTTTGGGAGTGATGTATTTAACGCTCCCAAAATGCCCTGCCCATTGGAATGATTGGCCAAAACGTGCTTCTTAAACAGCACTAAAGTGCCACTAAAATGAGCAGTGCTTTAGCGCTAACACGATCGTGGCTTCAGTGTGAAAGAGTCTTATGCCGCGTACACACGGTCGTTTTTTGCGATGAAAAAAAACGTTGTTTTTTAAAACGTCATTTAAATTGATCGTGTGTGGGCAAAACGTTTTTTGTCTTCAAAAAAACAACCAAAAAAAAATTCCAACATGCTTGAATTTTTTGTGTCGTTTTTCAAAACGTCGTTTTTTGTTTCACAAAAAGTCACCGTGTGTAGCAAAAACATTGTTTAAAACAACGTTTTTCAACCCGCACATGCCCAGAAGCTAGTTATGAAGCGAGCTTCAATGGAAAAGAGTGGTGAACGTAACCTCGCTTTTTGTGAAAAAAATGATGGTGTGTATGCAACATCGTCTTTGAAAAGTGACTATTCAAAAACGTCGTTTTTTTCTTCACAGAAAACGTCGTTTTTTTTCATCACAAATTAGGAGTCATTCATGAGAGCCAGTGAATTTGACAGAATCAGACATACATGAAAATAAAATGACTGTGCTAAAACCATATTTTAAAATCATTAAGCTGGTTCTCTAATTGCTCTAAGCAAACATGAAAGAATTCCTGCCACTTTGAAGAATGCTACCATATTTTAAATTCTGTTCCTCTTACATTGTGTGGCTCAGACACTTTCTAAAGGTCAGAATGTTTACAGCAGATACTGTATGTTTCCAATAAACACATGGTGCCAGCTATTGTTTGGTTATGTAAAGGGTTAGAGCAGAACTAAACCCATCAATTTAATTGTTTTCCCAAAACAGTTATATTTAAGACATGCCGTGAAAGTTAACTGTCAAAGTTGCTTGTGCTCTCAACCAAACTGTCAAATTAGTAAAATGTGTTCACTTTAAAAAGTGAATTTCAAGCTGTGCTGACTTCTATCATCCAATCACAGGCACGCAGTAATCAGGATAAGAAGCAGGATATTATTTGCACATTATTTTCTCCACATTCAGTTAACTAAAAATTACGGTGCATATTGAAAATTCACTTTTTAAAATGAGCAGGCACATTAGGTCAGAGGTTTGCTGTGCATGATCATATAACAGTCAAAGAATATAAAGCTATTTTAGGTAATCGGATGTAGCAAACACTGTTCTAATTTCCAGGATGAGAATGTCTCACTGCGCTCTAATAAACAAATGCAAGAATAGATGAAGTTAAAAATGTTTCCTGACTCAGTCACCAAATCTAAACATCATCAACCTTTATAGGAAACTGTGGAGAGCACAGCCCAAAGAATTTTTCCATTACCTTCATCTGTTAAAGGCTTTTCCTTTAACAAAAAATAATTGTAATGTTACTCAAGGACTCACGTCACAGATTTATCAGAGCAAATGAAATACCTGTTCCTTACTAGGTTCTTAATATTAATAATTTTTTGAGTGCCAAAAAACAAATTCAAACTTTCCTCTATGTGTCTTTAAAGATATCTGGAACTAATGTATTTTGATTTTCTTTTTTGGACAAAATAGCCCTAAAATTGGCCTAAGCATTCAGCAATTACACATGCAAATTTGAAAACATAAATGCATTTGATAGAAATCTTGGGATTCAAAAATATAGAACATTCAATAAAAGTAATATTTTTTAACCAGTAATGGAATATCAAAAACCACAGGGGTATTGTATACCTTATAGTACATATAGTACATTTACAAAGTGACTTATCGAATAAGCAAGTGTGATCAAGTATGATCATAAACAGATTATGGTGTTCAAGTGGATGATGCTGCATGACACAGAGAAACCTAAAGTGAAAAAAGTCACAGAACCCATCCATATATGCAAAGGATTCTATACTGTACATTGAAAACAGGAAATACTGTATATTATAATTAGACCAGCTGATAATATTAGAAAGGGTATTGAGAGCTAGGAGCTAGAGATGAAAAGACTGCTGTCAGAAGAATCTATTAGATAATGCAAATAAATCTTAAACTAATTTACAAAAACATGTTAGGATTGAATTATAACATTTTAAACAAAAAAGAAAGAAAAATTTATACTGTCTTCTTCATGCAAGAATCCAATTATATATCATTTGCCCCAAATCTATACCAATAAAAAGAACCCCCCAGGAAGACTCATTGTTAATGGTATTGATTTCACATGTTCTAGATTGTGCCAGTATGTTGACAATTTTTTAGAACGTCTGATTTTATTAACAGAAGTTTTTCTGAAAGACACCAAGCATTTATTGTGTATTTTACAAGATATTTAATATTTTGGAAACAGCGGATGTGAATGCACTTTATACCATTATAGACCACCATATGGGACTAGAATTAATATTATTTTCGTATGACAAACAATTTCATAAAGAAGTTATGAGTTTGGCAATGGCATAGCAAACATCGTCATGGCCAGATAAGAACCAGACTGTGTATTTCAAAAGTGACCAAAGCCAAAATATGCTAAAAAAAGAGATTAATTGGTGACATCTTCATATTTTGAAAGACGAAAAGGCTTCTTTAGAATTTTTTTCCTGGGCTTAGTGAGAAAAATATAAATATTGTTTGTCTTGGTATTACCATAAAACAGGTATTAATTTCACAAACCTTATTTTTGTAGAAAATTACAAGATGTTGCCTATAGCCTGCCATACATTGATTGCAATTAGGTTGGTTCAGCAGGGACTAGATGGACTTCAATTCATGTATAAGGACAGTGTGTGTACAGAATTCAAATTTTTTATTTTTTGATGGAAAGGGTTTGTTTGAGGGGTTATATGCTTAAAATCATGTCAGATATAACAAAAAAACAGAAGAAATGTTGTATCCAGCACTGAAAGAGATTATATTATCAAAGATTTTTTTTGGTGCAACACTGAGAGTGATATACTACTTGTAATCTCTGCATAGCCAGCAGTAGTATGTTGGACCACCAGATCCCTAGCTAAAATATGTATATAATATAAATCTAGATTTAAAAAATGTATCTAAACATTTTACATTATATAATAATAATGACCCCTAAGGTTTACAACTTTGGGAACTAGAAAGGTTATATAGACAATGACGTTTCCTTTAAAGCGGATGGCCCATTAAAAAACAATATTAAAAGCCAGCAGCTACAAATACTGCAGCTGCAGACTTTTAATATTAGGACACTTACCTGTCCTGAAGTCCAGCGGCGTTCGCTCGTCTCTCTGCTGCTCCCCCCTCCATCCACGGTGAGGGAACCAGGAAGTGAAGCGCTCTGGCTTCACTGCCCGGTTCCCTACGGCGCATGCGCGAGTCGCGCTGCGCCCTCCGATTGGCTCCCGCTGTGTGCTGGAAGCCGAGAGTTCCCAGCACACAACGGGGGGGGGGGGGAGACGGGAAGCATGGAAATACCGTCTTTTGCCCGACTCTGTTGTGACCGGAAATGGGTGCAAATACCTGTCTTTAGACAGGTATCTGCACCCCCCTGAAATATGTCAAATGTGACACCGGAGGGGGGGAGGGTTCCGATCAGCGCGACTCCACTTTAGGGTGGAAATCCGCGTTAAATATAAGAGTGTAGGTAGCTAAAGTAATGGTAAGTTTCAGTACAACATTGTAATATGATTTGATATTGTTATTTATGCTTTGTATATAAATTTAGAGTGGCAGAGTTCCCCTTTTAATATAGGAGTTTGGTTTTAATATTACGGGGTGTTACCTACACTCCATCATATTTGGTTGTGGTTGGGAGTTCTTAATATTTAAATGCATTGGGTAAACAGTGTTATTCCTTATGTATGTTGTTGTAGTAAATGCTGTAATGTATGAACTGAAAGAGGGAAACATGTGATGAGGTATTGTAGGAAGGTGAAAAAATATCGGCCAGTGTAGCCTAATTGATAAATATGATGGTGTTAAATAGTCAACAGAGTGGAAACTGAAATAGCAGGGTGTATTAGGGGGTGTCACCCAGTTAACTAGCTGAAAAAGTCAATTGATGCAATGCATAAGTAAGAATCTAGGTGCCATCATCACATGAGGTAGGAACTTACACATACAGTATGCAGCAGCATTCCTAGCTTAGCAGCCATTGATTATTACTGCTTATGCTGTAATTTGGTATGTGCAGTTGGAGTAAATGTATTACCTTACGAAAAGCACTATGGGATATCTGCATTTTTTCTGAGCTGTGCAATATTCAGTACTGCAACTGTCAGCTCCTGGCTACCATTGTACCCTGGCTGGCCAAAGACACCATGCTGCCTGGGTCAAAGAATAAGAATGCTGCCACCACACCACAAAAAATAAATAAAAACGGCCCATCAAAAGGCCCATAAATCCATTATTTTATATCATGACAATTTAAACTAAAATAAAATGTATCAGGAAATCAGATTTACATGCAACAGTGGTGGTTCAGTCAGGGGCAGCTGTGGTGGTGTTGGCAGGGTTCAGTCAGAGGCAGTGGTGGTGGGGGTTCAGACAGAGGTGACAATGGTGGGGAGTTCAGTCAGAGACAGCGGTGGTGGGGGGTGGTTAAGACAGAGGCAGCAGTGGAGGGGGTTTAGACAGAGGCAGCAGTGTTGTGGTGTTCAGACAGAGGCAGTGGTGGTGGGGGGTGTTTAGACAGAGGCAGTGGTGGTGGGGGGTGTTTAGACAGAGGCAGCGGTGTCGGGGGTGTTCAGACAGAGGCAGCAATGGTGGGGGGTTCCGACAGAGGCAGCAATGGTGGGGGGTTCCGACAGAGGCAGCAATGGTGGGGGGTTCCGACAGAGGCAGCAATGGTGGGGGGTTCCGACAGAGGCAGCAATGGTGGGGGGTTCCGACAGAGGCAGCAATGGTGGGGGGTTCCGACAGAGGCAGCAATGGTGGTGGGGTTCATATAGAGGCAACGGTGGTGGTGGGGTTCATATAGAGGCAGCAGTGGTGGTGGGGTTCATATAGAGGCAGCAGTGGTGGTGGGGTTCATATAGAGGCAGCAGTGGTGGTGGGGTTCAGATAGAGGCAGCAGTGGTGGGGGGTTCAAATAGAGGCAGCAGTGGTGGGGGGTTCAGATAGAGGCAGCAGTGGTGGGGGGTTCAGATAGAGGCAGCAGTGGTGGGGGGGGGGGTTCAGACAGAGCTAGCAGTGTTGGGGGGTTCAGACAGAGCTAGCAGTGTTGGGGTGTTCAGACAGAGCTAGCAGTGTTGGGGTGTTCAGACAGAGGCAGCGGTGTTGGGGGGTTTAGACAGAGGCAGGTGTGGTCTGGGGTTCAGACAGAGGCAGTGGTGGGGATGGGATCAGTGGCACTGGCACTGGCACTTACTTGCTTTCAGTGTCATGCTGTTGGCCATGAGCTAACTTTCTCCTGCAGTTTCCGCCACCTAAGTGCATGGACAAACAACCAATTATTGACCGGTGTCGGTCCGATCTGTAATCACGGTATTGCAGAGGCAAAAAAGGAAAGTGGGCTGCACCACAATGATGTAGTGCATAAAACAATGTTTATGAAAATATGGTACTTAAAGAGATCCAAGGTCGGTAGGGTGGGGGAGGGTTTTTGGGGGGAGGGAGGTATTAATTTTAGATTGTTTGCATTTTGCATTAGTAGGGCCAGTAGTGGCAGTCCGGCTCCGCCTGAATTTGTTTTGTATGAATTGTCTAAATAAATAAATAAATAATCGAATGAAAAAAAAACAAAAACAATGGGCCAGATTCAGGAACGAGTTACGCCGGCGTATCTCCAGATACGCCGTCGTAACTCTGAGTGAGCGGCGTCGCATCTATGCGCCTGATTCTTAGAATCAGTTACGCATAGATTTGTCTTAGATCAAACCGGCGTAAGTCTCTTACGCCGTCGTATCTTAGTTGCATATTTACGCTGGCCGCTAGGTGGCGTTTCCGTCGATTTCCGCGTTGAATATGCAAATTAGCTAGATACGCCGATTCACATACGTACTTGCGGCCGGTCGTATTTTTTTACATCGTTTGCGTAAGCGTAAGTCCGGTGTAAAGTTACCCCTGCTATATGAGGCGTACGTAATGTTAAGTATGGACGTCGGGCCGGCGTAGAATTTTCCGTTGTTTACGTAAAACGTTCGTGAATAGAGCTTTGCATAAGTTACGTTCACGTCGAAACCAATGAGTATTCGCAGCGCAATTTTGAGCATGCGCACTTGGATACGTCCACGGCCGGCGCATGCGCAGTTCGTTTGGCGCGTCATTTACGTGGGGTCACGGTTGATTTCAATACAACACACCCCCTACATGCCTAATTTGAATTACGCGCACTTACGCCGGCAAATTTACGCTACGCCGCCGCAACTTACAGAGAAAGTGCTTTGTGAATACAGCACTTGCCTGTAAAAGTTGCGGAGGCATAGCGTAAATAGGATACGATACGCCCGCACAAAGATACGCTATTCTACCTGAATCTAGCTCAATGTCTATTGAAGTCATCAAAATATAAAAAAAAAAACAGACATCACAGCTCCATATCAAAGAACAGTGGAGTTAACGCGTTTCACATGGAATGTGCTTAGTGTTAACTGCCCTGTCCTGTTTTATCTCCTACATTGTTGTCGTTTTATCCACTACATCATTGGAGTGAAGCCAACTTTCCTTCTTTGCCTCAAGATACATAGGTTACCAAGGGTAACAAAAGGTTTCACAAGCAGCCTGTACTTAAGTGTGTAGATGTGGCAGATGAGATAGCTTCTTGAAACAAGGGAGATGTTTTCAGCACTCCTTTGGCAGCCCTTTAGGACCCTCATCCTGTACACAAGTACAGAAGACAGGAAGTGAGTCAAGTGCATTCATGGAGTCTAGGCTAGGGGTCGTGCACTGCATGACCCCATATAGTTACTGGGAGTGAGGTAGTGGTGATATACTGTATAGGTGGATTTTTTGACAGGGCTCAGTGTGTCCCTCCTTAATGCAAGTTACAGTGAGGGTGTAGATTGTCACAGGGACCAGAGCGTTAACTGGAGAACAGTTATGGTGCAATTGTACACAGTATGGCCCGGATTCACGTAGAGTGGCGTATATTTATGCCGGCATAGCGCATCGTCTTTACGCTACGCCGGAACAACGTTGAGAGGCACGCATGCTATTCACAAAGAATATGCGCTCAACGTTGTGCCGGTGTAGCAGATAGTTGTCGGCGTAAGCCGACGTAAGTCAAAGTAGGTGGAAGAGGGTGTGATATATTATAATGAAGCGTGACCCCATGCAAATGGTGGGCTGAGCTTCAAAAAACGAACTGCGCATGCGTCGTCTCTTGGACGCATCCCAGTGCACATGCTCACAGTTACGTCAAAATAGCTGCCTAAGATACGTCAATACACTGCCTACGACGTGAACGTAACCTACGCACAGCCCTATTCACGTAGTACTACGTAAACGGCGTAAAATACGACAGCTGTTCCGACGTTCATACCTTTGCATGGGTTGCGCCACCTTTAGGTGGAATAACTTTACGCTGGGTGTACACCTTGCGTAAATGGCATATATTACAGTGACGGGCGCAAGTACGTTCGTGAAGCGGCGTATCTTGGTCATTTACATATTCAACGCGGCCAGCGTAAATAAGCGCCCAAGATACAACGGCGTAGAACACTTAGGTCAGTCGTATGAAGCCAAATTTCAGGCGTATCTTGCTTACAGACTCAGGCACATAGATACAACGGCGCATCCGTGCACTTACGCAACGTATCTGTAGATACGTCGGCGTAAGTGCTTTCTGAATCCGGGCCTATATGTTCATCTCTAAAAGCTGAAGTCCGCCTTAAGATGAGTATTCTCCCACGGTGTCCTCAGCCTTGTCCCAGGGCATTAATTAAAGCAGCACCAAAGTAAATGTACCCCATGTGTAGTAAAGTGATCCTGTTTCTGGTGCCTAGTATAGCCCAGAAGAACCCACCCACGGTAGGCCTCTCATATGACCCTTGCTTGGTGCCCAAAAAGGAGGGAAGCATGGAGAGAGTGTCACCCACTTACCCAACTAACCTCTATCTTACATGCAGATTAGGACTTTTGTCCTCTTGTTTCAGGTAACTGTCTCAAGCTTTTGAAACCAGCAATAGCTATAGGCAGCATTTTCAGAATTGCCAGCTTCCTTTTTTCTTTTACAGGTTTCTTTTAATAACTTGAAAAATATAACATTTTGGTTTGTAAATGGAAAGACTTAAACACTGTCACGTAAGCATCTTTGATATTCTGAACTTAAATATTAAAATGCTTTGTCTATGCTAATATAGCCTGCCAAGTGAATTTAATAACCTAAATTAGGTTTATTTATAGCTAGCACATGATGTGAAGATTTTACTTTTCTAATCATGTTACAGAAAAATGTAAATGCAGATTTTAAAAGTTTTACAGTCATATATAAAACTCATAAGAACTTTGTTATAGAATTTTATAGTGCTTTATTGAGCATGGCACAATATATACAGCTTGCATATGTGTTACACGACAGAAATATACAGACTGCATATGTATCACATTAGTATTGCCATATGGTAATAGAGTACAGCCGCTATGAAGCGTGTTCTTTCTTTTTCATGCGGAAGTCCAGATTGCTCGGCCCAAAAGTAAATTAAAAGCAAGGATTCTTTCTTACATATCTAGAAGAGGTCCTGAAAGTGTTAATGGCTTGAACCCGATACCTGCTTTTCCAAATTATTCCCAGAAGTTTCTTGAATGTCAAGAGAGATGATGGAATCAAACAAACAATGGAAAAAAAAAAACACTAAATCATATTTTCACAAGGGAGACAAATTTATTACTGTCATGGCAATTGCAAGACCGGCATTATATTGATGAGAATATATGTTCTGACCTTTTCGCAAATTTGTGTTCATCCAGCTTTAATGAGGTAGTGCATGAAGACAGACTATAATTATATGAGTGGTAAACAATATTCATAGCAATTTAAAATGGGTGTTCAATAATATTGATGCATCTTTTATAGAAACATACAGAATTGAATTGTGAGAAAGACCAGTTAACAGTAACACAGTTTGTCAATGAAGGCAGCCTAACGATCAGAATTTCCGATGGAAAACGTCCGACTGACTTTTTCCATCGGAAATTCTGACCGTGTGTATGCCCATCTGAGTTTTTCCATCAGGTATTCTGCTGAATTTCATGGGAGTTTAGATAGAGAACATGTTCTCTCAGATGGAATTCCGATGTGAGTTTGGTCAGACAAAGGTCCGATCATGTGTACATGTGTTGCCAAATAAGAACAAAATATTTGAGAGGGCACTGCAGGATTTAGCAACTGTATGGGTTGTGTCTTTATTCATCTCAGCATCCACATCAATGAGTAAATGAAAATAAAATTCTAAATAAATTCTAACATTCAAGTGTGCCTAATTCATGAAAGGCACAACAAAAATCTGATTTTTCCTGCACCCCAGACCAGCTCTCTTGTGCCAACCTTACCTTTCCCAGTCAAACAACTAGCCTTTGCGTCACACGATTAGACATCATCATAGTCACGCAAGCCAAGGCTAGGGGCAGAGTGGCTGACAGGGTCAGTTTGCACGTACAACGTACAATATTGCTGTCGTAAATCCTACTGGAACACTCCCTGTTGTTGGTGCTGTGACAACCAACATTAGCACCATTAGTAGTAGTCCACAAGTATTAACAAATTGTATTTTGCAGAACAGGTAAAAACAATCTGCACACACCCACGGTGATGAACCACCCTAATATAAATCAAATGTACTATGCAGTAACATATAAAAACAACAAAATGATTCTCTTCTGTGATAACCCTCTTTAAAAATTCAAACATAAAACATCAAAGTAAAAATAAACTCAACTAATAAAGTATCAAAATATGCCTCCCACATACCCAATACAAGATATTACAAAATTCTAAATATAGTACATCAAAATGTCAAAAAGTATGCCTCTCATATGATGTGTACCAATCGCTTTAAAAAGGGCTCAGTCCAAAACAAGTTCATCCAAATTTCACCATCTTCTACTGTGAAAAGAATGCACCCTCAGTTGGGAAACCAATACTATCCCCTCAATCATGTCTGCTCACCTCAAGCTTAGACCTTCAATGTGAAAGGTCAAACCAGCATGCATTCAATATAAGGTTCCAGGTAAGTAAGAAGACTCTTTAGGATGAATAGATCTCCAACATAAATCAATCTACTAATATGGTTCACCCACATGAAGTTGGAAATTAGCTTGGGGAAGGAGTCCCACAAATAAACTCAAACAGAAGCACATTCTCTGTGGAGACTTTAACTTAAAGCAGGCAATAAAAATGCACTTACATTTAAAATCATTTCTAGGCACAATCATGTAGCGATGCAGAGCTCTGGATGTAAAGGTACCAGATCGCCCCTCACCAGTGAAACACACACTACTCATCATCAATGATGCCATCAGAAGCATAATGATGACGAAATGTGTTTGAAGGAGCCTGGTGGTCTAAAGGAAGTATTTGTGTTGTACTGACAAGGAGATATCTGGGGCTGTACATGCCTGCAGGTTTATTATTAAATGCTATTGAATTAGGAGTTTCTTTGTGTTTCCATAGCCTCATCAACATGGGAAAAGCAGTGTGTAATAGTGGAATTCCAATAAAAAGTTCAAATTCCAAATGGTGTATTGGTCCAACTCTATTTAAGCCCCACTGTCGTGACGAAGTCCACATGGACAATTTATGTAGACTATGCCACCCTCCTCTGCTGCTTATGTCTTCTGAAGCTTGGATGTGTACACATACAGGGCCTCCATCAGGAATTATGGGGCCCCTTACACAGCTCCAGGCATGGGCCCCCTGGAGCAGAGAAACGGGGGGGGGGGTGCTGCCGCCTGAAATTGAGAAGCGGGGGGTGCTGCTGCTAATTAAGAAACTTGAGAAGAGGGGTGGCCCTTTACAAAAAAAAAAAAAAAAGAATATATAAAAAAAAAATTATAAAAAAAAAAAAAAGGAGGGGGTAGCCACCCTGGGCACTGGGGACCTTTAAGACTGAGAGCATATCGGACACAATTTTATTGATTGGGCCCATTGTTACTTCGGATCTTGTAAGTGCATTACTTTTTTTCATTAAATACCTGCATTGCAATCTACACTATGGGCTTCTTTTTTGTATTTTCACCTGAGGCATCCATCAATGGCTGATTACATACAGAGGAACCCATCCCAGCTTATAGTCTATTGGGAGACTTTAAAACCCTGTGCCTGGCTTGACCGATTCTGTGCGGTCTCAGTATCTGGTAAGGAGACTACATCTCTCCCACCTGGGTGCCTATTTGGTGGAAGGAACTTTTATTCTGAATATCCTAAACACCCACTTCTTAGAAGATTTCTGGAATAATTTCTTCACTTCTAATACACTTGGGATTGTTTTATGGATATTTTCATTATTATATTTGTCACCAATCATTATTATATTTGTCACCAATTTTGCTTTTGGTTTTACACATCAATCTGATTAGTTACAGATGGTCAATCACTTATTTTGTTTTGCTAAACTCATTAGGTTATGGTGCATGTGTATGTATTGGAACTTTAATTTTATATACATTTTTCATTTTTTTCAGCACTGAATGTTCACACTAATTCATTTTGCACCGTACCTTACCCCTTTTGTATCTTTGCAATTATATATATAAAACAATATTTTTAAAAAAAAAGTTACAAAAAAAGGGGGTTGCCCTTTTAGACAATTATGCCATTGATACTGTAGCACTTTCAAAGTAATAAGGTGGGGAGGTAAGATTAAACTAAAGCCCAATAAATATAACAACAAATATAGCCCAATCTTTTGAAGATTTGCCTGGTAGAGTAATTGTTGGCATTATATTGGTGGAGAAATTGTGGGTGATTTTATTTGGTTTTAAATTAAACATGTTTTTATTTCATGTTGGATCTTGTAATAGAAAATGTATTTTTTGTATTATGTATACTTTGATATGAAATAAAGAGTATTTAAAGAAAAAAGCTTGTATTTAATGTTTAATAATATGTATTTAAGAAATCCAGATGACCCATACAAACCATTCACAATCCTGCCCGTGCCTCATTATATACAAAACATGTACTGTATATATCCTGTATAAAAGAAACAATTTTTCTCTTTGTACTACACTTTGCATTGCAGTTGCATTGTCATAAAATCACTACAGAACTAATCCTATAGTAAATACTTTTAATTCAGTAATAGTTCACATCTCTGCAGAGTGTGAATATCAAGTCTTCTCGGCATGGAGCAGCAATAATCTGGACTACAAAGGCACAAAGCTTCTGGCGTATTGCCTGTTGCAGCACATCTGATGATTTTTCTGGAACACTTCAACTTCCTTATTGGAACAACATGTCTTTGTAATATAATTTAATAATTTAAAGAAAAAAATTGCTTAAATCATAACAAATTATGACACATACTTAAAGTTAAAGTGATCCAGGAAACTTTACAAAAACATACATTTTAAGCTAGGTTGGATGATCCACGTATTAAAATATTTACTTCTCAAAATATTTGTATTTTTGGATGGCTGAATTCAAGCCTGGCCAAGAGAACACATGGCACATGGATGTATTTTCTGTGAGATCATTTTCTGGATATTAACAAACTAAAATATTTCAAAATATGTCCTTTCCTTATTTGTGCAAATGTTCATACTTCCATAATATGTTCTAGAACATATACAATGTAGAAGTAATCTGCAACTATTTGAAAGGTAAAAAAAGTAGCTTGCTTAAAAGTTAAATGATGTTTTAGCTTATTGCTTTTATTTATTCCTCAGAACAAGCTGACCACGTATTCAGTTATTTCTTTAGAGATATTAACCTCCCTGGTGGTAGGATTATGTCAGATTTTTGCATCTCAAAGCGGTACATTGTTTTGCATATAAATTTGGCATTTTATTTTGTAGGCCTGTATTTCTTAGGAATAACTCACTTAAATCTGTCCAAACAAGAGTCTAGTAGACATCCTGGGTATGATAAAGTTTGAAACACAAAAATCATAAATAACAATATAATAAATAACTATAAATATTAAAAATAATAATAAAATGTATTCAATAATGTAATCAAGTCAAAAACAATGAAATGTGCTTAGTCGCAGAATTTTCGCTGTCCTCACTTTCAGTGTCTGATAAGAAATTTCCCCACAAATCGCTATCGTTCAATTCTGCAAGTGATTCTTATTTAAACAGAAAAAACGTAACCTAAATGAGTGTAAGAAAATTGCAGCGCTAATTAATATAATAATAAATAAACAATAACATATAAACTCAATTACACCACGTGACAAGTGAAATAAAGTCCATAAAAAATTGATGAACAAATTAGATGAGAAAACTCCTTATTCTGTGAACCTTCCACCGTGCTGTGTTTAGACAACTTGCCGCTATTGGGAGTCGGGAATCTGGAGTGTGGTGAGCCTGTACCAACTGAGCACACACCTCAGGTCCACCGTGACCACCTAGCACTGCAGAGCCTACTAAACACTGATGTTTGCTGTGATTTGTTTGAAGCTGATTTTTACTTTACATGCGAGTTTAATAAATGAAGTGTTGCTGTGATTTTGAATTAAACTGGTGGTACAATTTTACACTATTGGAGCACTTCTTTTGTTTTCATGTACATTATTGAGGGATTATCACGGTGGTCCAGCTGAGATTCTTTATCCATTTGTGGGATCATACACAAGTGATTTAGCCTAACACAAGAGTCAAAGGCAAATCCATCTGGTGAGTGCGTTTTTCAGAGGGGAGTTATCACAGCACGGTGGTGAGGTGGAAGGTTCACAGAATAAGGAATTTTCACATCGAATTTGTTCATCAATTTTTTATGTACTTTATATGACTTGCCACGTGGTGTTATTGAGTTTATATGTTATTGTTTATTTATTATTATATTAATTAGCGCTGCAATTTTCTTAAACCCATTTAGGTTAAGTTTTTTTCTGTTTAAATATTCATCCACTAAGCAGCAGCTGCAGTTTATTTCACATTTTTTCATTGGCGCAGTGGTGATAGAGGTTACGCAGGGTGTTTGTTTCGTATTTCAATCATATATTGTCAGATTCTTATTTACTATCACTGTTTTCTAGCTGGTCAAAAAAAACGCTTTTGACGTAAAGGGAAGCTTTTTGGATGACAAGGACATTCTCAAGTTTCCAGACAGAAAGAATGGCATATATAATATACAAGTGCATGCAGGGCACTGGACAAAGCATTAGGGACAAAAGGGAGGTGAAATAATTTGATACAGTAATGTAATCTTACAGATTACAGTGTACTGTATGTGTTATGTTTTTTGCACTTTTTGAATGTGCCACTGCGCTCTGCCCCATGCGTTGCGACGCTGGCAGGGAACGAAGCCTGGTAAACTGTACATCGGGCGGAGGCCACAGCCTGCGGACACAGCGGGAGGACATCGCAGGATCCTGGGGACAAGGCAATAACTGTGCCTGAATTCTGCAGCGCAATCCCAAGTGTGGCTCAGGGTTACCTCTTTTGGTAGTGAAAATTCACCCTGAGCCACACTCGGGATTACCGCCAGGGAGGTTAAGACATTTTTTTAAATATAACATACACTGTGAGTTGCTTACAGCAAGTTTTTGGGAACCCTGTACTTTCCTTTTTGTTGTATCATATGTAAAAATATGTAGTAGTAGTGTCACAGACTTACTGACTGCAGACAGAGAGAGCCTCCTTTGTCCTTTGGGGTTCGCCAAGGAGCGTAGTGTACAAGATACAAAACTATTAGTACGTGAACATGCTTTCTCATATTGCCAAAACCTACATGTTTATAAATCAAACAGACACTACTGCCATTTTACTAGGAAATTAAACTTAGCAGGTGGATTAATTGGAAAAAAAATAATAATTAGAAGCATTAGGAATAACAAGTCCGGATTACATGAAAAATAACTCAGCTTCTGGGGTTCCCCACCAACACTTTAGGTCAGTGATGGCGAACCTTGGCACCCCAGATGTTTTGAAACTACATTTTCCATGATGCTCAGCTATAATGCAGAGTGCATGAGCATCATGGGAAATGTTCTGAAACATCTGGGGTGCCAAGGTTCACCATCACTGCTCTAGGTGCTTCCTCTTCTTGGTGTGCCATCACAGGAAACTGCTGCCTATTGGGTCACAGCTGTGGGCTTTCTCCCAAGCCAGGCTGTGTGTGTCTATAAACACACACAGAGCCTGGCTCTGCCATGCCCCCTGCTTCTCCTCACAAAAATTTATTGACAGCATTAAGATCAAATAGCTCTTGCTGCTCTTGGCCAAGCTTGTAGGAGCAGGGAAAAAGGAGAGAACAGATACAGCCGGGCACAGAGCTGGATCGATTCAGGACTATTTTTTTTCAGGGGGGGGGGGGGGGGGGGGGACAGAAAATGGTAAAACATTTTTTACCTCAACGCAGGCAATGCATTAAGGTTAATACGTTCTACCTTCAGATCCCTTTTAGCATAGCTGTTAATTATAGTAGAGAGTAGCATAAAACATCCTAGAACTGTGCATCATAGTCTAAATTGGATATAAGCAAACTGATTTTCTGAGTAAAGAAAAACATTGCTTAACTGTAAATGTACTTCAATAATGCAAATAGATATCCAGTGCTTTCTCTACAAGCACTAAAAACAGCACTTCATTACTGCCAAAATTAGAAGACAGCTGCATTGCTTCATTACTTATCAGCTTCTCAGATGTTTGTTAAAGAGATTCTTCAGCCAGGTTTCCAAAAAATCTCTAGCTGCTGACTTTTAATAAATAATCATCTGTCCAGGGATCCAGAGCTGTTCTCACATGGACTAGTTCTTCACTGTTCTTCGGATCCATGGTGCTGACATGTTAACTGTGGGAAGCAGACTGACTCCTTTCAGCTTCACAGCCAGATTCCTATTGTACATGCACAAGCCGAGACCTGTGACATGTTCCAAAAGGTTGCAGATGGGGAGCTTGGATCAACTAGGCTGTCAAAACGAGGTACCCCCTCCAAAAAAGTGTCGAAAGTTAATGAGGAGGGTGTAAGATGTCAAATGTATTTAGAAAATACTTTTTATCTGATCTGCCAAGAAAATATGAATAATATGAATAATATTAATAATAATTAAAGCTGAACTCCAGGCAGATATAAAAGACATACTTAAAGTGTAACTCCACTTTTGCTGAGAAAAAACATTCCCCTCTGGGTGATCTATGTACATTGAAAGGAGTAGAACAAATGTTGTTGCAGATTCCTACCTTTAGTTATTCTGAAGAAATCCTTGTGTGTTTGTCTGTGCCACTGGCTTTTCTGAGGGGGTCTATCAGGATTGGTTTTATAATTAAAGATGTTGTGAACCCTTCTTTTTTTTTTTTTTCCCCCCCCAATAACAAACATGTCATACTTACCTCCACTGTGCAGTTTGTTTTGCACAGAGTGGCCCCGATCCCCAACTTCTGTGGTCCCCGGCGGCGCTGGTAGTTCCTCCATGCATCGAGTGCCCACGTTGGAGTAAGCTCTCCTAGGGTTGACACACATAATGCAGGACTCGGCCCTCCCCCAGGCATCCGTGTCATTGGATTTGATTGACAGCAGCGGGAGCCAATGGCTGCGCTGCCATCAATCTGTCCAATCAAGAGACAAAACAAGGGGCAGAGAGGAAGAGAGCATCTCTGTTGAGGGCTCAGGTGATTAAAACAGGGGCTATGCTTTTTCCCCACGAAAGTGGAGTTACCCTTTGGATGAACATACAGTAGGTCTTTAATAAATGAATACATATACTGTTTTAATTTAGTGTAGGGATTTAAATTAGCAGTTAGGGGTTGATTTACCAAAACTGTAGAGTGAAAAATCTGGTGCAGCTGTGTATGGTATCAAATCAGCTTTGAACTTCAGCTTTTTCAATTAAACTTTGATTAAAAAAAAAAAAAAAAAACTGATTGGTTTCTATGCAGAGCTGCACCAGATTCTGCACTCCAGCTTTAGTAAATCAACCCCAATGTTTAGATACCAAACCAAACTGTGCTGCAGCACCATGAAGTTCAGTGCTTCACTTTTTTGGAAAAGTATTACGGACTACTTTTCCCAATTTCTCTCACTGATTGAATTGGCTACCCAACATGCAACGTGTGGAAATACGTGTGCGCTAGGTCGCTCCCGTGTGAACCTAGCCTTGGTATTAGTCTCTTGCAATCCCCCACATAGATTGGGAGAAAGAGGGGCAAGATTGGGAGCCAATCAGGTTTTCTGCAAGCAAATGTGCCAACAAGGAGCATGCTGGGTGAGCTTAGGGAAAGCCTCATCAGCCTGCTGCTGCTGCTTTGTTCACTGTTCAGTGAGCAGGCTGTGGGAGCAGAGAGGAGAACAAATATTCAATACTCAAAATTGTCTAACTTTTAAGTGCTGTCCCGCTCTTAGCTGTGCAGTGCAAAAGGAGTGATTAACTGTTTTCACACTGGGGTGCTTTGCTGGCGCTAAAAATAGGGCCTGTAAAGCGTTCTGAAAAAGCTGCTCCATTCACTCCAGTGTGAAAGCCTGATGGTAAATAAACGCTAAAAATAGCAGTGCTTTACAGCCAATGCCCGCGACCCCCCAGTGTGGAAGTGGCTTTAAGCTATTTGCTTGGAGTTCAGCTTTAAATAGAATTAACAAGATATTGTCTGTTTCTGCCTATTTACACAAGGTGAAAATATACATTTCAATATTTTCTGAATAGAAAGTCACTAACAACCTCTACCAAAATCTCTGATATATTTTACAAATAAATGTTGCTGTTTTATGAAAGCACATGTTTGATTTTCTAATTAAAAATAAAATAAAAAATTTGGCACAATTAGCTATTTCTCCCATTTTGTTTCATTATTTCTATGCATTATTGTTTTTAAATTGCATTTCACTTTAGAACATTCATAGTAAAGTATACAACCTAAGAAAAAGTAATAATGGTGTTACACCCCAGTGAATTACATTTTTATTTCAGGCATTCTATAATTCTATAGCTGGCATACATATGGATGTATGGATGTTGAAGTGTACAATTGTTTCTAGACTCAGCATACATATTGTATAACGTTCTTCATAGTTTCATAGTAAATACTGTGACGTTGGCCAATTGTTTCACTGGCATTGCACATATCCTTTAATAAATCAATCCCAGTGTTTAGATGAATTTAGCAAAGAGACCATTGCAGGTAGACAGGACACTGCACAATATTATTGTTACATCCAGAGCTTACAGTAGTAGAAAGTCAAATAGCTACAGTCATAGCTAATACCCTTTTTTTAACCTGTCTCAGATATTACTTATATAAGCACTTTAGGATCTGTGTAGGTGTATAAAAGTGCCAATGCTTACCCTTTTCAAATGATTTTTTTTTTTTCTACATACCAAAATATACTGTATAATTGTAATGTTTATCCACTATGGTTCAATAAAGTGTTTTTAAATTCTGTAAATGTTGTAGTTTTAGCATTAGTAAACCTTATGCAATAAACGTTTATTTTTGAAATTGCAAAGTAATGCCATATAGATAGCAAGGGATATTCTCATGGAAAAATAAATATATAAAAGTATAAGATTCGGCTTCATTAAGAGGATGTTCATCCAACATTTGCTGCCAGAACGCCAATACAATCCAAATGTTTTATTTGCTCATTGATCAATATTTAATTACACAGTGGTGCTTTTTTCACTAGAATCCAATCAAATTCTTTTAACTTAAATGTCAGAAATATAGGTTTAGCTGTCTTAGTAATACATGTCTTGTACACTAACTGCTTAGTGGCCTTTTATAAATAGAGAAAATAGAGAGCAGTGTTCTCTATTTTCCCGTTGGGATTCTCGGCTGATGGGAAAACTGCTAGGGAGTAGGGACATGTACATGGCCGGGATTCCTGGCCAAATGCTCTCCTGGCAGTTTTCCTGCAGGGAAAAACGGTTGTGTGTACAAGGCTTAAGGATTCTGAAGGAGGGAGAGTGATAGGCTCAATGCAGATTAGAGAAGATGGCTACCATCATTGTGGGAATAGGCTCTTGTCAAGGTATTACGTCTGGAATTACCACTGTGGTTGGCTTGGTATTATGCAGTAAGCACTCCTAGTCTGTGTTCCTTGCTGGATACTGAATAGTTAAATAGATGAAGGCAGGGTAACAGTTATTGAAGCAAGTTTGTTATCAGTGTCAGGCAAAGAGTCATATCTAGCCAGATGTAGAAAGCACTAGATTGGACAGAATTGTAACCAGGTATGACTAGAAATAAACACAGAGTCAGAAAACAAAGCTTGGCCAAAACAAAATATGTCAACAACTGAGGAGAGTATGAAGCACAAAGTCACATCCATGGTCTGACATACTCTACAAAAAGCAACAAAAAGCAACTTAAAAGTGGAACAAGTTACAATTGGGGGCATGATCAATCAGGATGTATGCTGATGCTTGGTCATGCCTCTGTGGCTGGACAGAGGCATGACCTGTACAAACAACAAACAATACAATACATGCTTGAAATGAGGCCGAAAATCAACTGGGGCATGCCTAGATCAATTGGTGCATGAGAATGCGATTGGAGCATGTGAAAATGTGCGTGGTTTCAAATTTGGATGCGTTTCGGTGAAATTGGGTGACAGAAATTCCCATGACAGAGGCACGAATCGCTGCACCGCAGATGTGACTAACAGCAAGCAACTCTGGAGCATGTACTGAAATAAGGCCAACAACAACTAGGGCACGCGTGAGATAAACTTGCACATGAGAATGCATGTGGATTCAAATCAGATGCCTGACAGTGAAATGAGTGACAGAAATTCAAATGACAGAGGCACGAATCGCTGCAACTCTGGAGCATGTACTGAAATAAGGCCAACAACTAGGGTACGCTTGAGATAAACCTGCACATGAGAATGCATGTGGATTCAAATCAGATGCCCGACAATGAAATGAGTGACAAATAATTCCTTGACAGGGGCAAAAATCGCTGCGCGATGAATGCGACTGACAACGAGCAACTATGAAGCATGTACTGAAATGAGGCCAAAAAACAACTGGGGCACACTGGGACGAATTGGTGCATGAGGATGCGACTGGAGCATGTGAGAACACACATGGTTTCAAATCAGATGTATTTCGGTAAAATGAGTGACAGAAATTCCCATGACAGAGGCACGAATCAATGTGCTGCGGATGCGACTGACAACGAGCAACTCTGGAGCATGTACTGAAATAAGGCCAACAACAACTAGGGCACACGTGAGATAAACCTGCACATGAGAATGCATGTTGATTCAAATCAGATGCGTGACAGTGAAATGAGGGACAGAAATTTTCCATGACAGCGGATCGAGTCGGTGCACCGCGGGTGCAACTAACAATGAGCAAACTCTGGAGCATGTACTGAAATTAGGCCAACAAACAACTGGGGCATGCCGGGACGAATTGGTGCATCGGATGCGACTTGGATTCTAATCAGATTGAAGGGTAAGTGAACTGAACCACTAAAATGTTTGCCAATAGAGTGGTGCTAACAGGTGTGCTGCAATTTGCGACTGATAACGGACCTGACTGGAGCGTGAGATGCATGAGCCAGAATGACTAGCACAAATTGACACAAATCAGTGTATTGCAGACACGACTGGATTCAAATTGGAGTGAAGGGAAAGCAAAATGTGACAAATGAAATTACTGTCAGTGAATGAGATGGAAAGAAAAAAAAAAACTAGCAGGGATGAACCGGTGAGTCGCTGATGTGACTAAAATCAACCAGAGGGTAACATGAAGTAAAATAACTGGAATGATAGACTGTGCATTTCTAAGTGACATGGGCCTACTACGTGGCATGTGCTCATGAATTGCACTATAAGACCGTGGTCTTGAACAAGGCTCAAATAAGGCTGCATATGGAGACTTGACGAATGACTCGCAAGTTCCACAGTGGGGTTTTGATGGCACGGGTTATCTGGCAAAATGGTGCGTGAAACAAATAATTTGACTCAAGGTCCCCACTTTTTAGTTTCCAACCAGCAGTCTACCTGACTTAACTGCAGTTTGTGGACAACTGGGCAAAGGCTCACATTCGATGGCCTCTGGCACTTTGGAGAGGTGTTCTCTACAAATCCTACCTGCGATGGTTTAAAAAAAAAAAGAAAAACACTTGATCTACGAAAAGCACGGTGGGTGTGCAAGACACCTGAAGAGCATGGTGTTGCCCCATGGATGACGCACCAAAAATACTTTGGTTTGGTAAACAAAGAGAGAAACATGTGCAAACGATTTGTAAGTTCCACTGCAGGAACTTAAACACACAACATGGGGGAAGACAACTAATGGCAACGGTGGAAAGTATTCAAAGTATGTAACCAGAATCAGTTCGTAAATATACGAAATGAATCTGATACGAATCAGAAGGATTCAATTAATCTGATATGAATTGGTTGTAGAGTGTATGTCACCCCTTACTCTGAAACCGAACACCAATCAACCAACCACCCCTCCCCCAGGCTAACCCAGTGCAGAGAAGGCATCAGGTGGGTCTAATCAATCAGCCACAGAAACCTGTACAAACAATACATGCTTGTCTTTAAATGGAAGAGACGGCAAACCCATGGACAGTGAAACTTTATATCCAGTGAAATCTACAGCAAATGATATCAGACAACGACCGACCACAATTTAGAGGTTTGGAATTATAATTTAAACGTATGTTTGGCAGACCACAATTTAGAAGCGGGCTTTTTTTTTACTTTTTACGAAAGAATGCGGGACAGGTATCATAGCAAATTGCAAGATCGCACATGATGCAAACGATTTGGAAAGTACCTGTGACAGTGAGCAGGAATTGCCGACAAAGAGCATGAACAAAGAAGCCAAAATGCACCTGCGATCGAAATTCCAGGACTCACAAACGTGAGGTGAGCTGGGAAGAGTCGGCTCAGTGATGTGCGGTATCCAGGGTTGCCACCTCATCCCTTTAAACCCGAACACATATGAATTACACAGGTTCTGAGGCTAATTTAATGCAGGTAAAGCACCAAGTGAGTTTAATTACCACCTTAATTAGCCACAGAACCTGTGTAATTAATATGTGTTCGGTTTTAAAGGGATGAGATGGCAACTCTAGCGGTATCGCTCACAGGAAACCAACAATGACCACAGGTAAGTGGGCTGGTTAAATACCCCCGGGCTCCTCCCATAAATTCAGGCCAGCATACTGGCCTTGTTACTTGTCCTTCATTTTGGTCTGATCTATAAAGTTGCATAGAAAATGCATTACTTATCTACAATATCAAAAACAGTGTTTTTCAGTGCTAAACTTTCAACACGTTTCACCCATTTTCTAATTAATCAGTCACCTAACACATTCCATGCAATGGTTGGATTTAGCCACAATGGAGTCCTGGGGGGCGGAAATCACATCTATTCTAGAATCAAATATAAAACGTACAGCCTTGTACCGTAAGAACAACATTGCAAAGATTCATGGTGCTGCAAAACAGTGGGAACTAATTTTAAAAATGCAGCTGTCACTTCTGTCCATAAATAAAAACAAAGACAAAGTGTGAGTGATGCTGTGGCTTAAAAAATGACCTCTGCGAACACAAAAAGCAGATATTTTTTAGCAAAATGTTAAAACTGCACAGTATTTTCAAAATTAATAGACAGGTGGCAACCGTATTTTATGTCAATTTTAATCCAACATGTAATGGGAAAACATATGCTTTTACGTATTCTGAAATCAGAATGAGCTGTGATATGATATATTACACAAGAAAGTTCAAACATCAATAATTCTGGCTTTCACATACATTTATATTGCCAGGGATAGGATTATGTAGTTATCCACAGTGGTCACAAGTGAGCTGTATAAAGTGTCAATCTAGTTAGAGACACCACATAAAATACTTTGTTAAACTAGAACAACTGCCTTTGAAAAGCAATGCCATAGAAAATAAATTGGTGCGAAAATATTTTAATCTTCATATATGGATGATAGATTGATGGATAATGGATAAAAACATGATTTAACACATGGACAACTGTAATTTTTCAAGTACTGATTGTTAATCAAAAAAAAAAAAAAACTTGACATATAAACAACAAAGTCTAATGCCGCGTACACACACACATCAGTTTGTCTGATGAGAACGGTCTGATGGACCGTTTTCATCATACCAAACCGATCGTGTGTGGGCCCCATCGGTTATTTATCCATCCGTTAAAAAAAATAAAATTTGTTTTAAAATTAACCGATGGATACCTAACCGATAGAAAAAAAACGATCGTCTGTCGGCACGTCCATCGGTTATTAAAAATCCACGCATGCTCAGAATCAAGTCAATGCATGCTTGGAAGCATTGAAATTTTTTTTTTCAGCATGTCATCATGTTTTACCTCACCGTGTTCTGACACAATAGTTTTTTTAAACTGATGGTGTGTAGGCACGACTGACCATCAGTGAGCTTCATCGGATCGAAAAATCCATCAGACCGTTCTCATCGGATTGACTGATCGTGTGTACAGGGCATAAGGGTGTATTTATTAAAAAAAAAAATGCTGATCTTTTCACCAGCAAAACTGCAAGTACATTTGATCTGTGCGATATACGGTATACATGTGTAGCACTACCCCCGAACGAGCTGCTGGTTTGATTTGGGTGGCATGTTACCTCTAATTCTCCGCTGTCTAGGGTACTGAGCCGTAAGAAAGTCAATGTCTACACTGTAGGTATCTTTTTCTGTGCTTTATTACCCAATGGGGTATAAATGGTAAAAGTAGTAGTAGGTGAGGAGATAGAAGAAGTGGTAGGTAATGGATCCAGGCGTATAACTGGTTTCGGAAACAGTCCTGCTTCCAACGACAAGTTTCGTCGCCACTCTAGCCAGAGTGGGTATAGTGCATCTGGATAAGCCGCTCTTACCGGACTAGCAACCAGAGTGTCACTCGGAACGTTAGCAAAGTCTCTGCCACAGACATTCCCAAAGGTATTGAATGCATTTAAGAGCAACCATAGGCAACAAGTAAAAACAAGCAATTGCTGATAATATTCTGATAGACAAAATGTCTACAGTACTTACTTTTGCTTTTCTCCAAGACTTAAAATGATTGTAAACAATCACCTTGTAAAACAACACATTCATTTTAAAATAGAAATATATTTTGAGACTAGGTTAGTAATGTAGCTGGGGACCGAGTTGTGGATGATTTTGTAGTTATTGTTAGTATTTTGAATTTAATTTTTTGGGTTAGTGGCAGCCAATGGAGGGGTAGCAGACACTAAAGGGTTGGTAAGGTGGATGAGTCTAGGAGCAGCATTTATGATGGACTAAAGGGGGATATACTATGTAAAGGTAATCCATTGAAATGGAGTTGAAGTAGCCAAGGTGGGAGATGACCATGGAGTGAATTAGAAGCTTTGTGGTGTCATTGGTTATAAAGGGTTGTATTTTGGAGATGTTACTAAGTTTGAGGCAGCAATGGGGACACAGAGAAGATGGAAGGGACAGCTGAAGACAGTGTCAATCAGGTATATTTCACAATCCACAAAATGACTGCTTTGGTAGCTTTGTGAGTATGAACACTGTTATAGAACATGTAATCAGAGTTTTTTTAAAGTCTGGGTTTAATGACACTTTAAACATTTTAACTACAGTACTTAAAGCTCACCCTATGGCAGATTAACTGCTACAGGATGGCACCTTCAGTATGCACCAGATCATGTATATATGATTACACACAGCAGAAGCTGATCGGTGGGTGTTCGGTACCTGATGTCCTCCAGCACCTGCTGATTGTTAGACAGAGAAACAAGGCAGATCACCATTCTGACAGGAGGGAAAGGGATGGAATTTGTGTCCCTGAAAAGCAGGGAATAAACTCCATCACTTAACCTAGTAAAAAGACCTCCCACAATATAGTAAAGCACTGGCTAGGTGATTTTGATCGCCCCTGATTTTAACCCCTTTCCAGCCAGTGTCATTAGTACAGTGACAGTGCAATTTTTTTTAGCACTGATCACTGTATTAGTGTCACTGGTCCCCAAAAAGTCTCAAAAGTGTCAGTTAATGTCAGAATGTTTGCCGCAATATCGCAGTCCCGATGTAAGTCGCTGATCGCTGCCATTACTAGTAAAAAAGTTAATAAAAAATACCTAATAGTTTGTAGTTGCTATAACTTTTGCGCTAACCAATCAATATAAAAATAAAAAAATGGCTTGGTCATGAAGGGGGTATAACCTTCCGGTCAAGTGGTTAAACAAATGGACTGCCTTAACACAAAATTACGCTAACAAGCAAAATATTGTTTGTTAATGTGGAAGCAGTTATAAAAGAGAGAAAAAGTGTGAAGGGGCCCTAAAACTTTGCTTCTGCAAATATTGCCATGCACAACAGCCTCTAAAGACTCAGGTCAAGGAGATCTGTCTGTGCATGGTGTGTTCCAGTGCAACATAAAAAACCTTAAGGCTTCATTTCCACTGACGTTTTTACAGCCACTTTTCTGAGCGTTTTTTTCAGCTTAAAAATGGCTCTCCATGTTAGTCTATGGTTTCATGCCCACCATGATGTTTTTGAACTATAGATGGCTGAGCCGTTTTTAAGCTGCAAAAAAACCATAGGATCAGTGCGTTCTGAAGTTCCAGCGTTAGAGCTGTAAAGATGTCAGACGCCGGCAAAAGTGATTTAACGAGGCTTAATGCTGTGTTAAGCCTCGTCCTGCATTTCTTTCTCTATTCAAAATCAATGGTTACCTATGGGAGTCCATTGATTTGAATAGAGGTCGCACCAGAAGTCAGATCACGATGATCCAACTTGCGGGGCGACTGGCGTGCAGAGAATCTTGAAGGGGAACCCTGTGCAGGTTGCCCCCCAGGATGATACCAGACCCTTCGGTCTGGTATGGATTTAAAGGGGAACAACTAAAATCGAAAAAATGGCATCCCCAAAATCCATACCAGACCCTTATGCTAGCATGCCGCCCGGCCAGTCAGGAATGGGGGTGGGGACGAGCGAGCGCCCCCCCCCCCCTCCTGAGCCGTACCAGGCCACATTCCCTTAACATGGGGGGGTGCTTCACCGGGAGGAAAAGTGTCAATAAAATAAAAACAAAACACAGGTTTTTAAAATAATTTATTAGCCAGCTTTGGGGGTCTTCTCCTGCCTTCGGGGGTCCTCTCCGCTCTCCCCAGTTCTTCTCCCGCTCTCCGGTGCCTTCTTCGGGGGTTGGCCGCTGCTACTACCCAGAGCATGATGGGATTGTGATGTCATAAGAGGCCTATATAAATCATCGCACAACACACACCCGGCATTACAGCAAGAGGGAGCGTCGTGGCAACATCGGAAGAAGAAGGCAGAAGGCAGAAGGCGACGAGGAAGACCGGAGCGGGCTGGCAGCTGCCAGTAAAAGAGCTGCAAGAAGATAGCAGTGGCCAGCCCCGAAGAAGGCACTGGAGAGCGGGAGAAGAACCGGGGAGAGCAGAAAAGACCCCCGAAGGCAGGATAAGACCCCCTGGGCTGGCTAATAAATTATTTTAAAAACCTGTGTTTTGTTTTTATTTTGTTGAAACTTTTCCTCCCGGTGAATGGGTAGGGGTACGTAGGGTGGGGGTTTAATAAGGGGGCCAGGATCTGGGGCCCCCTTATTAAAGGGGGCTCCCAGATTTCGATAAGCCCCCCGCCCGCAGACCCTGACAACCAACGGCCAGGGTAGTTGGGAAGAGACCCTTTTCCCCATCAATATGGGGACAAGGTGCTTTGGGGTGGGGGGCGCAGTGCCCCCCTGCCCCAAAGCACCCACCCCCATGTTAAGGGCATGTGGCCTGGTATGGCTCAGGAGGGGGGCACTCGCTCATCCCCACCCCCATTCCTGACCGGCCGGGCGGCATGCTTGGATAAGGGTCTGGTATGGATTTTGGGGGAACCCCCACATTGTTTTTTTCGGCATAGGAGGTCCCCTTAAAATCCATACCAGACCGAAGGGTCTGGTATCATCCTGGGGGGGAACCTCTAGCAAATGTATTTTTAATTTGTGCGGGGTTCCCCTTGAAGATTCTCTGCACACCAGTCGCCCACCGCAAGTCCGATCATCTTGATCTGACTTCTGGTGCAACCTCTATTCAAATCAATGGGCTCCCATAGGAAACCATTGATTTTGAATAGAAACAGAACAACACGGCTGAAAACTAGTGCGGCAAAACGTGCATTGAATTCAATGTAAAACGTGGAAAATATCGCGTTATAAACGCTGATTTTTTTCCTGGCGTCTGTACTAGCTTTACAGCCCATTTTTTCAAACGTCCATGGGAATTAAGCCTTAAGATAGAATTACTGCATTGTAGGTGGTATGAATCCATTAAAATATGGAATCATTTAAAACATTTACATTTAAAGTCTAAAAAAATTGTACATGTGAAACACCAGTCAGAGGTAAAACTAGTGCTATATATTGAAAAAAATTGGAACATTACTTCAGTACTAGACAGAATGCTTACACTAAGAAAATATTAGAAGTGTAAAATCAGAACGGAGCTACAAGAATCAAAGCTGTATTTCAAAGACAAGTTAAATCCTTGTTCCCAAAAGTTGGCTGTGAACTAACATTTTCTTAACACAATGTAACACAAACGGTAACAGGGTTAAGGCACCATTCATCTGTTAGTCTATCCTCTGTTGACTGCTATTCCAGATGTTAAAAAAGGCATTAACATCCTATCTCTTTGCTGCAAAACTTTTATTAGACAATGAGATCACGTCCTATGTGGAGCAGCTACTTCTGCCAGTTGCATGAAAGGTAATTATAGGCAACACTAGTGCATCATAAATATTAATTTAAAGGTATTCTGTACTGATTTGTTCTATCCATGTATAGCGATCCCTACCATAATCCCATGGTGTATGTTTTACATCATTTTAAATAGACTAGCCAGTACTATGAAGAGTAAGTAAAGCAACAGCTTGATATATATTTTTATTTAAAAATGTCTACAGGGAAGAATTATATACATCTCTTTATTCTAGTGAATAAAATCAAATATATATATAGATATATATATATAGATATATATATCTATATATATATCTATATATATATCTCCCTCTGTTTTAACTCTCCTACAACATAAGCGCAAAGTGTACATACTGTAGATAAATTCCTGCACGTGTCGGTTACACATGAACATATAAAAGCCTTGATCAATACAACACATTGGGCTAAATGTTTCTTAAAATTAGCACTCCTTATTTATAGTGGTATACTCGTTTATACAATCTTTTCCAAACGTGCTGTCCGTCTGAGTAATAAGGGTCCATTCACACAACTGACCCATGGTCTGTGAATGTTTCCTTACTGAATCGGGATAAAATGGTGACAAATGTCCATTTTATGACATATGTACCTGTACAGTTTTTTTTCTGTGTTTTGCAACTGAACCGTTTGCTGATCCATGTTACATCTATGGGTGGCCAGATCGTTATATAGCCAATTCCATACAATCTTTTCCTGCTGTCGATCTGAGTAATAAGGGTCCATTCACACAACTGACCCATGGTCTGTGAATGTTTCCTTACTGAATCGGGATAAAATGGGACAAATGTCCATTTTATGACATATGTACCTGTACAGTTTTTTTTCTGTGTTTTGCAACTCTTTGATCCATGTTACATCTATGGGTGGCCAGATATATAGCCAATTCCAGCCCATTAAGTATAAAACCAGAAAAACTGAGGGATGCAATCTTTTCCCATTTTTTTTCCCTGAACCTGGGCAAACTCATAAAACCATAGATTTACACTGAGCTTCCAATCAGGTCTGCCCAGGGCTTTTTTTTATGCTGAAACATGGTGGAACTCCCTGCTGACCACTATTGAAAACACAAAAGTCTGTCTTCTATGCTTATGTAGCATTACCCCGAAGGAGCTGCTGGTTTAGATTTGGGCCTGCCTGTTACCTCACCATTCGTTGTTTACGGGATGAGAGTCTATAGAAACGTCAATGTCAAACGTCAAAGTCAAACGTCAAAGTTGCAAACCTTTTTTTATTAAGCTTTATTTCACACAAACTTGCACAGGTAGGGATGGAGGGCCAGGGGGAGGTTCAGGCACTCAATGCAGATCACTGGGGAGCCTTTAAGTTTCAAATGTCACACTTCACCACTTTCCTCCGAGTGGGTATTGCCCACCCATATAGGCCTCTCTCACCGGCCTAGCAGCCAGGGTGATGCACGGACAAAAATAAAGAATAACAGTCTCTGCCACAGACTTTAGTGCAATGAAGTTTAACTGTTCAATAATCCTCTGCCACAGGATTTTAGTACGATTAAGTTGAACTGTTCAATAATCCTCTGCCACAGGATTTTAGTATTCGGACATCCAGCCTTACAGCCTTTAAGCCGACCCGGCACACTGTAAAGTAACATAGGCTTCAGTGCATCCTCCAATAAAGTTATCAGGCCTTCCCCGAGATACCAGCCTTCCGCTTGGTCCTCTCCAGGACAGGTCCTCCCCTGGTTTCCTCCATTGAGTGGCTTCCTCCCTTAAGACGGACGCGCAGGATCACCTCCAAAGTACAGACCCCAGTCAGCACACCTGGGCCTCCGTGGCAGGGATGCAGCCTCGGGCCAACATGGCCCCGCGGCTGAAAATCGACCATCACATACCTCGAGTCAGGAGGGCCACAAAGCAAAGAGCCCAAAAAATGGCATCCGCCCCCTTAACCTCCCTGGCGGTATGATTCTGTCTGGAATTACGTACCAAAAGCGGTACAATTATTTTGCATGGAAATTCTGCGTTTTATACTGTAGGCCTGCAATTTTTAGGAATAACTCACTTAAATTTGTCCAAACCAGAGTCTAGTAGACATCCCGGGTATGATAAAGTTTGAAACACAAAATCATAAAATTATAATATAATAAATAACTATAAATAATTATAACAAATAATAATGTAATTATAATAAAAATTATTCACTAATGTAATCAAATCAAAATCACTGAAATTTGCTCAGTTGCAGAATTGTCGCTGTCATTACTTTTATTTTTTTATGACGAATTTCCCCCCCAATCGCTATCGCTCAATTCTGCAAATGATTATAATTTATTATCGCTGTTTTCTAGCTGCTCTAAAATCACTTTTGACATAAAGGGACACTTTTGGTTGCTATGGACAATCTACAGTTTGCAGGCACAAAAAAAATGTTTTTATTATGTAAAAGAACATGCAGGGCACTGGGCAGACCACTAGGGACAGGGGGGGTGTGTACTTTTTACATACAGTACTGTAATCTATAAGATTACAGTATTCTGTATGTAATGTGTTTGTTTACATTTTTGAATTTGCCGCCGGTCTCCGCCCCCGTGCGCCGTTACGTCGCAGGAAACGGAGATCGGCGGCGCGCGGGCACTGTGTGAGCCGAATGGAGGACGCCACTCGCTCACACAGCGGGGATGCATCGCTGGATCCAGGGACAAGGTAAGTACAGTATACCCAGCCTGGATCCAAGGTAAGCCAGCACGCGCTGCAGGCTCTGCATTCACCCCGAGCGCGATTCGGGGATATCGTTATTTGCCTGAAAAATCCAACCCGAATCGCGCTCGGGGATACCGGCAGGGGGGTTAAGTACCTTTCCCCAGCATGCCCAGCGGTGCTGTTGCCGGGGGATAGCACCCAATACACTCTGGCCTGCTTGTATTCCAACATTGGCCTGGGGTGGTAACGCCACCTACAGGCAACAGTGGGAATTTATTCAAACACAGCCATACCCGGAAAAGAGGCTGATTTAGTTTTAATCGACAAAATTTGAGCTAACTACCAGCTCAGACATCACTAGATTTAAACATAGCGCCTGGTCATCAGGAGCAGGGCGCTACACTTACAAGTGACAGCTTGTTCCCCAACATCTCCCACAGATCAGATCTCTTGAGTGGCTCCCACTGAGTGAAGAATGGGGACAAGGAAGATGCAGGTGCACAGGGTGCAGTGCAAATGCCAACATCAACATTGGATGATCTCCCTGCAAGTGAGAGAAGTGGAGCCAACTACAATATGTAGGGAGGTACTAGAGCTGGCTGGGTGCTTCAGCTTAATACAGCAACAAAAATAAGACATGAGGAAAATGGTGGAGCTTTTAAAGGGGTTGTAAAGGTAAAATTTTTCCCTCTAAATAGCTTCCTTTACTTTAGTGCAGTCCTCCTTGACTCACCTCATCCTTCGATTTTGCTTTTAAATGTCCTTATTTCTTCTAAGAAATCCTCACTTCCTGTTCTTCTGTCTGTAACTCCACACAGTAAATTTGAGGCTTTCTCCCTGGTGTGGAGTGTCATGCTCGCCCCCTCCCTTGAGGGGGCGAGCAGGAGAGTCAAGACGCCCACTAACACACAGCACATTTCTCTATCTGCAATGTAGAGGGCGTCCTGACTCTCTTGCTCGCCCCCTCCCCCCTCAAGAGAAGGGGCGAGCATGACACTCCACACCAGGGAGAAAGCCTTGCATTACTGTGTCCAGCTAAAAGCTTCCGCAATGGTCACATAAACATCAGAACTGGACTACAGAGCAATGGAAGAAGGTGGCCTGGTCTGATGAATTACGTTTCCTTTTACATAATGTGGATGGCCGGGTGTGTGTCACTTACCTGGGGAAGAGATGGCACCAGAATGTGGTATAAGAAGGCAAGTTAGCCAAGGCAGTGTGATGCTTTAACCACTTTGCAACCGCCCTATGCCGAAAGTACGGCTCTAGGGCGGTTGCTGTATTCTAACTGGCCGTTAATTAACGGCCTGTCAGAAGCGCGCTCCCGCGCGCCTCCTGAGGCGCGCACACGGGAACATCCGTGACCGCCG
Organism: Rana kukunoris; assembly: GCA_029574335.1. Lineage (NCBI taxonomy): Eukaryota > Metazoa > Chordata > Amphibia > Anura > Ranidae > Rana > Rana kukunoris. The sequence goes on from CM056049.1 coordinate 522,041,801, forward strand.
GGTCCAGAGGACCCGGCGGGTCACGGATCACGGTAAATCGCCGCTGATAGCGGCGGTTTACCACGTGATCGCGCCGTCCAATGACGGCGCGATCAGATGTAAACAGACCGGCGTCATTTGATGACGCCGGTTCCTCCCTCCTCTCTCTGTACCGATCGGTACAGTGTGAGAGGAGAAGGGAGGGAGCGGATGGCAGCGCCAGTGCTGCGGGCTGGATCTGTGACAAATGCAGTCACAGATCCATCCATCCCTCCCTCCCTGCTCAGCCATCCCTGCTGCATATACTCTGCAATACTCACCTGGGCATACTCTGCAATACTCAGGCATACTCTGGGCATACTCTGCAATACTCAGGCATACTCTGCAATACTCAGGCATACTCTGCAATACTCAGGCATACTCTGCAATACTCAGGCATACTCTGCAATACTCAGGCATACTCTGGGCATACTCTGCAATACTCAGGCATACTCTGCAATACTCAGGCATACTCTGCAATACTCAGGCATACTCTGCAATACTCAGGCATACTCTGCAATACTCAGGCAATACTCTGGGCATACTCTGGCAATACTCTGGGCATACTCTGGCAATACTCTGGGCATACTCTGGCAATACTCTGGGCATACTCTGGCAATACTCTGCAATACTCTGCAATACTCTGGGCATACTCTGCAATACTCTGGGCATACTCTGCAATACTCTGGGCATACTCTGCAATACTCTGGGCATACTCTGCAATACTCTGGGCATACTCCGCAATACTCTGGGCATACTCCGCAATACCCTGGGCATACTCTGCAATACCCTGGGCATACTCTGCAATACCCTGGGCATACTCTGCATACTCCGCAATACTCTGGCAATACTCTGGGCATACTCTGCAATACTCTGGGCATACTCTGCAATACTCTGGGCATACTCCGCAATACTCTGGGCATACTCTGCATACTCCGCAATACTCTGGCAATACTCTGGGCATACTCTGCAATACTCTGGGCATACTCTGCAATACTCTGGGCATACTCCGCAATACCCTGGGCATACTCTGCATACTCCGCAATACTCTGGCAATACTCTGGGCATACTCTGCAATACTCTGGGCATACTCCGCAATACTCTGGGCATACTCCGGGCATACTCTGGGCATACTCTGGGCAATACTCTGGGCATACTCTGGGCAATACTCTGGGCAATACTCTGGGCATACTCCGCAATACTCTGGGCATACTTAGCAATACTCTGGGCATACAGCAGCCCCTGTCCCCGCGAGCTCGCATGCAGAAGCGAACGCATACGCAAGTCCCGCCCACATATAAAAACGGTGTTCAAACCACATGTGAGGTATCTTTATATCATGTTTTGGGGTTTTATGTATTTTTCTAGCAAATAAATGATGATTTTTACATGTAGGAGAGAAATGTCAGAATTGGCCTGGGTGCTCCCTGCATGTTGGGCCTCTGTATGTGGCCGCACTGTGTAAAAGTCTCACACATGGGGTATCGCCATACTCGGGAGGAATAGCAGAATGTGTTTTGGGGTGTAATTTGTGGTATGCATATGCTGTGTGTGAAAAATAACCTAATAATATGAAAATTTGATGAAAAAAAAAAAAATCTTGATTTTGCAAAGAATTGTGGGAAAAAATTACAACTTTAAAAAACTCACCAGGCCTCTTTCTAAATACCTTGGAATGTCTTCTTTCCAAAAAGGGGTCATTTGGGGGGTATTTGTACTTTTCTGGCATGTTAGGGTCTCAAGAAATGAGAGAGGCTGTCAGTACTTCAGGTGTGATGAAATTGATCAATTTTCAGGATTTGGTACCATAGCTTGTAGACCCCATAACTTTCACCCAGACTAAATAATATCCAACATTTTTTATTTTTTTTTACCAAAGATATGTAGCAGTATACATTTTAGGCAAATTTATGAAGAAAAATTACTTTTTTGCAAAATTTTATAATAGAAATGAAGAAAAATTATTATTTTTTTGCAAAATTTTGTTCTTTTTTCATTTATAGCAAAAAAAATAAAAACCGCAGAGGTGATGAAACACCACAAAAGAAAGCTCTATTTGTGGGAAAAAAAGGACAAAATTTCATTTGGTTATAGTGTTGTATGACTGAGTTATTGTCATTCAAAATGTGAGAGCACTGAAAGCTGAAAATTGGTCTGGTTATTAAGGGTGTTTAAGTGCTGAATGGTTAACCAATGTTCTGCTGGAAGCTTCCGTCCTGTTCATGGGATGTTAATTTGGTGTCTGCCTCAATGGGTCAGGGCTGTTTTTAGCAAAAGGGGGCCATACTCAATATTAGGTGGGTGGTCACAATGTTATGGCATCAGTCTAGAAAGTTGTACTTTCTGTGCAAGTAGAGAAAGAGACGGCTACTGAAGAGAGGGACATTGGAATTCCATATTATGCCACAACCACCATGCAAGTTAAGAAAATTGCTTGATTCCATTGGCACAGGCAGTGTTAATGGGGGAATTCTCCCACAGACTTTTCCACAGCACTTTTCAGCTCGGCCAGCATGTGGGGGGGGGGGCGTGGGATGTCGCGTAGAGCCTTTCAGACGGCACGATGCAATAATTACTGCTGGTGGCTAAATTCACATTCATACTTCAGTGGGGTAACGCTACTCATGTTTGGGCAGTGCGGTGCGTCCATAGAGGGTGCAGGAGCGTCCATGGCCGCCCCCCTGGTGAGCATCTGAATAACAGCTTGGTTGGCTTTGGAAGTGCCATCAGAGCCAGCGGCTCTGATAGGCTTTCCCAACATGAGGGCTTAATCAGCTTTCAATTTAACGGGGGTGCGTTCCCTGGTCAACACTCACCAATTTGAACATGCATTTTTTAATTTTTTAACGTAATTTTTTGTGTCAAAAAAAATGATCGTGTGTGGGCAAAAATTATGTTTTAACCACTTACCTACTGTGCACCTACACCCCCTTCCTGCCCAGACAAAATATAAGCTTCCGGCAATGCGTCGCTTTAACTGACAATTGCGCGGTCGTGCGACGTGGCTCCCAAACAAAATTGGCGTCCTTTTTTTCCCACAAATAGAGCTTTCTTTTGGTGGTATTTGATCACCTCTGCGGTTTTTATTTTTTGCGCTATAAACAAAAATAGAGCGTCAATTTTTAAAAAAATTCAGTATTTTTTCCTTTTTGCTATAATAAATAACCCAAAAAATATATATAAAAAATATTTTTCCCTCAGTTTAAGCCGATACGTATTCTTCTACATATTTTTGGTAAAAAAAAAATGCAATAAGCGTTTATCGATTGGTTTGCGCAAAATTTATAGCGTTTACAAAATAGGGGATAGTTTATGGCATATTTTTTTTTTTTTACTATTAATGGCGGCGATCTGCGATTTTTTTATTGGGACTGCGACGTTATGGCGGACATTTCGGACACTTTTCTGACATTTTTGGGACCATTTACATTTATACAGTGAACAATGCTATAAATATGCATTGATTACTTATATAAATGTGACTGGCAGTGAAGGGGTTAACCACTAGGGGGCGGGGAAGGGGTTAAATGTGTGTCCTATGAGTGTTCTAACTGTGGGGGGAGGGGGGGTGACTGGGGGAGGTGACCGATTGTGTCCTTATGTACAAGGGACACAATCGATCTCCTCTCTCCCTGACAGGGACGTGCAGCTCTGTGTTTACATACAGAGCTCCACGTCCCCGCTCAGTTACTGAGCAATCGCGTGTGCCCGGCGGCGATCGTTGCCGCCGGGCACTCGCACGGGATCCCCGCAGAGGCTTTAAAGGGACATCACGTCATATGACGTGATGTCAGGATAATGGAGTCCTCTTCCCGCCGTCATTTGACGGTGGGCAGATGACAAGTGGTTAAACCCATGCCCAGGAGCAAGTTAGGAGATGGGAGGTAAAACTACCATCCATAATGGAGTAAGCACATTCATCACGCTGTAACAGACAAAAAAGCAGGAATCGTCTTTTACTAACAAGTAACCAGCTAAAAGCAGCCTCAAGGCAAATAGAACTTCCCCTTTAGAGTGCCGTCGTTTTGTACATCATTTTCCAAAAATGATGGTGAGTAGGCAACATCATTTTTAATGATGAAGTTGGAAAAATTTTGTTTTTTTTCATGAACAAAAATTACATTTTTTTTGATCACAAAAAGTGATCGTGTGTACGGGGCATCAGAAAACTCAGGTACAGTAGGTTCATCCTTATTCTTAAGATGAAAATAGTAATGCTATTTGAAATGCTGACGTTTAGCCTATTCACGTGCAGTGAATCCAAATACTATGACTATGCTATGTTACATTTTAATGACTGATACACTTTGAGTGCTTTCCTTTAGCAGTAAAATATACTGGAAACTTGAGACCTATTAATTTCAAACAGTTGTTGAAATGGAAACCAGAAAAAGGAGCTTGGTTAGAGCTAATGAGGAACACAACTAAAACTAAAAAAAGTTTAAAAAATAATAGCTTAGTCTCAAAAACAGATGTTAACGTCACCGATTTTCAAGCACTAACATTATTTTGAAGACATAATATGTACCTCCATTTTGTAGAGAAGAAAACAATCCTTATCTGATCAGGTACATACAACGAAATTAGTTTATTCATTTTCAGTGCATAATATTTTCCATTGCTTGGAGTCTACTCACTTCCAACTATAGTCACATGATGAGCCTCAAGCCCCGTACACACGGCCGAGGTTCTCGGCAGAAACCAGCGAGAACCTCGCTGGGATCCTCATTCTGCCGAGAACCTCGGCCGTGTGTACGGATTCGTCGAGCCCAGCCCGTCGGGAAACCCGTCAAGAGAAAATAGAGAGCAGGTTCTCTATTTGCTCGACGGCCCGTCGGGATGAATGGCTGGTCGCCTTTCCCGACGGGCTGGTCGCCGAATCTGACGGCCGGCCGAGAACCTCGACGGGCGGAACGATGTGTTCCGCCCGTCGAGGTTCTCGGCCGTGTGTACGGGGCCTCAGTGTTGTAGTGAAAGAACTGCTCACAGCCTGGCAACAGCAGCCACTCAATCACATGAGCATGAAATTGCAATTCTGGAGGAGTGCTTTACACCGACTGGGTACAGAATTCCTTTATACAAGGAAGCCATATTTGCAGCCTGAACTAAAAAAAATGTGTATTTATAAACACTCTGTGAAGACCAAACCTATATATGGATATACCGTATATGTTTTCTTTCTGCATATCCATAGTCTAGTCACTAAATAGAGGAAAATTAAAATGAAGGTATGCCATAGCATTAATACAGTTACTAATTTATTTTGTCCATCAACCAACATTTCACTGTGGTATATCACTTTTTTCAAGGCCAAAAATGGATATTGTGTAGATATTTTAGGTGAATCTATGACTAAAAATATAATTACAGAACCAATAGCATAAAGTGCCATCATAAATCTCTTGCTGCTGAATCCCTGACTACCTTAAAGTGATTGTAAAGTCTCTTTTTTTTCAATAAAAATAACAAACATGTTGGACCAGATTCAGGAACGAGTTACACCGGAGTATCTCCAGATACGCCGTTGTAACTCTGAGTGAGAGGCGTCGTATCTATGCGCCTGATTCTTAGACGTAAGCCGTCGTATCTTAGTTGCATAGTTACACTGGCCGCTAGGTGGCATTTCCGTTGATATACGTGTTGAATATGCAAATGAGCTAGATACGTCGATTCACGAATGTACTTGCGGCCAGGCTAATTTTTTTTACGTCGTTTGCGTAAGTCCGGCGTAAAGTTACCCCTGCTATATAAGGGGGAATGTAATGTTAAGTATGAACGTGGGGCCGGCGTAGAATTTTCGGATGTTTGCGTAAAACATTTGCAAATAGGGCTTTGCGTAAGTTACGTTCACGTCGAAACCAATGAGTAGTTGCGGCGTAATTTTGAGCATGCGCACTGGTATACGTCCACGGACAGCACATTCGCCGTTCGGAAAAAGCGTCAATTACGTGGGGGTCACGATTAATTTACATGGATCATGTCCCCTACCTGCCTATTTTGAACTAGGCGTGGTTACGCCGGCCCATTTACGCTACGCCGCCGTAACTTTGGAAGCAAGTGCTTTGTGAATACAGCACTTGCCTGTAAAAGTTGCGGAGGCGTAGCGTAAATAGGATACACTATGCCCGCACAAAGTTACCCTCTTCTACCTGAATCTAGCCCGTTATGCTTACAGTACCTGCCCTGTGCAGTGGATTTGCTCTCTTCAGAGCAGCTTGCAATGGGGGCACCCGAGCCGAGTCACAGATCCCTGTGTCCATTCAGACACAGAGCAGTGGCCCACCCTCTCCTGATTGGCTGACTGACTTTGATTGACAGCAGTGGAAGCCATTCAGGAGTGAGAATCTGGGGCGGCCTAGACACTCGTGGACATCACTGGACAGAGATGGGATTTAGATAAGTATTAGAAAGCCTATCCTACCCACACCTAACAACTTTATTTTCATTTTCTACATCAGCTCACCCCCACAGTTATTACCTTTTGTTCCACTCGACCCCCCTTCTAGATTGTAAGCTCTAACAAGCAGGGCCCTCTGATCCCTCCTGTATTGATTTGGATTGTAACTGTACTGTCTGCCCCTATTTTGTAAAGCGCTGAGCAAACTGTTGGCATTATATAAATCTTGTATAATAATAATTAATATTAAAAATAATATTAGTTTACTGGTTTTGTTGTCCAACAATAATGTCCCATGCAGGTTTACAAATAAAGTAGTATTACTATAATATGCATAACTGCTGTCAGAGCAGAGAACCACTTCCCTTCCTTAGGCCAATTATAAATAGCCTCAGGTTGAAGTGGTTATACTGGGATCACGATTGAGGCTACAACCATGATCCCAGTATTGTTTTTTGTAGCAGATGATTCTGTTTTATGTAAAAGTGATCCAGTAGCTGTATAGCTATACAGCCACTGGGTCACTTTTACAGGCGGTGGAAGGAGGTCCCCCCTCCAGCCGCAGCTTTTACCAGGCTTCCCTGTCCAATTGGGGAGCCCGGTATAGATGTGTCTGGCAGCATCAGCTTCCCCCAAATGCAGTGAGGAGAATTGATCTTGTTCCTCCCACTCTGTGATGTCAGAAACTGGAAGCAACAAGGGTTTTGGTTTTGGTCTGATGAAAACAAGCCATTACCGATTTGGTTTGATCACATGCTTTGGAGGCCAGAAGACAGCTCTTTCCATAAAGAGGACCTGTCATGGCCCATGCTATCTCAAGGGATGTTGTTCATCCCTTGCGATAGAAATAAAGTTGATCCAAAAAAAAAGTTAAAAGATACAGGGTAAAATAAATAAGTAAACAATATAAAAAAATAAAACATTTAAAGCACACCAGCACCCCTATGCTCATGATCAAATGTGTATACTCATGTAGGTCCTGCATGCAAATGTAAACAGTGATAACACCATACTTGTGAGGTATGTCAGAGCAAGAGCAATAATTCTAGTGCCAGACCTCATGTATAACTCTAAACTGGTAACCTATAGTGGCTTTTAAAGTGTTGCTTATGGAGATTTTTAGGTACCCTAGTTTGGTACTGTTCCACAGGCATAAATAATTTTAAAGCGTGGCATGTTAGGTATCTATTTACGCTGTGTATTATCATCTTTTATGTTTTGCCAAATTGGTATTTTTTTGTGTTTGTGTTCACTAAACCTAATTCAAGTGTATTTTGTCCTGAAAATGTCACCCAACATAAAAAATTGCAACGGCAACCATTTTATTTTCTAGAGTCTTAACTCTGCTAAAAATATAACTTTAGAGGTTTTAAGTAATGACAGTAATGTCAAAATTGCCCTGACTAGAACTGGTTAAAAAAGTCAGTATATTTTAACCACTTGCCAATCAGCCGCCGCAGTTTTACTGCGGCAGTTTGGCTCTGCTGGGCAAATCGACGTCACCTTACGTCGCTTCCCTAGTGGCCACTAGGATCCCCCCTTCAGTTAGAACACAGTGAGGGAACACAGTTAACCCCTTGATCGCCCCCTAGTGTTAACTCCTTCCCTGCCAGTGACATTTTTCAAAGCACTGTGTAATTGTCAATGGTCCCAAAAATGTGTCAAAAGTGTCCAATTTGTCCGCCACAATATCGCAGTCCTGATAAAAATCGCAGATCGCCACCATTACTAGTAAAAAAAATATATATATATTAATAAAAATGCCATAAATCTATCCCCTATTTTGTAGACATTATAACTTTTGCGTAAATCAATCAATATATGCTTATTGCAATTTTTTTAAACAAAAATATGTAGAAGAATACATATCGTCCTAAACTGAGTAACAAATTTATTATAACAAAAAGTAAAAGATATTGGTGGTCATTTACGAAAGGCAAATCCACTTTGCACTACAAGTGCAAACTACAAGTGCAAAGTACACTTGAAATTGCAATGAAAGTGCACCTGGAAGTGCAGTCACTGTAAATCTGTGGGGAAGAACTGAAATGAGGGGAAGCTCTGCTGATTTTATTATCCAATCATGTGCAAGCTAACATGCTGTTTTTATTTTTATTTTTTTCCTCCACGGATCTACAGTGACTGCACTTCCAAGTGCAATTTCAGTGCAATTTCAAGAGCACTTTGTACTTGTAGTTTGCACTTGTAGTGTGAAGTGGATTTGTCTTTAGTAAAAAAAAAACAATTGTTTTTTTTTTTTAATTCTTGCTCTTCTTTTGTTAATAGCGCAAAAAAAAAACACAGAGGTGATCAAATACCACCAAAAGAAAGCTCTACTTGTGGGAAAAAAAATGACGTCAATTTTGTTTGGGTACATTGTCGCACAACCGCGCAATTGTCAGTTAAACCGACACAGTGCCGTATCGCAAAAAATGGCCTGGTCATTGAGCAGGGCTGATGTGGTTAAAAAGAAGTGTTGCAGTAAGCATAGCAGTAAGAAACATTATTCCAGTGGAACCTAATGCCATGGTAAACGTTGGGGATTATAGTAAGGGAAGAGAATGCAGCCGCTAGAATCTAAATTAATCAGCAACAGCAAGGGAGCAAGAAAGACCTTCAGATTTCGATGTTTTGGAAACTAATAATGGACCTGTCTTTTAATTGTCAGCAGTGTTGCTCATCTTACTTTAAAAAAGTAATCAGTTACAGTTACAAATTACTTCTCCGAAAAAGTAATTGCGTTAGTGACTCAGTTACTACATTGAAAAAGTAAATAGTTACTCAGCAAAGTAACTGATTTTTTTTTTTAATATTCTACAATGCTTTGTTTAGATGATTTCCTTTTAGAATGCAGGTGACGGGCGCTTGCCAGGGAGCAGGGAGTTAATACTCCAAGACAAAAGAATGGAAGATCCTTGAGAGAAGAAAACCGGAAACAAATGGTGATCTCGTGTATATCCCAGCCTAGGTGCATCCGTCCCACCATGTATGTGCAGCTAATAGGACTTAAAACCCTTATCCATCTGCTACATATTACATCCAAATTATAAGCTGGATTAAAATGTATGTTTATAATATACATTCCCTTGATGTTTACAGAGTCTGTAATTTAAAATCTTATATTGGGCTTTATTAGAATTTTCTATAGTTTATTGTTTATTATTTTATTTATCTTATATAAGTATTATTAGATGCAAGGGATCTGGAATGGGGATGTCAGATTTTTCTTTGTTGTCTGATGAAGAGATGAAATCACTGACCAAAAAAAACCTGCTGATCATTGGTCTGTATAGGTGTCCTGCACTTACCATGTTGACCACTAGATGTCGCTGTGTACACTGTGTTGTATAGGGAACGTTTGTTCTGTGGAACATTTTTTTCCGGCCATGTGTTCCCCGGATCATTGATCAGGTTGCACATACAGTGTGTGTGATCGATGTGAGTTGTTCCCCGTTGATAGGTCAGTGTGAGGCGGGTGGGGCTCACTGTATCCAGGGCTCCTTGCGATTGGGAGTTTTCAGACCGCTGTGACAGGCCATCACAGCGGTCACATGATTCTAAAGCGGAGTTCCACCCATATTTATGTTCACAGCGCCGGCAGAAGCAATTACTCTGCTGCCATCTAGTGGCGGTAGATGTAATTGGGGTAATGCCGCCCAAGTAATGGTAACTGAGTTACCGTGAGGGGAAGAGTAATCAGGTAGATTACTCGTTACCCTCAAAAGGGGCTGCGTTAGGTAACTGCGTTTATTGTAACTCCGTTACTTACAACACTGATTGTCAGTAGGATGACGTGTTCATCTTGTGTAACTGTATATTATGGTAGCTAAACTAATTTTAAGCTGTGTATCTATGTACCAGCACAGGTTGCATTTGTTTTAATAGTTTGTGCTAGTATTCCTAATCTACATGTGTAAGTCTCACTATTGTTTGTAAAGTGAACTGTATATAAGATGAAAAGAATAAAAACTGGTAACATATCTATGAAAAGCCAGGTTACGCTCCAAGTTGATATACATGTCCTTTGTCACCATTACTTCCTGACAAGAAAACAGGCAAGTGTCCTAGCCCTAACAAGCTATTTGTCTTTCTCTCTGTCATATTTGTAAGGTGACAATTTTTCATGCTGTATTCCAACTTATGAACTCAAAAGAGTGATGCCACATAGCTAACATGTTTTTGGCTCACATCCACCAGCAAAATTGCTGTTGCTTCACTCTCCTACCTTCTACAAATAGCCCATATAGTCAGAGAGAATGACACAAATATCATAATTATGCTACATTTAGGAAAACGATATCAAGCTCCTATAAGTGTAATGCCCCGTACACACAATCGGAAATTCCGACAGCAAAAGTCTGATGTGAGCCTTTGAATGAAAATTCCGACCGTGTGTATGCTCCATCAGACTTTTGCTGTCGGAATTTTCACCAACAAAAGATTGAGAGCTGGTTCTCAAATTTTCAGACGGAAAAAATTCCTATCGGAAAATACGATCATCTGTAGCAATTCCGACGTGCAAAATTCTGACGCCTGCTCGGAAACAATTTGACACATGCTCGGAAGCATTGAACTTAATTTTCTCGGCTTGTTGTAGCGTTGTACGTCACTGCGTTCTTGACGGTCGAAAGTTCAGAGAACTTTTGTGTGACCATGTGTACGCAACCCAAGTTAAAGCGGAATTCCGTCAGTAAAACCATCCAAGGTTTTTACGACGGAAAATCAGATGGTGTGTACGCGGCATTACATATGTTTCTAAACCATTTTTCAGGGTTACAATTATATATGAGTGAGCTGATTTACTCTGCAAGCAGATTGGCCCAGTTTAAAATAACTTATTATTTAAAGTGTTATGAAACCCATGACCCTACATTCACTATATCTGGTTTCCTACAGTACACAGAACAAGGAAATGCAATTATTTTAGTAAATATAATCTGCTAAATAATTTTCTTCATCAGCAGTTAGAGAAGTCTTCTGACTTATCAGGATCTGCTTAAAGCTTGTAGGAGGTGTTTTCATTCTCCGCTGATCCTCTGTCTAGACAGTTCGGATTGGCCCCATGTACTCTCCAGCAATAAACACCAAACTGAGCATGTGCAGCCTGACTCCTAATGCTCTGTTCTATCAGGAGATGGGTTGGAGTCAGTTACAGAAGGAGGAGCAGAGAAGACAGGATCACACAGCCTTTATACACACTGCAGATTAACCCCTTAGGTTCCATAGTGAGTATAAAGCCTCATACACACGACTATAAACACATTTTTCCGTGGATTTTTGTTTGAAGGGAGTTGGCCATAGCATACACATGGCAGGACTTTTCTGCAAACTTTCCCAAAACTTTCCCAACATCACAAGGTTTTTCTGTTCCTTTCTGCTCTTTACCACCACCCTTTGGTCAACTTCTGCTATTGGTGGTTGATTTTAACATTGGTTCTGGCCATGCTTGTTTGTACTTCGGACAAAAGTCTGATGGATTTCTGTACACACAATAGGACTTTGCACCATAGGACTTTTGTTGTCGAAAAGTTTGTCTGTTTGCAGAGCAAACTTTAGTCCGATGAAAACCGAAAAAGTTTGTCCAATGGATCGTACATTTTTTTTAAAACGTGCTCATTTTGAAGTTTGTTGTCAAAAAGTCCTACCGTGTGTATGCTTTAATGCCCTGTACACATGATCAGGCTTTTGCCCGTCCAAACTCTCATCGGAATTCCGCGGAATTCCATCGGAGTAAAAGAGAACATGTTCTCTAATCTAAACTCCGATGGAATTCATCAGAATTTCTGATGGGGCATACACACTATCGGAATTTCCGATGGAAAAAGTCAGTTGGATATTTTCCATCGGAAATTTCGATCATGTGTACAGGGCTTAAGGCTTTGTGCAGATTAGTTTTTCAGTATATTTATAAAGTGGTCTAAAGTGGACCTTGTAGGAAAATTTACACAGTTTTCCACTACATAAAATACAGTTAGGCAAATGATCAGCAGATGTTTTTTAGCACTTTGCTAAGGTCTTATTACAACATACTGCCCAGCATTATTAAGCAAATATTTATACCATACTATCCCTAGACTACTACCAGATAATTACAACCATGCCCATATGTCAGTAATGCAGCACCCATCCTTGACAAGAGCTCCTGTTAAGATTTAACATGCAAATGAGTGAAAGGTACTGTATATTTATTGGTTTGCTGGAAGGATTAAAGTTATTATGTGGCTACTAACAGCTATATTCTTTCATGCTGTTACAAATGATATATTTAAAATGTTTTTCTATATTGTAGTTATTTGTTAGTTAATAATGCTTATTAGTGTTCAAGAAATTGCTCAATTCAACCTCAGCTCACCTTTCAAAACCTGCACGAGAATAAATAGATTCATTAACACATAAAACTCTCATTTAGTCAATATCATACATTAAGCAATACCTTTTCTTTAGCCTCTAATGCACTGCCACTGACTTTAAGGTCATATACAATAGATAAAGTAGTCTTTTCTTGGATTCTTTGGAGAGCGTCCAGTGTTCCATAAATACAGGGTCTTGTGGGATTAAGTCAAAGTTTGTCTAACTGAAGCCATTATTCTTAGCTCACTTAGAGTACATTTGTGAAAAATAAGTATACAAATGACATTCTGTGTGAGTTACTATATTTAATGTGAAAGGGAAATGCTTTTCCTTAAATTAGTTTACTTTAGCAAGAACATTAGATTTTGTGAAGGGATCATTTTATACATACAGTAAGTAAATGTTGTTATAAATGTAATTGTCACTTATTCCTACATTATACAATATTTGTAAGATGATTTATTCTAAAGACTTTTTTTGCTTTCTGCCTCCTTCCTGGGTAGATTACCCTGATTGTCCTGGTGACCAGTGTTGCCATTGGTGAATGAGATAGAAAATTAGGATAAATCGAACATTTTACACATTTAACTGTATATGAAAGGACAAATTCCAGTAGAGACTGGAGACACATGTAATTTCTCTTATGTCCTGTGGCAGCCAAGGACATAAAGTTAAGGGAAATCTCCCACTTACACAGAATGTAAAAAATAAACTCACGTGGGTGTTAACCCCATCCTACTTAACAAAAGAAAACTTTTTGACTATACATACACTCTGGTGTCGGTGTGTTTTCTGTACATAAAAAAAAAAAATGAAAGGATAGATTCACCCTTTATAACTTGTCACTGGTTACACCCATATTACACCCATGTAACATGTTATGAATGCACCGACCCCCGCACCACCTGCTGTGACAGTTAGTGGGGAATCTTCTCCCCCCCGTTAGCTGTCAAAATGTTAAAAAAGCAGCCCATGCGGGGCTCTGCCCACCCAGGGCCGTGTCACTCATGCAAAGCACTTTGTGTATGGAAACTACAATGTCCAGCAGCCTTTGTGACAGATGGCTTGTAGTATTCAATGAACTACCACAATGCTGTGAGCTCTGTGGTAGTTTATTCATTCTTCCTGTCAGAATGTATCGGCTTCCTTGTACGGAATTCAAGCAAGCCAATACACTAACAGGTCTGCAGGAGACCTGCAGAGCATCAGCGATCTGCTGATCGTGGGTGCAATACTTTACAGATTCCAGAAACCAAACATAATAAATGCAGATTATATTCACCTGCAAAAAAATTGCACTTATAATTTTTTGTCAAAAAGTGTGCTTATCCTTTTAATAAATGTACCATATTTAACACATAAAATCCTACAACTGTGGTGATGATTTGCAACACCCTAAACACTACTGGAGAGATGACAGTATGGTGGAAAGTCCACTAAAGGTACATAATATTTTATGACAAATATGCTGTATATCAAGGGTAGGCAACCTTTTGAGCACAGTGTGACGAAAAATGTTTTCAAAGAAATTGAGCGTGCCGATTTTTTAACAAAAACTTCATATTCTCAATCAAGAAAATGATTTTTTTTTATAAAGTAAATGCTGTAAACCAGTAGTAGTGAGAAATTAACATCCTGCACTCTCACACCTCAGATCAGCCCCAATTCACCTGCTCATCTGCCCCACCACTGTACCCCCATGCACATCTCCACCACCTTTGTACCCCCTGCTAATCTGTCCCTCCATTGTAACCCCCTGTACATCTGCTCCACCACTGTACCCCCTGTACATCTGCCCCACCTCTGTGCCCCCTGCTCATCTGTCCCAGCTGTTCAGGCATTAGAGGCTGTGTGTTGAGTTGTTTTGAGGGGACAGCAAATTTACACTGTTATACAAGCTGTACACTCACTACTTTACATTGTAGCAAAGTGTCATTTCTTCAGTGTTGTCACATAAAAAATATAATCAAATATTTATAGGGGGTGTATGTATGTGTATGTGTATATATATATATATATATATATATATATATATATATATATATATATATATATATATATATATATATATATTGTACAGGATGCCAGGGATGTGCTATGGACGGCAGGTATACTTTCCTACAGTTTAGTTTGTGGTCCCTTTAAGGGACTTTAAGGCATACATTTTTGAGTATTCAGGTGTTCTTACACATGCATAGTGGAAGGTTTAGGGTAGTCTGCTTGTAGAGGAGAGTACTGATTTCCAGTTCTGGAATTGGTAAATCTTCATTTGGGACCTGGACCTTAGATGTTCAGAGAGACTTTGGCTGGGAAAGATCCTCTAAAGTCTGATTACAGGAATACTGGTCCCGAAAGGGTTAACTATCAGCAGCAGAGTCCAGAAGCAGAACAAGAAACAGCCAGCGGTGTCTGATAAAATAAAGAGAGAGAAGAACACAGCTGAGTGAGCAGTGTGAACTAGCTTGTGAATGAGACACGGTTGCTAAACTGTGAAGATCTCCTTTTTGATACCCCTGAGGCAGGTGGGAACTAAAAATCCTGTTAGGGACAAATACTACTGGCAGGGAGCTGGACCTTTGTTTGTGCACTAGAACTTAATGGACTATTTGTTCCTTGCTGAGGTTAAGCTAATTCTGTTTTTGAATATAAAAGGACTGTTTGCTTTTACCAATATGGCTGACTGGTGATCCCAGACTTCCACATTTTGATATATGTATATACGATATATGTATATATACATACATATGTGAAAATTGAGGCCATGTGTCATTCTAATAAACTCACAACACTGAGCCACAGGGAACATTGTTTGTTATCTGTAGCAATTCAGCAAAATTAAACCCTAACTGGTTAACATCCATTGACCTTCGATTTATGAATTTAAATTAGTATGAATGTACATGGTGGAGAATCTATTGATGGGTAAATGAAACACTTTTAAATTGTGCTTTAATCAGCATTAAAATGTAACAGCCAAAAAACGATCTAAATCTTGCATAGATAAAAATGATGACAGAATGGGATCGCTCCATGCCTAATTCATCTTCATCAGCTGGCCACAGTAATCAAAGTGTTTCAGATTCAAGCTGTTTGTGTTTCTTTCAATAGTTTATTAGTGCATATTTATAATCGATTGGTAGCCAGTAAAAGCCAGGGGGAACATGTTATGTGTGCCACCTGCATCGCTGCAAAAGAACTTGAGTTTAGTAGAAGAAAGCAAAGAAAACAGAGCTTCACAATGAAAAGTCTGTGGGTAGAGTGTGGAGGTAAATTTCTCTGTCTATACTCGAGAAAAATTCAATTTTTTTAATTGGTCGTGAAAAGCGGTCGTGTAGGCTCCAGAGCATTTTTCTAGACAAGAAAAATGTCAGTTAAAAATTCAGAAACTGCTCTATTTTTTCTTGTTGTTTTTCACGTCGTGTGTACGCTCTAACGAAAAAGGGGGTAGTTTTATGGCATTTTTATTAATATTTTTTTTTACTAGTAATGGCGGCGATCAGCGTTTTTTTTCGGTACTGCGATATTATGGCGGACACATCGGACAATTTTGACACATTTTTGGGACCATTGGCATTTTTATAGCAATCAATGCTATACAAATGCATTGGATTACTATAAAAATGCCATTGGCAGTGAAGGGGTTAACACTAGGGGGCAGGGAAGGGGTTAAGAGTGTTCCTGGTGTGTTCTGACTGTATGGGGGGGTGGCCTCACTAGGGGGAATCACTGATCTTCTGTTCATACATTGTATGAACAGGAGATCAGCATTTCCCTCGCTGACAGGACCGAGAGCTATGTGTTTACACACATAGCTCCCGGTCCCCGCTCTGTAACGAACGAGCGCGCGTGCCTGGCGGCGATCGCAAAAGATAGGACGTAGAGCTACGTGCTCTCGTCTAGCAGTGCCGACCTGCCGCCGTATAACTGCGGTGCGCAGTCGGCAAGCAGTTAAGTAGCGAAGTTTGGCACCATTCCACGAGTGTGTGCAATTTTGAAGGGTGACATGTTGGGTATCTATTTACTCGGCGTAACTTCATCTTTCATATTATGCAAAAACATTGGGCTAACTTTAATGTTTTTTTTTTTTTCAAAAGCACAAAACTGTTTTATTTCCAAAAAAAAGCGTTAGAAAAATTGCTGTGCAAATACCATGCGCGATAAAAAGTTGCAATGACCGCCATTGTGTTCTCTAGGGTCTTTGCTAAAAAAGCATGTATAATGTTTTGGGGTTTCTATGTAATTTTCTAGCAAATAAATGATGATTTTTACATGTAAATTTCATTTGGTTACAGTGTTGTATGACTGAGTTATTGTCATTCAAACTGTGAGAGCACCGAAAACTGAAAATTGGTCTGGTTATTAAGGGGGTTTAAGTGCCCAGTGGTCAAGTGGTTAAAGAGCTTGTGTCAGTTGTGCTGGGCTGTCATTTATCGTTTGTAGTTCTAGCTTGAAGATCAAAGATATTTGCCAAAAAGAAAAACACATTTTGGATTTTTTTTTTAATCACTGATTTTTTTGTTTCCCCCCCTACCCATTACCTTCCCCTCACTTCCCACCATGCCCTTTCTTACCTCTCCCCTCCCCCCTCTATCCTGCCTCCCTCTATATGTCTGGAGTTCAAAATTTGATAACACTCCCTTTTTTCTCTTACCTGTTCAACACTTAGTTTCTATGACCATTCAACTGAATTTCTTCAGTGTTTGTTAATTATGCTCCTGTCAGAACATCTGGATCATTGTTTGCAGCATTTTTGCTCATTGTTGTTGGCTGCAGCTATGAGTTCCTCCATCGTATGTATCTCCTCAACCTTGGCAAAACGACGGGCTAATTGATGGAATTGTGGTTTGTTTCAAATTTAGTGGAATACACAATTATGCCACAATTAGTTGTGTCAGTGTAGAGCAGTGGTCTCCAAACTGCGGCCCCAGGGCCGGATGCGGCCCTTTACGTGCCTTTATTTGGCCCTTGGGGCAGTATCCCTCCCACTGATACAAGACACTATTCTGACACTGACAGTGGAGCATAATTTCTCCCACTGACACCACTAATGGGGCACTATTCCTCCCTATGATACAAACAATGGGGCACTATTTCTCCCCCGAATACCATATGTTAAGTCCCACTGATGCCAGAAAAATTTCCACCTCCCACTGGCCAAAGTCCGGCCCTCCAAGAATCTGAAGGACAATAAACTGACCCTTTGTTTCAAATGTTTGGAGACCCCTGGAGTCTACACAGAGATATTCAACTGAGTAGGTGGAGGGCTATTTTTTTTTTATCAGAACTCTGAGCAAACTGTTAAAATAAATGATTATTTATTGCTCTACCTGTCAAATGATTCTAATTTTCCCACAGCTAATCTTGTGATTTACAAATAGAAAAAAGGAGTACCCCCAAGAAAGTGGGACTTTGAAGGCCAGGCTCAGAACAGAAAAGGTTTTATTATATGGACCAATTAACATACAAATGGATATTTGTTAGGAAAGTGACCTGTATGGTCCACTACCTCTGCACAACACTCGCAGAGTAGATATGGAACATCAGGGATAAGAAAAGTGCACCCAGTGAGAGAATAGAGGAGAGGTAAAATCAATTAACAACACGGTATATGATACATCATGGTAAAAAAAGCACAATCTCCGTGGGACAAAATGGAGAATTCCCGACGCGTTTCTGGTCTCTTGGTTTAACAGAGGACCATCATCAGGGGCCAGAGAGTTGTACCACATACAATTCTCATTCTAAAGATAACAAAAACAACACAAAGGAATGCACAGTCAAAGATAAAAAAAAATTTGATAAACCACCTACCGCTGAATTTGCGTAGAGAGGGGTCCCTTATTGGGGTAATAGTGGTCGCGAGTGGGTTCGGGGTGGGTCGCTAAAGGGTTGCAGCCCTTCCCGTGTGAATAATCACAGTCCTAGGTAAAATAAAAAAGAAATCAATATCCAGTATATGGTTAGGACCTGATGTCCCTTTTGATATTTGTTTTGGGAATCTAGATATGCAACAACAGGGTTCACTTTATATCACCCACCACTTTGAGATTTTATAAAGAAATTTTGTGTTTATCTTTGTCACCTTATTACGTTTTCTTTCTCAAACTAAATGTACCAGCCACAACAGTAGGCATACACAAACAAATAAAACAATAAGTCTGAGATCTTCAGTACATTGCGCATACTAACCACCATATCCAGCTAAATTATGTTTAGGGGAAAGGAATTTGAAACCCTAATGGGCCAGTATAAAGAACACAGGGTAAAGGAGGCCAAAGGATCGGAAATGACAGCACTGTTCTCCCAACTTAAAACTCTGGTGGAGAAAAAAGTAGCAATGTTTTGGCAAGTAGACAACTTTGAACATTACATCCAGGAGGAAATCAACTCTTTGGGATTGAGAATACAAATCTTCCCTTCATTCGACGATATGGATAA
This sequence comes from Rana kukunoris, assembly GCA_029574335.1. NCBI lineage: Eukaryota > Metazoa > Chordata > Amphibia > Anura > Ranidae > Rana > Rana kukunoris. The sequence goes on from CM056049.1 coordinate 522,061,005, forward strand.
CACCTTTAAGAAAAGATGGAAAAACAATTTACAACAATGTACAAAGCTCATGATGCGCCTGCTAATCGAAGAGTACCAAAAAAGAATCCTGATCTCTGATAAAGAGATAGATAATCTATACACTCAACTGGAACCATTCAAGGATATAGATACATATAAAGAGCAGGAATCTAAAATTAAGGCACACATTGACATCACGGCTAAAGAACTCATCACCAAAAAGGAGCAAAACTTCTGGAGGGATAAGACGGCATTCAAAGAGGGTAAAGCCTATCGCTGGCACGCACGTGCAAATAACCAAAATCGCCCCCAAGGAAGAACCAACCTGAGAAAAGTAAAGGGATGGAAAAATGAACTTGGGTCAAACTCCTCCCTCAATTCCCTATCCTCTGCCCATTCACAAGTGGGAACACGGGGAAACAAGAAACAAAAATGGACCTCACCCGAAAGGAGTAACGAAAGTAAGAAACATATAAGTGACAACGGTCCTGTTTCACAACCTACCCCTAACACCCTTAGTAACGAATACAATCTAATAACAGGGGACCCAAGAACAGACCCAAGGGGAACTCAACCCAATCGAGGAAAAGCAACAAATGAAACCCATTATCACGGTAGTTAAAGATAAACTCACCAAGGCCAAGATGCTGAGGGCGGCTCCCTTTGCGACCTAGCGCGATCCGCCCCCTGGAGTGGGTACAGGGGGACGGACGCACCGGGAGGCACCGGTACCGACAGGTGGATGAAGACTGGATCCGTGGAGCAGAGACTGATCCGGAAGCAGGTCACTGGGGTCAGCTGAGGAAGCACACGGAGATAGTCCGGAAGTCCAGATAGCTGGAGCTGGGAACAAGCAGAAGATTAATCCGGGAAACAGGCCGTGGTCAGGAGGGTTGGAGAGATCAGGAAGTCCGATAGTTCAAGCCAAAGGTCAAGAGCAGGAGACAGCAGCAGTCCGGTAACAATAGCCAAAGGTCAAAGGATCAGGATCAAAAGGTCGTAGGTATCAGATTCACTTAGAAGCTGTGACAAGCCAGCAACCAGACAGGAGGAAGAGGCTGGCTTAAATAGCCCGCCTAAGCCACTGATTGGCCGGATGGAGAGCGTGTCCGTGCGCGCCCGTGCGCTCGCCCGCGCCGCGCGCCTATACCGCGCACACGCGCGCGCCTAATACATGCACGCGCGCGCGCCCGAGCCACGCATGCGCGCGCCCGCGGTAAACGGCCGCGAACGGGCAGCTCTAATGCCCTGACAGTGCCCCCCCCCAAGGGGCGGGCTCCGGACGCCCAAACTGTTCATCAACTCCGGGTGGTCCCGATGGAAAGTTCGGATCAGCCGAGGGGCATGTAAATTTCTGGAAGGCTCCCAGGAATTGTCCTCAGGAGGATAACCTTTCCACTTGATTAAGTACTGAAGTTGCCTCCCCCTCTTTCGACAATTTAGAATGGATTCCACCTCGAACTCCTTTTCACCTTCGATCACCACCGGAGGCGGTGGGAGTTCTTCTCTTCCAGGGAAGGTGTCTGGTATGAAAGGCTTGAGCAGGGATGCGTGAAAGACAGGATGGATCCTGTAGGAGTCCGGTAATTCTAGTTCGAAAGCCACAGGGTTGATCTTCCGCTTGATTTTAAATGGGCCGATGAACCTAGGGCCAAGTTTCCGGGAAGGGATTGGTAGTTTGAGGTTTGTGGCCGATAACCAGACCTTTTCGCCAGCTTCGAAGTTCGGGCAGTCCTTCCTCCCCCTGTCGAAAAACTTCTTGTAACTCTTTTGGGCTTGGTGCATGGTCTCCTGGAGTTTCTGGAAGTTTTGTTGCATGGCAACTATACGTTCCTGGACAGCTGGGACCGATATTTCAGGAATGGAGTCCGGAAGGAAGGAAGGATGGTATCCGAGGTTGGCCCAAAACGGGGTCTGGTTAGTAGATGAGTGAACCGAATTGTTGTAGGCAAACTCTGCCGCTGGTAGCAAAGATGCCCAGTCGTCTTGAGATGATGAACAGAAACAACGGAGGTATTGCTCCAACGTTTGGTGGTCCTCTCTGTCTGGCCATTGGACTGCGGTTGGTAGGCAGACGAGAGGCAGATCTTAATTTCAAGCTACTTGCAGAGCTCCCTCCAGAACTTAGAAGTAAATTGCACACCCCTGTCTGACACGATGCTCTTGGGTGCCCCATGGAGTCTTATGATTTCCTTAAAAAATGTTTTGGCTGTCTCAGTCGCGGAGGGTGTACCAATCATAGGCAGGAAGTGTGCTAATTTAGACAGTCGGTCAATTACCACTAGAATCGTAGTAAAGCCTTCGGAAGGAGGCAGATCTACAATGAAATCCATTGAAACATCTGTCCAGGGGCGTTCCGGAACAGGAAGGGGTTTGAGTAGGCCCCAGGACTTGGTGTTCGGACCCTTACAACGCTGGCAGCGGGTACAAGAAGACACGTAGGTCTTACAGTCTAATTTCCATTTCGGCCACCAGAAAGAGCGTCCGATCAACTCCGCGGTCTTCCGTGCTCCGAAGTGGCCTGCCAGCTTGTGATCGTGGAATGTGCTTAACACCAATTGCCTTGTTTCTGTAGGTACAAAGACTTTGCCCCGTGACCACAGTAGAGCGTCTTGTTTCTCCAGAGAGAGTGCCAGTTCGTCGGTGCATTGGTCGGAGGCCCTTTTAAGATAGGTCAGTAGGTCAATTGGAGAAATTAATAAAAAGTTCTTGGGGGTTAGGATGGTACTAGGCTCCAGCGGATCGGGTGTTTCGGTGAACATTCTGGAAAGGGCGTCTGCTTTCCCATTCTTAGACCCCGGTCTGAAAGTGATGTGGAACTGAAAACGGGTGAAGAACAAGGCCCAGCGAGCTTGTCTTGGTCTCAGACGTTTGGCGGATCGCAAGTATTCCAGGTTTTTATGGTCCGTAAAAATCAGAATGGGGTGAAGGGCACCTTCCAGGAGATACCTCCATTCCTCCAAGGCAAACTTAATGGCCAGTAATTCCCGGTCACCGACGTCATAGTTTCTTTCCGGAGAGCTTAGTTTCCGTGAAGCATAAGCTACAGGATGTAGCAGAGATTTAGGTCCCTGTCTCTGCGATAGGATTGCTCCGATGGCGATTTCCGAGGCGTCCACCTCCAAGATAAAGGGCAAGGTTGGGTCTGGGTGTTTTAGAACAGGCGCGGAAGAAAACAAGGTCTTGAGCTTTGTGAATGCCTCCTGTGCTTCCTGGGACCAGTGTTAGAAACGACATCCCTGCTGGGTTAGGAGTTTGGTAATAGGGGACACAGTGGATGAAAAGCCGGCAATGAATCTTCGGTAAAAGTTGGCAAAGCCAATAAACCGCTGTACCCCCTTTTTGTCGGTCGGAGCTGGCCAGTCCTGGACTGCCTTGACTTTCTGCGGATCCATGGATATCCCATTGGTCGAGATGATAAAGCCCAAGAACTGAATGGTGGTCTTTTCAAATTCGCATTTCTCAGATTTAAGATATAATTTATGTTGCCTGAGGATGGCCAAGACTTGTTTAACGTGGACCCGGTGCACTTCAAGGGATACTGAGAAGATGAGGATGTCATCTAGATAGACGACCAGGAAGTCATCCAGGAATTGGCGGAAGATGTCATTTACCAGGTGCTGGAAAGTGGCAGGGGCATTACAGAGCCCGAAAGGCATCACCAGGTATTCAAAGTGGCCAAACCTTGACCTGAAAGCTGTCTTCCACTCGTCTCCGGGCCGGATTCGGATAAGGTTGTAGGCACCCCGGAGGTCGAGTTTGGAGAAGACCCGGGCTGAACGGAATCGCTGGAACAGTTCCGGGATCAAGGGTAACGGATACCGGTTCTTGATGGTTATTTTATTCAACTCCCGATAATCAATGCAAGGCCTGAGGGAGCCATCTTTTTTCTCGACGAAGAAGATTCCTGCCCCGGCTGGGGAAGAGGAAGGACGAATGAATTTCTTTTCTAAGTTTTCGTCGATGTAAGCCTTAAGGGCTACTAATTCAGTCTCTGATAAAGGAAAAATTCTCCCGAAAGGGATCTTAGAACCAGGCAACAGGTCAATAGGGCAGTCGTATGACCGGTGCGGAGGAAGGCGGTCTGCCTGCTGTTTGTCAAACACGTCTCTATATTCTGAGTAAACCGCGGGAACGTGTTGGAGGTCTTCTGACGCTGTCATCAAGGTAGCACAAGCGGGTTTAGTAGGTATGAGGCAGTGTTGGGCACAATAGACTGAGGGGAATTTGATCTCCTTTTCGCACCAGTCTATACTGGGTTGGTGCACTTGTAGCCATGGAAGCCCCAAGATGATGGGGGCAAAGGAGACGGGATAAGGTCTAGGCACAGGTACTCTTGGTGTCCGGTATCCGAGACGGCAGGAATAGGTAGGGTTTCGTGGGTAACAAGTCCTGAGCGGGGAAGTGAGCCGTCTGCCAGATGGATCTGTAAGGGGAGGTCCTTAGGACGACAAGGGATCTGCAGCTTCTGGGCCAGGGCGGAGTCCATGAAGCAGCTGCAGGCCCCAGAGTCAACGATGGCCGGTAGCCGGTCGCCCCCTCCGGGAGCTGTAGGGAGAGAAAGAGGATAACATAAGTCTGAGGTAAGTTGGTAATGTGGTAATTGAAGGTGGATGATGGTCTAGACTTACTGGGTCTAATAGGACAAGTGCGGAGGAAGTGACCTGCTCGACCGCAATACAGACACAGATTTGACTGGCGTCTACGCTGCCTCTCTTCAGGCGTGAGGGGAGCCCGGACCATCCCGAGTTGCATGGGCTCAGGATCCTGAAGCGAGAAAGCGGGCGGAACCGGGAGAGGCGGAGGAGCTGGAGGGAACCTTGGTGGGGTCCAGCTGGGACGAGTGGCTTGACAGCGTTCTGAACGTCGCTCACGTAGGCGTCTGTCAAGTTGGGTAGCTGATTGAATCAAAGCTTCCAAAGTAGTAGGTGGATCAATTCTAGCTAGTTCGTCCTTGAGGGACTCTGATAGACCTTGGCGGAATTGATATTCCACCCTGTGTCAGCAGACCACTTTCAGAATTCCGCAATAAAGTCCTCCACTGGTCTCCTTCCTTGATTCAGCTGGTGGAGAGTAGCTTCGGCCATAGCTGAACGGAGGGGGTCATCATATAGTTCAGACATGTTTTTAAAGAAGGTGTCTAAAGTGTCCAGTATTGGGCTCTTCTGTTCCAGTAGGCTGTGTGCCCAAGCCTGTGGCTTGTCCGTGAGTAAAGAAATCACAAAGCCTACTTTCACGGCTTCCGAACAGAAAGTTCTAGGTTGCAGGGCCAGGTACAGTGAGCAGGCATTTTTGAACGCCCGGAATTTCTTGCGGTCGCCAGAGAATCGCTCAGGTGTTGGGACGCAAGGTTCTGGGTGAGAAACAACCACTGCTGGTCCTGGAGAAGACTGGGAGGTGGATGCTCCCATAGCTGGAGCCGCGGGAGAGGCCGTGGGTCCAGGCGTGACAGCCATTTGTTGGAGGCGACCATCCATTTGTACGTATCCGTCCTGCAACTTCTGTACTGCGTCGGTTAGTGCTGAGACTTGTAGGCAAAGAGTCTCGAAGGGAGAGCGCGGCGCCCTGTCGGCCTCGGACATCTGGCTGGCTTGTACTATCACGGTAGTTAAAGATAAACTCCACCAAGGCCAAGATGCTGAGGGCGGCTCCCTTTGCGACCTAGCGCGATCCGCCCCCTGGAGTGGGTACAGGGGGACGGACGCACCGGGAGGCACCGGTACCGACAGGTGGATGAAAACTGGATCCGTGGAGCAGAGACTGATCCGGCAGGTCACTGGTCACTGGGGTCAGCTGAGGAAGCACACGGAGATAGTCCGAAGTCCAGATAGCTGGAGCTGGGAACAAGCAGAAGATTAATCCGGGAAACAGGCCGTGGTCAGGAGGGTTGGAGAGATCAGGAAGTCCGATAGTTCAAGCCAAAGGTCAAGAGCAGGAGACAGCAGCAGTCCGGTAACAATAGCCCAAAGGTCAAAGGATCAGGATCAAAAGGTCGTAGG